>JBCNYG010000017.1:2852943-2863110 GCA_039654305.1 Porochilus rendahli | reverse complement strand
GTATAGTGGTGTTATTGCCATTATTTTGCCTTATATGAACCATGAGGTTTTGCACCCTCGCAAGGCAGCAGTATTTTCAAACAGGCGATTGCAAACTGTCAAACAGATTTTAGCAGATTGCAACTTTGAAACTGTTAGTATCAACCACCAGAAAATTTTTATACTCTTTCAAACTTATCAAAAATAATTTTTATATAGACCGCTGTTTATTTTGCAAAACGGAGGGTGAGGAACAATTTCAATGAATTTACATTGCTGGACATAAAATGTCATCAGGTGTAGTATGTTTTGAAATATTATTAAATAAAGAAAGCAAAGAAAGTTTCAAATGTTTTCAGTGTGTAACGCACAAGTGTTTTCTTTTAAAGATGTAAATGGAGAGAAGAATAGAGGTGCACAGAGCTTATCGGTGGTAGTGTTTGTATTTTTGCAGGTGTGGGACTTGTTCTTAAAGCTTTACCTGATCAGATGGAATGGAAACAGACAAATGGGTGAGAGACTTTTTTGTGTTAAACTAATTTCCAATACATTTCAGCATTAGGGTTTTATGATGTTCAGAGGGTTTCAACTGAATGATAGTAATATTAATCAATGTATTGACTTGAAATCAGTTTCCATTTTAATGTATTAATAATCTAAGAATTATGAAATGAACTTCTCTGTGTTAAAAGTGTACATCTTTGAATTTTCAATGACAGATTTTTTGAATTTACACTTAGATCACATCAAGTTCATTGTGCTGCACATTTACAAAATTGTCACTGTCCAAAAAGCTATGCACCTGCCTGTATGTCAGATGATTAGTCTCTTTATTTGGGCTGGATGATAAAACTATAATAATATGGATGTTGTGAACTTTCTGACTTGCAGTTAGGTTTTAAAAATGCCATTTATTTTGGTGGTTTTTGTTTTCATCGAATGTAATTTATTTATTATTCAGATTAAAATAGTCTGAATTTGTTAAATAATCATAACTTTTTAGTAATATTTATATTAGAAAATCCCAGCAGTGCAATGTTTGCACTGTTATTGGACACTGTTGTGTCACATGTTAACTACTCACTAAATTCAGGTGAATTTTTAAATTTAGATTTCATTTAAACTTTGATTATAAATGTTGCCATACTTGATGGTATATTATTTATTTCTAGGTAGTATTTTTCTGAATTAGTTTCTTGTTCTAAATGAGGCACTGGGTGTTTATGTTGACTTTTATGAAAATGCCTATTCTCCGCTGTTTGTGTAAGTATTTAATATTTCTTTTAGATCAAGGGAGGACTCGAAGCTTTCCGCTCCGTGTGCCCTCTGGCCAGTGGAAATGAAACTGACTTACATCGACTGCAGTCCTGGGAATACATTGGTCCACTTTCAAGGTCAATATGCTACCATCTGTGAGCTGGACTACAATATTCTCCAAGTGGAAATTCAGAATGTCCCAAAAACAACTGGATTCGTGGAAGTTGGAGATATGTGCTTAGTGGAAGATTTGTTATCTAATCACTGGTACAGAGGAAGAGTTAAGAACAAATCTGGAAACTTGTTTGATGTATTTCTGCTGGATCATGGACATATTCTTACTGTCACTTCGAAACAGCTGTGCACAATTTCAAATTCTTTACTCATTCTCCCACCAAAGATCATCTGTGGGTTCATTGCTAATGTGCTGCCTGTCCAGAAGTGTTGGGACCAACCGTCTGAAGCATATTTCTCTTGTTTGATAGGCAAACATATTGAAGGATATATCCATGGTCTGCTGCCATACAAGGTTCTTGTTCTGGAAGTGCCCGAAATATCCAAAGATTTATTACGATTGAATTTAGGCAGACATGTGGATACAGACACGTTTCTGCTACTGCTGGAACTGGAGATAGAAGTACCGATTCAACAAAGCTGCGAATCCGTCCCAGATTTACTCATTGAAAAGCAAGTTGCACAAGAGATTTCCTTTAAAACCTCTAACCTGCGTGGCTATGAAAATATTCTTCCTCTCGGTCGCTCTAAGTTGGCTGTCGGGCAAAAGGAAAGAGTTAAAATAGCTGCAGCCGTAAACCCTGGGTTATTTTACTGTCAGTTGTCGATTGCTGCAAAGGACCTGAAAGAGATGTCTGAACAGTTAGCGCTTGTGTGTGAGTCGAAGGTTTGTGACTTCAGAGACCACCCAGGTGAAAATATGGGCTTACTATGTGCGATAAAAGGCAAAGATGAGAAATGGCACCGGGGTTTAGTCCAGAGCCTCCCCATTAACTCCCAGGTTCGAGTTGTGTTCGTTGATTACGGGTATTGTGAATCCGTAAAAGTTGAAAACATCTTTCAGTTACCATCGGAGTTTGTCTTGAGACCAGTCATGACTTTTCCGTGTTCTCTTTCTTGTTTGGATGAGAAAGACAAAGTTACAGTGAAACAGCAACTGGTGCTTCTTCGACAAGGTTTACTGGGTAAAGAGGTCATGATTACAGTCAATGACTCAAGCGAAGAAAGTAGTGCCTGCTCAGTCACGCTCAGTACAGCCGAATGCGCACCTGTCGGGACAGTACAGTCCAAAGAATTCAGTAAAACAACAAGCGGCGGTATCGTGCACCAGCTGAGCTACATCTCGAATGAGACAAAAATTAATAGAATGTCAAAGAATTTGGTTGCTTTGGAATGCCTACAGGACGGCGCCATGTTTGACGGTTATGTCGAACATGTTGCGAGTCCTAATGATTTCTGGATGAGGACAGCAAACTCCAATGATCGCTTTCAGGCCATGATGAATAAACTGATCAGCCGGTTTAATGGCTTACAGCTGAATGAGGAAATCCTTCAGGATCCAGTGCCTGGTCAACTCTGTTGTGCCATGTACGAAAAAGACATGCATTTCTACAGAGCCCGTGTGGTTGATATTCTTGAGTATGGCGCTGAGGTGTTTTTTATTGACTTTGGAAACACAGAAAAGGTGCCAAGCATGCTAATAAAGAAAATACCCACTGAATTTGCTGTGGAGCCAGAGTTCGCTCTCAATTGTTCCTTGGCTCATGTTGTTCCTTTGGATGATGTCTGGACAGCTGCATCAACAAACCTTTTCCGGAAAGTCACCTCTAATAAAGCACTCACGGCTCACATAATTTGCAGAAGGAGTGATGTGTTTGTCGTGGAGTTGTATGAGAAGGTTGAAAATAAAAGTATTGCAAGACATCTGGCAAGTGCAAATATGGCACAATACTGGGCAAATAGTGTAATAACAACTCCAGTCACACCAGTAGCAGATGATAGCAAAACAGCCAAGGGAATTTTTCCAGCATTTACCAGAGGGAAGATCGACGGGAAGAATTCTGTAAGTAAGTCCACTTGGAAACACCCTAGCAAGGTAATAAGGCAAGTGATTTCCAAGGACAAAGAGGCCCTTGCTAAAACGATAAAGTCGAACAATTTAGAAACTTTCAAAAGTCCGAAATTTAAGCCAGGAGCCGTGATTAGTGTCCAGTGTTCACATGTCGGATCTCCATCGGATTTTTGGTGTCAGAACAAGAAATACAAAAACGACTTGGATATGTTAATGGAAAGACTTCAAAGCTTTTATCAGAAAAACACGTCTGTGCGGCGGCCCCAAAGTGTATGTTGTGCTGTCTGGTTTCCGCCTGGTCATCAGTGGTACAGGGGGTGCATTCTAGAAAAAGAAGGGCTAAATGTCAGGGTGGGTCTAGTTGACTATGGAATGATTGTGCAAGAAAAGCTTGAGAACGTTCGATTGCTTCATCCTGAATTTCTTGAGCTTGAAGTGCAAGCGTTCAGATGTAGTTTGTACAACTCAATCGCCCCAATCAAAGGCGATGCGTGGTCTGACGAAGCAAGAATCTTGTTCCAGGATTTTACTTCTAGAAATTCATCCGATCTGCATTGTAGAGTCTTCTCCCAGGTTTTTGTTGCAAATGTAGGCCTCTGCAATATGGTTGACTTATACACACCTCTTCAACGAGCCTCTGCACTTCTGATAGAAACAGGTGTTGCCCAGAAGAATCGGCATCCAGACCGGCTACGCCCGTCTGCTGATCCATGCTCTTTTGTTTATTCTTCATTTGACATTACCGTCGGAAGTGAAGAGCTGGTGTTCCCCACTCAGGTTGTCAGTCCTTGGGAAATCTATCTCCAGCTGCACAGAAACTCTAACATTATTGAACATCTTATGGACAGAGCAATGAAAGAAAGTGAAGAGTCGATGAGTCTAGCACATACTGATATAACTAGCAATTTTTGCCTGGCCAAATATTCTGAGGATGGTCAATGGTACAGGTCATTTGTTTGGCCTGCCCGGTCCATTCTACATCTAAATGTATTCTTCGTAGATTATGGAAGTAAGCAGGTTGCTGAAAAGAAGAATGTGATATCTATCCCCAAAAAGGCAGATGATTTACTTCT
The DNA here is from genome assembly GCA_039654305.1 of Porochilus rendahli. Classification (NCBI taxonomy): domain Eukaryota; kingdom Metazoa; phylum Chordata; class Actinopteri; order Siluriformes; family Plotosidae; genus Porochilus; species Porochilus rendahli. The sequence goes on along the minus strand of JBCNYG010000017.1, from coordinate 2,858,715 downwards.
GACACCTATGCAAGCTTTAAGATGTAGTCTTTCAAGTATCCCTGAGGAGGAGGAACAATTTCCTGAAGTGAATACATGGCTTGAGAAGACCATCATCAACAAGGGACTTAAAGCAATGTTTGTAGGAACAAACACCAATGGGCATTTTCTGTGTGAGCTGTTTGATGGTGACATTCATATCAACGAGAAAGTAAGACAGATGTTTGCCGCTCATTTACAAAAAGTGGAATCTGTCAGAAAACCTATCAGTGTTTGCCGCAAAAAAGTTGTGAATGTTTCTTCTGTGGGCAGTAAAAGTGAGATTAAGGGGAGACATCGTGTGGAATCTGTGGTCAAAGCACAGAGGATACCAGGCTGTTGCAAGTCCATACAGAGAAATGGATGCTCTGTTAGAGAGAAATCATCCAAATTAAAATCTTACAGTCTGAAAGGAAGCAAAAAAATTCACGGCTGTAAGCCCACGAAGCAACTTCAGAAAGAAAGGGACGCCATCTCGAACGCTTCTAGTGCACAGCTCTTTCAGATGTTGGCGAAAGTTAGTGATCTACCAGGGACCAAAATCGCCCCAGGTTTCAGAAGCACAGGGTTTGTTTCTCACCGTGACTCTGTCGACAGCTTCTTTATTCAAATGGAAAAGGATGAGCAAGCGATCCTTAAAATAAGGAAGGAACTTAACAGCAGCTCTTTCACAGGAACTTTGCGAAGTGTTACCTCAAATGTGAAAGTAGGGGATCTGGTTGCCGCTAGGTATGACAAGGACTTGGCTTTATATCGAGCTGAAGTCAAGAGTGTAGCGTCCTGTGGTACCCTAACTGTAGAATTTGTTGACTATGGAAATACAGAAACTGTTGGAAAAAAGAATATTTACCCATTAGCAAGCAGGTTTGTGTATAAGGCAAGATTAAGCACCTACTGCAAACTTAGAAAACCGTACAATCCAGAGGTTGCTAAGTCGTTTCTTGATGGCGCACATGACAATCCTCTGATGGTGGAGTTTGTGAAGAATCTTGGCTGTGCTTGGGAAGTGAGCATTCGTGAACTTGACCTCTTGAACGACTCGAAAGAATCTGATCCTGCTGAAGGCAAGGATCCAGACACAGGCCAAGCCAAACTAAGTGAAGAGCTGTATGCAGCAGAACACAATGATGCATCCCTTACAAGTACCTGTAAGAAGACTGAAGCAGAAACAACCAACATTAAAGGAGACACCAAAATACTTACACCTGGAAGCAAAGAGAGTAGAGTAGTTCAAGAGAAAAGCGTGGAAAATGTGCAGGCCACAAAAGCCACAGGTTGCCCGCAGAAATTAAGAACAAGTATAAACACAGGCGAATTGCCAGAGACTACTGAAATTCATAACCGCGCTCAAGAACAGCCAGACAGTGAAGGAGTAGATGAAGAGGACGTTGGTATAAAAAAATGTCAGGCAGTCGTATCTCAGCCAGCTTCAGAATACGACTGCCCTTCACCTACGCCCATTCTCCCTAACAAGCCGATCGACGAAGATGACGGATTAAGACGTCTGTTTCTTGCACCTGTTGTAAAGGATCGTGAATACTCAGGATTTGCAGCAGCAGTCAGCACACCTGGTGAATTTTACGTTGTACTTGAGGACCTACTTCTCTTCATGAGTACTGTATCAAATGTCCTTGGAAACCTATCAGAAGACTTGGATCTCTTGCCAGAGGCTCATCTAGTTCCTGGTACTGGCTGCCTAGTAAAATCCGAAGACAACAGGAAATGGTGTAGAGCAGAGATAATACAACGTGATGACATCTCTGTGATCATTAATCTCGTTGATTATGGTTATTGTGTACATTTGGCTTGCCAAGATGTTTGGAAACTTAAAAAGCTCCCTGTCGAGCTTGCCGGACTCCCGAAGATCACTTACCCTTGCTTGTTGAGAGGAATTAAGCCTGCTGATGAGCTGCAGTGGTCTGACCAGGCTGCGCTGTTTTTCCAACAGTGTATGTATCAGAAAAATCTTAAAATATATTTCAGAAAGTATATCTCAGAGGTACAGTGGGAGGTTGATGTCGTGACATCCGACAGAAATGTTGCTAAAGAGTTAGTAGATGCAGGTTATGCACGCTACATAGATACTATGCTTGGAATACGGTCTCAGCAAGATCAAGGCCATCGACGGGAGGTCAAGTTCAAGTCTGTAGAGGATTTCTTCAGAGCAGTACGTGGAAAGCATGAACAAACACAATCGGAGATGGACCGCGAGCCCCATAGGTACTTAGAAGACATGTCACCTGAAGATAGCGAAGAACTTTCTGAAGCCTGTAGTATGGACGGAGAGGCCTCTGCAGGGGAAGCTCTGACAAACATGGATCAGTACAGAAAAGACTTTGTGACCTGCAGTCTACTTTAAGCCAATGTAAGGTCTTTATTCTCTTATGTTTTTGTGGATTTTACACTGGGTTTATAGTAAGGGGGCGTGCACACAGAAAGCCATGAGCGTCAATGTAACGTGACAGCAACAATGTGAAATTATTTCAAGTGACGTGAAACTGAGCTAAACTTTAAGGCAATGCAATTTGAACAGATACTGATCAGAGTGGAAGGATAGTGGGGTTTTTTTTGTTTTTTTTTAATCTGTCCTGTCCAGCATCATAGCAAGCAGAATGGCAGTCCGATTAAGTCCTGTTGTGCCGAACAAATTTGCTTTTCCAAGGGGAGGTTTATGGGTGTTTGGCTCCTCTTGATTCATTAATTTATTTACTGTTGATTTGTGTTATGGAATCTATGGAATCTTGCTTGGCTTGACTGGAGGGGACAGAAAAAGAAAGCAAGATAGTGGAAAGATAGTGTTGACACTGAGCTATACACAAAGTACATTATGTGGGTTAGCTAGCTAATGTGAGCACGTTTTGGTTAATGTCATTTGTAAGTGGCTCTGGATGTGGACTGTCTGTAAAACAGGTTTGTTCCAGTTGTCACTTACGGTATAGCAGCTATAAATAATCGTTCCCTCCACAAGCATCAGTTTTTATCCAGACAAAAAAAAAAAGGTCAGGGTATTCGTGGTAGTCAGAAATGTCAATGTTGTCCATCCTGACAGCTTTCCTGTCAGAAAACTTGGTTATAGGTTTATCCTCGGACTGTCCGACATCAGCGACACTGGAGACTCCTTCTATAAATGCTTTAAAAAGAAATTAGCAAGTACAGCATACACATCCCTGGTGTTATTCTAGGAAAAAATTTTTTTATTACTGGATGCTGAGGGAATTAATACAAACCTGTGATATTAATCATATACAAAATGTTCACTCCACAGGTAACAACCGACCACGGTGAGGTCGCTTCCCTGCTTCACCCAAAACGGATTTATGCTGAGACATCAGATATATTTTTTTTTTACTTTTTTTTTTTTTTAAATATATAATTTTTTTCATCTTGCCAAATGATGAATACGAACATGCTGTCAGTGTCCTTAATCCTCCTTACAATTTGGAAGGGTTGCATTTTATGTGTTTTATGTAAGTTTTTAAAATGTGGGTGCAAGTAAAAGGAATTTTTGTTTGAAACAAAATCTGATTACATTTTGGGGGGGGGGGGGTTTATGTTATTGTGTATTATTTTGCAGAAGATTTTACTTTGTCCTCTACAGTGAGTCTTGTTAGCACTGCCTATTTTTCCATTATTATAATATTTGCGTATTTTGTGATGCATATCTGTATGTTTATTCTAAAATATTGTGTAAATATTTGAAAATTATGCATTTTGTTCTAAGTAACAATTCAGTTGTGCTATTGTAAATTATAAACAAACTTAAAATCTTAGACTGGTCTGAAATTTTTTTGTGTGTGTATATGTATATGTAGTACAGAAACATCAGTGAGAAGAGGAAAAGAGCTTGTGTTTATGAAAAGAATGGAAAAGAGATGGGGGGGGGGAAATGAAGGTGGATAAGCTAAAAAGGAAATTAACCATGATTGCAGTAAAGACTAATGATATGATGTGATTTGTAGTATAAAATTATAACTGAATATTATTTAAACAACAGAAAAGTGTTTGTCAGAAGTGGGATTCGAACCCACGCCTCCAGAGGAGACTGCGACCTGAACGCAGCGCCTTAGACCGCTCGGCCATCCTGACATGTCGCTTGAAACATCAAAGATCTTATATAATCCTACCTCTATAGGCGTGTGATGTATTTTTTATATAGTAGTCCTCTATAAATTCGTATGCACGTTCAAATGAAATAGTAAAAGAATAATCGTACAAAAAAAATTAAGGTAATTGGTTGGTGAATTTCGTGAATGACCGGATGTACTACGTCAATATATTCGCTAGATGGCAGCACATACCAATTCTTTAAAATTAATAAATCAAGCTAGGTAGATTATTATTTATTATTATTTTTATTGGTATTATTATTATCGTTGTAATATATTAATTTGAGTAATTAGAAATCACGATAATAATAATAATAATAATAATAGAGTTTTATATTTTGGAGACTCTAAGAGCGCAGCTTTATCAGTTTTATTGAATTCTTTTAATTTATTTTGTAATTTTAGGTGTTAATATGCTTGCTTTGAATTATGGGATTAGTATGGCATGCTATTCTTATTAACTGCAATTAGTTTTTCTCTTGAAAGACATTGTGAGAGGAATTCAAGGGGGAAACAAGAAATGAGAAGGGAAATGGGAGGTTTAAAGACTTGAAAACAATAAAATAAAAATAAATCGAGAAGGCCCTCCTGGTCATGATTCAGGTATACGCGGGTTGTGACGGAGAGATTTTATGGTTAAGTCATACCACTGTGATCCCATAGTTTCCAGGAACAGTGAAAAAAGGGAACTTTTCTGCTGGATAGATCTGATCACAGTAGGAGGTGGAGAACATTGAGTTAAGTACTTGTGATGCAATAAGCAAAGTAAGACATATATATTAGAATATGCTGTACAAATTATACATATATAATACATTCAGTTTCTGCACTAATTTTCATTTTGTTTAGTGACTAATGGATGGATTTTTGTTTTAGATAGTACAACATATTCTTATATTTCAGTTCTATTTCAAATAGGAGTCCTTAAAAAATAAGAATATAACAACAGGAATATTTTTATTACAGATCAATTTTGAGTTATATAGAGAGTTTAGTGGGTCTGAAAGGGTTAAATCGTGTAAATATTATTACGGCGCTGTTTTACTGATGACGCGGCTGAGTCATACCACGTGACCCCCTCAGGCGCCTGCTCGTCATGTGACTCTGGCGGTTAGCATAGCCAGTTCCTTTTCGGCTAGTCAAACTCACAGTGCTGTATCATGTCGGAGAGAGAGTATTGAAGTGTGTATTCTCAGGAGCAGTACACGGGGCAGTATGAGTGCTGCAGGCTACCGGACCGGACTCCTGCTGCTTATTTCCGTTCTGCAGTGGTGGTCCAGTTCCAGTGACAGCTCGTGGTACCAGGATCTGTGCAGGTAACTCCAGGAAGAATCGTTAGCCTGTTAGCATGTTAGCATGTAGCAGTACTAATAAAAGCTGTAGGAGAGTTTAAGGATGTTGGAGAAAACTTATACACAAAACATATCATTTAATTCATGCAGGTATTGTTTTCAGACACAGCTTACCATGTTTAACCTGTTTTATGTGAGTGTTAGTGTTGTGTTGGTGTTAGTGTTGTGGTAGTGTGAGTGTGAGTGTTGTGGTAGTGTGTGTTGTGAGTGTATGTGTGAGTGTTGTGAGTGTATGTGTGAGTGTTGTGAGTGTATGTGTGAGTGTTGTGAGTGTATGTGTGAGTGTTGTGAGTGTA
>JBCNYG010000017.1:2789041-2806095 GCA_039654305.1 Porochilus rendahli | reverse complement strand
TTTGATTTTGGGGAAAGTTTTATCGGCTGTCTGAGATGTCTCTACTCAGAAGCCAAGAGTTGTGTCAAAGCAAATGGCTTTGTAACCGATTTTATAAAGTTAACCCGCTCCATTAGGCAAGGATGTCCACTGTCGGCATTGCTATACACTCTGGTCGCCGAACCTCTGGGTCTGGCGATCAATGCCGACAGGGACATCCATGGAATCCCGGTGGGGGTCTGCAGAAAAGATGAAAACCATACAAAAGTCTACCAATATGCTGATGACACAACTCTTGTGCTTAAGGATGAAAAAAGCATTTTTAAAAGCCTAGAAATTTTAAACATTTACTGCAAAGGATCTGGCGCCAGCATGAATGTGGGTAAAACGGAGGTGGAGCACCTCGACAAGTTACCCTTCAAAGAAGTAAGCAGCAGTATGAAAATTCTGGGAGTGAGAGTAGGGATGAAGGAAAAATTAACAACAAAAGAGACGTGGATGAGACAATCGGGAAGGCAAGGAAAAAATTGGCCTTTTGGAGGCGGAGGTACTTAACCCTCAGGGGAAAATTTTTAATGATAAACTCACTCTTTTTATCAAAACTGGTACATCCTTGGGACAGTCAGTTTGCCATTAGAAGTAGCAAAAGATCTTAAAAAGATAACGTTAGATATTATTTGGAACGGCAAGCAATCAAAGATCCGCTACGAAACTCTAATCGGAACAGGGGAGAAAGGAGGACTAGGGCTAATCGACCCCACCCTGAGGATGAAAGCCCTCAGGGTGAAGATGGTCAAAAGATTTTTAATAGAGGGAAAGCAAGATTGGAAACAAACAATGGAATACTTTTTAGACAAAAAATTTGAAATCGGACCCACAGTACTGTAAATGAAATTAAAAGAGAAAATGATAACTGGCATACCGGAATTTTATAAGGAGGTTTTACGGGCGTGGGGAGAATTTAGTGATATTTTAAATTTTAAACCAATAGGAAGAGAATTGATTTTAAACCAACCGTTGTTTTTAAACAAAAATCTAGAAGCAGGAGGAGGGAATTTTATTGACGCTTGGTACAAAGCGGGTTTTAGAAAGGTGAGGGACCTGTTTTACGAAATAAAACCAGGACTCTTACCATTCCAAGGATTTATAGACGAAATAAGAAAAACAAAGGAGGATTATGAAAAAGAAAGAATAAAGATAAATTTAAACATTTTAATTCAAAAGATACCAAAAGAGTGGAGGGAGAAAATTGAAGAGGGAGAAGGAAAGGGAGACAAGGAAGAAATGGAGATCAAATATATAGGAGGAGGGGGTTTTAAAAACTCTAATTTAAAGCATTTTTATAGTTTCTTTAGAGACAAGGGTTTCATAGAACCAAGAGCAAACAAATATTGGGAAAAAATGTTAAAAAGAAATAAAGGAGGAGGAAATATGGAAAAACATAAGAGACACACTGAAGTGCCCAATCCTAGAAGATTTCAATTTTAAATTAAGACACAATTGCATTTTTAATGAGATGAGGTTACTAAAAATGGGATGGGTACAGAGAGATACGTGTGCGATATGTGGAAATGAAGGAGAAGGTTGTTTTTTAAATGTGAAAAGTGAAAGTGTTTTTAAAAAAAATGTAAATTATAATAAAAGCTTTTGGTATACAGAAAGAATATTTAGACAAACACCGGGAAAATTTTTCTTGTTTGGGACAACAGAAACAGTCAAAAAGAACAAAAGGGCATTGCAGATAATTTTAGCAGTAGCAAGGCATACAGTATGGATAAGAAGAATGGTAAAAAGACAAAGGGACGAGTAAGAATATTGTAATAATATTTTAAACAAAGTTGACAAGACTAATGGTGGCATTGTATGGTTATTTTAATAGCAGAGGGGAATTAGAAATTTTTTTAAAGAAAAATTATCTACAAGAATCCATTAATAGAGCTAACAAATGAAGGACTGGTGGTAAAAATATAAAAGGCTCAAAGTAATAGAGTTGTTTTTTAAATGTTCAGTTGGTTCCTGATGGTTTTTTATATCTACTGGTCAGAAAAATGTTTTATGTTCCATGTAAGCCAATGCATTGCACTTTGTTCGTGTAGAGCTTTTTTTCAATTGATATATGCTTGTTTTTTACCTTTAATGGCAGATAATATTTGTTTAATTTACAGTTTTTATTTTTCATGTTTTATTTTATTTTTTAAGTAATTGTTTTATTTGATAAATTATGCAATATGTTTTAAGGCATAAAATATTTATTAATTGTTTAATGTAAATGCACTGAATTTTCTAAAAAAAAAAAAAAAGTCCCCGACTTGTAAACAGGAGATCCTTGGTTCGATTCCCAGCAGTACTTAGTGGGAGGCTGACCGTTTAGTCCATACCTAGATGCTCTCTCTGTTTGGTTGGATCTTTTTTCACAGGACAAATGGGTGCATCAATACAGGTTCATCTCATGCAGTGCCTAGAGAGAACCTGACTGTTTAGTCAGAGCTTTGAAAGTCTGTCCTTTACTTCATCATCCTGTCATGGGCTTTGGGCCTTTTGCAGTGCCTTGAAATGTGTGAGACATGTCCCACATATATGGCGCTGTGACTTAGTTGGTTAAAGTGCCTGTCTTGTAAACAGGAGATCCTGGGTTCGAATCCCAGCAGTGCCTAGTGTAAGGCTGACTGTTTAGTCCATACCTAGACACTCTCTGAGTGGTGTGATCTTATTTCACCGGAAAATGAGTGCATCAATATAGGTTCATCTCATGCAGTGCCTAGGGAGAACCTGACTGTTCAGTCCAAGCTTTGAAAGTCTGTCCTTTTCTTCATCATTCTGTAATGGGCAATGGGCCTTGGGAGAAGAATAGCCTTGGAATGTATCTTAGCAATGCCTTGAGACATATCCCACATATATGGCGCTGTGGCTTAGTTGGATAAAGTGCCTGTCTTGTAAACAGGAGATCCTGGGTTTGATTCCCAGCAGTGCCTAGTGGGAAGCTGACTGTTTAGTCCATACCTAGACACTCTCTCTGAGAGGTTGGATCTTTTTTCACAGGACAAATGGATGCATACGTACAGGTTCATTCTATGCAGTGCCTAGGGAGAACCTGACTGTTCAGTCAAAGCTTTAAAAGTCTGTTTATTTCTTCATCAGCCTGTCACGGGCACTGGGCCTCAGGAGAAGAATGGCCTTGGTATGTAGCTTAGGAGTGCGTTGAAATGTGTGAGACTTGTATCTCATATATATGGCAGTGTGGCTTAGTTGGTTAAAGTGCCTGTCTAGTAAACAGGAGATCCTGCGTTCGAATCCCAGCAGTGCTTAGTGGGAAGCTGACTGTTTAGTCCATACCTAGACACTCTCTCTGAGTGGTGGGATCTTATTTTACAGGAAAATGAGTACATCAATTCAGGTTCATCTCATGCAGTGCCTAGGGAGAACATGACTGTTCAGTTGAAGCTTAGAAAATCTGTTTGTGTCCACTTGATCCTGACATGGGCACTGCGCCTTGGGAGAAGAATGGCTTTGGTATGTATCTAAGCAGTGCCTTGAAATGTGTGAGACATGTCCAACATATAAGGCGCTGTGGCTTAGTTGGTCAAAGTGCCTGTCTTGTAAACAGGAGATCCTATGTTCGAATTCCAGCAGTGCCTACTGGAAAGTTGACTGTTTCATCCATAACATGACACTCTGTCTGTGTGGTCGGATCTTTTTTCACAGGAAAATGGGTACATCAATACAGGCTCATCTCATGGGGTGCCTAGCGAGAACCTGACAGTTCAGTCATAGCTTTGAAAGTCTGTCCTTTTCTTCATCATCCTGTCATAGGCACTGGGCTTTGGAAGAAGAATGGCCTTGGTATGTATTTTAGCAGTGCCTTGAAATGTGTGAGACATGTCTCACATATATGGTCACGTATATGGAAAGTCTGTCCTTTTCTTCAGCATCCTGTAATAGGCACTGGGCCTTGGGAGAAGAATGGCCTTGCTATGTATTTTTGCAGTGCCTTGAAATGTTTAAGACATGTCCCACATATATGGTGCTGTGGCTTAGTTGGTTAAAGTGTCTGTCTTGTAAACAGGAGATCCTGGGTTGGATTCCCAGCAGTGCCTGGTGGGAAGCTGAATGTTTAGACCATACCTAGACACTTTCTCTGAGTGGTCGGATCTTTTTTCACAGGAAAATGAGTCCATCAGTACAAGTGCATCTCATGCAGTGCCTAGGGAGAACCTGACTGTTCAGTCAAAGCTTAGACAGTCTGTCTGTGTCCACTTGATCCTGTAATGAGTACTGGGCCTTGGGAGAAAAAGGGCCTTGGGAGAAGAATGGCCTTGGTATGTATTTTAGCAGTGCCTTGAAATGTGTGAGACTTGTTTCACATATATGGTGATGTGGCTTAGATGGTTAAAGTACCTGTCTAGTAAACAGGAGATCATGGGTTTGAATCCCACCAGTGCCTCCTGGGAAGCTGACTGTTTCGTCCATAACATGATGCTCTGTCTGTGTGGTTGGATCTTTTTTTACAGGAGAATGGGTGCATCAATACACTTTCATCTCATGGAGTGCCTAGGGAGAACCTGACTGTTTTGAAAGCTTTGAAAGTCTGACCTTTTCTTCATCATTCTGTAATGGGCACTGGGCCTTGGGAGAAGAATGGCTTTGGTATGTATCTTAGCAGTGCCTTAAAATGTGTGAGACATGTCCCGCATATATGGTGTTGTGGCTTAGTTGGTTAAAGTGTCTGTCTTGTAAACAAGAGATCCTGGGTTTGATTCCCAGCAGTGCCTAGTGGGAAGCTGACTGTTTAGTCCATACCTAGATGCTCTCTCTGTTTGGTTGGTTTCAGTGTCTTGAAAGGTCTGAAAAGCTTCTGAGCCTTGTGGTGCTGTGGTTTATTTGGTTAAAGTCAAAGTCAAAGTGCCTTGGACAGTGTGAAAAGTTCTGACACTTATGGCACTGAGGCTTAGTTAGTTAGAGCGCTTGTCTAATTCACAAAAGATTCTGGACCTTGGAAACAGCTAGCTGTTTAGTCCAAACTTGGAGAGTCACTCTGTATTGTCAAATCTGTTTTCACTGGAAAAATGGGTTCATCAAGACAGTTTCATCTCCTGCGAGGGCAGGCAGCACCAGTTCATTCTCTGTTTGAGCAGGATGGGCACTGGGAAACAAGAGAGCCTGATAAGTGGAAAAGTCTTTAGTCATTATTCGGCTGCGCCTTTGGTAATTTGCATTTCTTGTAAACAGGAGATCCTGGGTACTAATCCCAGCAGTGCATAGGGAGAAGCTGACTGTTTAATCCAAACTTAGAAACTCTCTCTTTGTTGTGAAATCTTTTTTTTACAGGAAAAATGGGTGCATCAAGACAGTTTTGTCCCCTGTGAGGACACCCAGCCCTGCTTCCTCCTCCTGTAACAGGCACTTGGCATTGGCAGCAGAATAGCCAAGATATGTATCATAGCAGTGCCTTGGAAAGTGTGAAAAGCTTTGCACCATTATGCTGGCTTAGTTGGTAAAAGTACCTGTGTCACCACAACAGATCCTGGGTTCAAATCCCAGTAGTGCCTAAGTTCTGAACCATTACGGGTGTGGTTTACTTTGTAAGAGTGCCTGTCTAGTAAACAGGAAAGCCTAGGTTAAAATCCCAGCAGTGCCTAGGCGGAAGCTGGCGGTTTAGTACATACCTAGAAATTCTCTATATGTAGTCAAATATTTTTCACAGGAAAAATAGGTGCATCAAGAAAGTTTCTTTTCTGTGAGGACATCCAGCATGACTTCGTTGATTGAAAAAGATTTTTTATCGCCACAAGAGATCTAAAAGTCGGAGTGGGCACTTTGAATGGACAATTCCTTGCATGTATTCAGATCTGCCCTGTGCAGAACAAATCGGGGATATTGTCCCCAGTGCATAATTTAGGTAAAATTCATGGCTTTGAAAATTATTTCAGTTGGAATCCTGAGAGTTTTTCAAATGGAAAACTCAAATTTGTCCAAAAATTTTAACTTCTGTGTATATTTTCAAGACAAGTCTTTTTTTGTTGCAAGATACTTTTTGTTCATTTTTTATATTTTGAAGGTACTTCATACTGTTGCATATTTATTCATATATAATTCTTGGAACATAAACCATCAAGACTGTGAAAACGCTCATATTACATATATTATATACACATACAAACACACACACACACGTGTATATATATATATATATATATATATATATATATATATATGTGCATGTGTGTGTGTGTGTATTAGAAGAATAATTTCATATTTCTGTAATTATATCTGGTTATTAGGAACTATTTGGAATTCATTTTTATCTTATTCTTACTCAGTATGGAGCAGCTGTGTGCACACAATTTCCTCCAGGATCAATAAAGTATTCTGATTCTGATGTTGGATACAGTAGGCATACTCATGATCAAGGTGAAACAGGATGAGGTAATCATAGCAGAAAAGTCCAAGACATTGAGGGGTGATCACATTAGATGTGTGATAGGAAAGTGATAGACAGGCAACCAAAATGCGAAGGTGCGAATATCATGGGACAAATTGAAGAACATTTTGAGGATGAAAAGAGACAGCCATGAATTAACATTCGAGTCAGTCACTTTCCTATCGCACCTCTACAGTGATCACCCCTAAGTCAATGTGAACTGATGGATTCTTTTTAAAAGCATGTTCTCAGTGGTACCATAAGGTATACTTTTGTCGGTTTTGTCGGCAGTAAAAACCTTTTTTTTGACTCTGGTTTCCTCCTGAAGTCCAACACTAATTGGCTGTTTCAAATTGCCCCTAGGTGTGGATGGAAGTGTGAATGGTCGAGTGTGTTTGGCCTGCCATGGTCTGTCAAGCTGTTTGCAGTGTATCTTTCCTTCGCCCAGTGTTGACTGACCTCAAAGGGTTAAGCAGTACAACATGTCGATAATGTTCTGTCAAAACCTTGTACGTGCCTGAAACCAAAATTTACACGAGGAATAAAAAAAAACACCTCATTTACTTCTTTTTTGTAACAATTTAGCAAAGAAAGAATAATGAAGTAAAAAAATAAAGTCATGTTTATTGAGCAAATAATTTAAATGACTGTAGCCAATCATGATTAACCTACATCTGAGGATTTGATCATTAAATAGTGGTACTTAAAGTGACATATGAGGTTTTGACAGAACACCCTCGATATGAGTGAGTGAGTGATGACTACATAGTATGACAACATTTTTCTGTAACTTTCCTGTTTAGGGATTCTGACCGATTCATGGACAGAATCCCTGAACAGGAAAGTTAAAAAAAAAAAATGTTGTAATGCTATGTCGTCATCACTCACTCACTCATATCGAGGGTGTTCTGTCAAACATCCTTGAAATTACACATGATGATTTCCAGGAGCTCCTTAAAATTAAAAATAGTGAATATATACCAACCCCGCCCTCGCCCAGAGTCGGCTGAGATGGGCGCCAGCCTCCCCGCGACCCTAATTAGGAATAAGCGGTTCAGGAATCGAACGAACGAATTAAATTTCTTAAAATAAACTCGCGTTCAAAACGTGAATTTGAAACGAGTCTTCCCCCCACAGACGCTCAAAGACGATAGCACGGACACGGCTGTTGCGTCGTTCCTGGACTTGGTCCGGACGCCGAATATGAGAAAACACACCTTCATCCTCAGCTACAACTGGTACGTCTGAGAATCACAGCGTGCTGTATGTGTGCAGTGCAGGACACACACACGTGTATGTTTTCCCGGCAGGTTCACGAGTGCCGTGGTGTATCAGGGCTTGATGATGCGCCTGGGAATCCTGGGTGGAAATATCTACACTGACTTCATCATCTCTGGCTTAGTGGAATTCCCAGCAGCCCTCCTTATCCTCTTCACGATCGACCGGATCGGCCGGCGGCTGCCGTTTGCAGCTGCCAATATTGTCGCCGGAGCCGCCTGCCTTATAACGGCTTTCACTCCAGACAGTAGGTTACGCTGCAGAAATGTTTGATGTACTTCAATATTCTAATGCTGTTTGCAAATCGCGAACGTGCTCGTGCTCCTTGTCACACAAAAAGTGTCTAACGCAAGGCGGCACGAAGGCGTAGCGGCTAGCACGTCGGTCTCACAGCAAAACAAAGGTGTGCGTTCACATCCCAGGCCCGGGCCTTGGCGTTTTTGTGTGGACTTGTGTCTGCGTGTTCTCCCAGTGCTTGCGCTGGTTTCCTCAGGGTACCCTGGTTTCCTCCCACAGTCCAAAGACATGCACGTCAGACTAATCGGCTGTTCCGGTTTGCCCCTAGGTGTGTATGAGAGTGTGAATTGCGATGGTCTGGAGAGCTGTTCATGTCCTTCGCCCAGAGTTGGCTGAGATAGGCTCCAGCCTCCTCGCGCCCCAATTAGGATAAAGCGGTCCGGGAAATGAACTGACGTATTCCTTTATGGATTATTCGTCCCAAACTCCCAAACACACTGACGATGTTTCTTCCCTTTCAATGACAGGTTTGTTCTGGTTTAAAACGGTTGTGGCCTGCATCGGGAAACTGGGAATCACCATGGCGTTTGAAATCGTGGTGTTCGTAAACACTGAGTTATATCCGACCTTCATCAGGTAAAGTAGATCTGACGTCCTAGCGCAACAAAGACGACCGTAATCCTAGCAAACCTTGTTTTTTTTTAGCCTAGTTAACTGGACAAACCTGGGGCTTAGGAGGAGATAGCGGACTCATGAACGAATTCATGCATTCCGTACAGAACTCATTTTCAGCTGTGATGAATTTGCAAAACGAAAGAGTTCGGAATAACGAAAGGAATAATTTGTAAGTAGAAAGTAACGACACATATTCCCGCAGGAACTTGGGATTTTCCGTGTGTTCCACTTTATGTGACGTTGGAGGGATTGTCGCTCCGTTCATGCTCTACAGACTTGCAGTCATCTGGCTGGAGCTACCGCTCATCATTTTCGGTGCGTATGAACCACACCTATACCTCTTCTCTGTCTCGGCATAATTTTGGGGATCCGGGGGTATGATTTCTTACTTTGAGTCTTTGTAGGATCATAGCTCATAGAGGTTCCATAGTTTTCGAGGTGTTACAGCTACACGAGGGCGGCACAGTGGCGTCGTGGTTAACACGTCGCCTCACAGCAAAAAGGTCGTGGGTTCGAGTCCTCAGCGTCCTCAAAGGGAACGTGTGGAGTTTGCGTGGGTTTTACGGGTTGCTAGGCTAACTGGCCGTTCCGAATTGCAGGCCAATCTCCACGCAAGCACGGGGAGAACTTGAACCCGGGACCTTCTTGCTACGAGACCTATTAATCGGCAGATAATAAGTAGAAAACGCCACGTAACGCGTCCGACATAAATTCCAATACCTCCAACAGGAATCCTGGCAGTGCTCGCCGGTGGTTTAGTGCTGCTGCTTCCTGAAACCCAAGGCGTACCTCTTCCAGAGACCATCGATGACATTGAACACCCGAACAAGTGAGATCTTGCTTGTTTGTCTCTTTCCTCGAGTTGTTTAAACACCGTCACTGCCAGTTACACGACATCGTGCGTTTTTTTTTCTTATTGCAGAAAAAAAGAGGCGATGGCGAACAGTTATCAGCTGGAGAATCTACTGAATCCAGATGTGACAAATAATCAAGCAACTACGACAGTCTGAGTGGAACACTGTGGCTCTGAATCCCTCTCTCGGTCAGTAGAGGGTGTGATGGAGCAGGTAACGGATGAGATACTCTTCAGTCCGGGAGACCGGGGCTGGTCGTAGTAGTACATCCTGTACACTAGAGGGCGCTGTTCAGAAAGAGTTTATTTAATACATTTTTAAACCGAGAGGATCCCAAAAGCTGAGTACAAAGGCGTTTGAAACTGGTGAACAGATGTGTATGAGTTTTGAAGTAAATTAATTTTGGTTGTTTTGATTGTGTGTGATTGTTTTATTCGGGATGAAGGAGAGACCTCACTGAACGCTAACACACATTAATGTCAAGGTCCCGTAATTTAAATGAAACACTGTGTATAAATGTATAGCTGAACAAAAGCTGACCCCCCCCCCCACACACACACACCCACCCCACACCCCCGCTAATTTTCCTTGTTCTCATGTGTATATGTTGATAAATGGTAAATATACACGTTCAGCTAATTATTATTTAGCCACGCCCACAAATCTCCATAAAAGGCAACGCATAAAAGAAGGTGGTGGCGGTTGTATGTGATAGGGAGGGGGGTTCAGGGTTTGAGATACAAAATGTGTACCAGATTTAAATATCGGACATAATTTAGCAGTCGACCTACGTTCCTACCCTCACCTACGGTCACGGGCTTTGGCTAGTAACCGAAAGGAGGTGTTCAGAGAGAGGGGGAGAAGCTCGGTGACCCGTGAGGCGCTCGGAGTAGACGTGACTCGAGCGTCTGGTAAGAATGCGTCCTGAACGCCTACCTGGTGCGGTGTTTTGGGCACGTCCACCCGGGAAGAGACCTCGGGGTCGACCCAGAACATGCTGGAAGGTCTACGTCTCTCGACTGGTCTGAGAGCTCCTCGGTGTCCCCTCGGAAGAACTGGAGGAGGTGGCTGGGGAGAGGGACGTCTGGACCACAGTGCTCAGTGTCCGACCCCGGATCGAGTGGAAGATCATGATGATGATGATGATGATGATGATGATGGTGATATTTTTTGTTCAAATTTCAATATCATATCAATTAAATCTAAATAACGTTTATATAATAATTCAGCATTCCTTCTATGTTATCTTGTATTAGTCTCTTATACTGCGGCTCCTGATGGTGTGTATACGGATCCAGCACCTTGTTTTCGTAGCTATATCTCAGTACATCCTAAAAAACTGAAGTCCTCGTTACTTAACCAACCAGCAGTAGTTAATTTGTGTTTGATTTGCACCGGTGTTGATCCTCTCCACTGATTCCTTGTACGCAATTTCACGTTACTGTATGACTGAAGTACTGTGAGTCTGTATTCTTTTCATCTTACTGAGTGTATACCTGTATATTTATTAATATTTCCCCCATACTGAATAAATCATACTCCAGAATCCAATGTCTTCTCTTTACTGAGTCCATAAACACGTAATATGCTAGAATTAGATACGAAATTAAAGCAACAACATGTGATTGTGTTTTTATTATGATTTTAAAAAAAAACTGTTGATTGGAAACAAAGTTTTAATCGGCATTCGAGGCTCAGGTGTCCGCCGCTGGACCCATGCGCTCAAGAATTCAGCTTGGTCTCTTTTTGGATCCAGTCAATGAAATGGGAGACTCGAGCGTACACGCCAGGCTTCATGGCGTTGGCACAGCCGAGACCCCACGATGTTACTCCCTGAAGAATGAAGCTGTTCTGTGCATAGCATACAAGAGGACCTCCACTGTCACCCTGAGAGAGAGAAGGGGAGGGATTTAGTATATATACTCTATATAAAGAGTGAATTAATACAAGTATTTATATTTGTATTATTATTTATATATTATTTAATTAATCTCTCCCCACAATTTTGGCACGCAACCCACAAATCACACAAACCCGCGACACTATGGGAAAAAAACAAACCAGTGAAAACGAAAGCGGAAATCTGTGTTTTCTAAATTTGCATTGATTTGTATTTCTTTGTTCGTACACAGGAAAATATGCACTCATCCTTTCATCCGTTATCTGTACTGCCTATGTGTCAGGGTTGCGGAGAAGGCCGGAGCCAATCCCAGCCTACTCTTGGTGAGAGGCGGGGTTACATCCTGAGCAGCTTATCGCAGGACTAACACAGACCCAGGCAACCATTTACACTTGATTTCGCTCCTACGGAAAATTTAGAGTCGCCAGTTGACCTAATATGCACGTCGCGAGTACCCAGAGGAAACCCAGACATGCTCCACACAGTAAGGCCCCGGTTTGAACCCAGAACCTTAACCATCGAGCCACCATGCTGCCCCGGTGATTCAGGAAAAGGCTTTTTTACCTTTTGTGTGAGCTGCGCGGAAGGTACCGTTTTTCGTTCCGCTGGAAATCGTGTGTGTGTGTTTGTCTGTCCGCAGTCCACGACTGCACATTGGAATGAGCTATATACTGATTATATATTGATATATATATTGATGCTATTATTACTAGACGTTTGAGAGCTTACGGAAATTGTACTACAGTAAAGAAATTTTACATTCACGCAGACAGGAACATTCCAATAGGTTTAACACCGGGATGCCGGTGTGTCCAAGGACTCGGAAGATCGGAATTTCGAATTTCTCGCCTAATAACAGCGTAACGAATGTCATGACGGTAGTAATATTTTTAGTAGTATTAGTGTAAACACGGCATTCAGTTAACGTAACGAAGCCTAACGTTAGGCCCGATCATACAACCACATTATATATCAGTCGGTGCCAGGTGAAAGGTCAGTGAACGCGTATGTTCGCTCCACCAGCCACTTTTTTTGTTTTGTCATTACCTGACAGCTGTCAGTTCCTCCGCCAATGTTTCCCGCACACATCTCATGGTCCTTCACTCGGTTGTGCAGATACTCCGGACGGTTGCACACTTTGTTTTCAATGACTGGGAAGCCGGTCTCCTTCAGGGTGCCTTCTCCACCCGTACCTGGGAAACACATCGCCAAAGGGAGCTTATACCAAGCCCTGACTAGTACCAACTCTTCACCAGAACGCCTTCGTGTCTAGAGAAAGGAAGACTTTGTCACAGATCGTCTCACACTACGCGTCAGGAGGAAAATTCCCCTAACTGATCTCAGTCACCTGATTTCCAACCCTCACCTGACATGACACGGAATACACCTGCCCCCACTCACCTGCAATCATCACCCGACTTGTGCGGCGCTTGCTCCTCGTGAAGGCTCGGTTCTGTGCATTGCTCAGCCGTTTGTTTTGGTTTGTTTGTTTGTTTGTTTTTTGACGTTGCGTACGACCTGTGGCTGCTCACCATTTCACGCCTGTGCCTCCCCTTCAGTGACTGTTTGCCTGTTCGATTGATCCACGCCTGTTATATGTCCACGAGCTTCGACTGGGATTTGAAAGTGGTCTGCACAGTTCTCGTTAAAGTCAGATTGAACTGCG
Source organism: Porochilus rendahli (assembly GCA_039654305.1). NCBI lineage: Eukaryota > Metazoa > Chordata > Actinopteri > Siluriformes > Plotosidae > Porochilus > Porochilus rendahli. The sequence goes on along the minus strand of JBCNYG010000017.1, from coordinate 2,793,088 downwards.
TTGTGCAAATGCACTTCCCATTACCGCACCACAGCATGACCGATATGTATTTCTACGTGTGTGTGTGTGTGTGTGGTCTGTACCTTGGGTTTCTCCCCAGCCTGTAACGTAGCATTCCGTCCCACCGGGCACAATGTAGTTTTTCTCCGGCAAACACACAGTAGCTACTTTGTCATTTAAAACAGCCGGGCTGAAATGACAAAACATAACAGTTCTATAACAATTATAACAAGAATTGTTCTAGAATCTAATCTGGCCGAACGGTGTTTACGTTTTCAGATCCTTTCGACGCGATGTCTCACCTTTCCAGCTTGAGTAAAGCGATATCTCTCCCCAGTGGTCCCTTTATGATCTTCTCAAGGTTTCGGACCTGTTTGGACGGCTCGGCTGCCAGTTCTTTATGGATTCCCATGTATACTTTGTAGAAAGATGGTCTGTCCGAGCTGGGGAATGAATGTAAATGTGCCACCATTAAAGCCCAAGCTCCGGATTTCATAAAAGCAGCATGATTTTAACTTTTCGATCCAGGTTGGTGCGGGTCAGTTTTGTGCTAAAAATCTAAAAATTTCGTCGGTGTGATGCTCAAAGCTATTGATATACACTGTCCGGCCAACAAAAAGGCTGCACGTTCTAATATTTTCTTGAGCCGCGTTTAACCTTCGTTACAGCACATAATCGCCATGGCATTGCATTGTAGTGGTATTGGTCTTTGGAGGGTTTTACTGGTTCGCATCACTACCAGGGCTGGAAACCTGCGCATGCCTAGTAGTAGTAGTTGTAGTTGTAATAGTAGCAGCAGCAGCGGCAGTGTGGCTGCACTCGCACATACTTGACAAGGGGCATGGACTGACGTTGCCTGATGGAACCGCTAGTGTCGTGTGCGGTCGTGTTAAAGAGCTAGTAATACGAATTCTCCACAGGTTCCCTTTAAGTAACATCACAACATTTATTTCCATGCAGGGTTAATTTTTCACCAACATCCTGAACTGATGAAAATGGTTCCTCATGCTCCCTGAACCACTCCAAACTCTCTTCAATTCAATTCATTTCTATTCAGTTTTATTTGTATAACAGCTTTACATAGTAAAATTAATTGAAGGAGGAATCTCAAAAATGTTCTACAACCCCCTACACATCCCTAATGAACAAGCCTGCGAGGAAAAAACCCCTCAGTTGACACGAGGAAGAAACCTTGCGAGGGAACCAGGCTCAGGAGGGAAACCCGTCCTCATAATACGAACCGTATACGAAAATTTCATTACAGTCCGACATGTCGTCCGGTTGGTTCTACCACAGCTGTAAGTCCTGAATAATTGTAGCAAGAGAGTTTATATCACCAGCAGCGAAAAGACGTCTCCACGGTCGCCGAGTACAGATCTAACGCCCATATGGATCTTCATCAGCAGGAGCGCCGGGCTTCCAAGATGAGAACACACGGGTGCCCTCAGGGAAGAAAAAGTCGCTTGATGTGATAACCTGGTCATTCAGGACGTACGGGTCGTCCGCTGACTTCGTCTTACTGCCACATTAATGTTGCTGAGTGTCAGGAGTCAGAAGCGGACACGAGTGCGCTTTAACTTTACAGGTACAGGTGAGATCATTACAATGAGCCTCGACCTCACCAACCATGGCGGTTATATGCCGTGATGAAGGCTAACGTCAGACTGCAGGACCGTTTTTTTGGCCGCCCAGTGTGTAAGGGCGCATACCTTCTCGTGCACACTGACGCGAAATACCATATTGCTATCTTTCTAACCCGCACAATAAGAACAGCAACTTTGTTGTCCTATAGAGATAATTAGCCAAGTAAGAGAGAATACTTTAGACCGTGTGCCATACATTCGTTACATAAGAATGAAAACGGCATCATCGGATTGCCGCAAGCTGTTATCGGTTACGTACTGGTTTATGCACATCATGGCGAATAAGAAATAAATCGAATCAAACTCACGGTTCAAGGCAGTGAGCTGCTGTAAGGACCCACTGAGCATCGATTAACGTCCCTCCACAGAAGTGCCTGCCGGTGCTGTAACACACAGTTATAATCGACACAGCGTGCGCATACATGGGATAGAAATGTACTTTGCTGTATGTTTCGAGATCCCTACCTGGTTCTGAGACTGATCTGCCAAGGCCAAGAGTGAGGCTTAGAGACGCACCCGCCGACGATCCGGCCAAAGCAGCGCCTCGGTTTTGTCACCGGCGTTCCGCATTTCAGTTTGTCTGTTTGGAAAAAGGGTGGCTGGTATTTAAACCCACTGCTATGCCAAGAACTGACGACATCGCAAAGTCAGCCAGAGGAAAGGCACGTCATACCACAGTCTGGGATCAGACAGTAGTCCCACTTCTTGTTGGGGTCCGTCGTGTAACACCAAGGTCCGTTTGGGTCATTGTCAGGATTCCTGCAATGCTAGGAATTAAAAACATGATTGAGAGGATGAGTACACTTTTCTTAAGGGTAGTATTAACCCCCTGATGGCACCTGGCGGCACAGTGACGTAGTGATTAGCCCGTCCGTCCTCGTAGCTGAACATTTGCTGAACTGTTTAATCCTAGTCGGGTCACGGGGAGGCTGGAGCCAACCTCAACCGACACCGGACAAAGACGGGATACACCCTGAACAGCTCACCAGGCCATCGCCGGGCCGACACACACAACCATTCACACTCACACTCACTCCTAGGGGTGATCTGGATCAGCCAATTAGCCTACTGTGTATGTCTTCGGACTGTGGGAGGAAACCGGAGTACCCAGAGGTAACCCACGCATGCACAGGAAGAACATGCAAACCCCACACGCAAAAGCCCTCGCCGAGCAACAGGAACAAGTATTCATACTGGCTATGTCTTAAAACATGTTTATGTATGTTTAAGTAAGTTTTATTTTTGTTCCTTCATTTTCTGAGCCGTTTAATCCTAAATAGCGTCGTGGGGAGGCTGGCGCCCATCTCAGCCGACCCTGAGTGAGGGCGGGGTCCACCCTGGACAGCTCGACAGGCCATCGCAGGAGTTGTGTTGTGATTTAAAAGAATTAAGTATATAATAAGTAATAAGTAATAAGTACTGTAGTACAAGTACTATCATAGTCATAAAAAATCATGACACAGTGTCCAAGCTTTGTCTTACGTTAGACTCCAGACCCTTGTCGGGGTAACTCGAAGGTTTGAAGGTGGTAGTGTGGGGGGTCGAGGAACTCCACGCTTGGCAGGTTATTCCCACTGAAGTCATAGATATTGAACCTCGATAACTTTCTCCGTTGCCGACCTTGCAATCAGTTTCTTTAAATAAAAAAGTGCAATATTAGAAATCAAAGCTCTGCCAAAAGGAAAATCTGACAAAGTTAATGACGCCGTGGATACTAACGCTTTCATTTCAGGACAAAAACGTGCACGCGCCTGGATTAAAATAAAGATGACACATTTATGTAAAAAAAAAAATCTAAATATTTATATGAATATTTGCTTGAAAAATGGAATATAATTATTATCTTTTTTATTAGCCCCAGTTCCAACCTATAAGCAACGACTTCCCTGCCACGTGGTGAAAACTAACGCATTCGCTCCAAGGCTACCAATATTGTTGCAATTTTTTTTAAAAAAATGCTGCTGTAATACACCCAGAAAAGTGCTATCTACCTACTTCCACATACTTCACCTCACAGATGCCCATGATTGGCTAGTGTCGCTTTGATTAGCAGGGGTTTCAGATTTGGGTTCATGGAGACACACCTGTGGGGTTTGTAGGAGAAGAAGGGAGCTGTGTTATGGGGTCCGAACTGGGACGACCGCCACCCAGATTGGTCTGAGAGGTCTGAGAAGTCTGAGAGGTCTGAGTGGGGCGAGCGCTATCACATCGCTCTATCTTACAGTACTGCCAGCGCACAGAGGGGTCAGTGGTGTAGCACCATGGAGCCTGGTCACCGTCAGGGTTCCTGCACAGGTTTCTTCTCAAGTCTCTGCAAAGGTTAAAGAGAAACATTGAAAGATTTATTATTTTGCCAAACCGCTTAATCGTACTAGGGTCACAGGGAGGCTGGAGCCCATCTCAG
>JBCNYG010000017.1:2608574-2618708 GCA_039654305.1 Porochilus rendahli | reverse complement strand
CCGAGCTGGGAATCGAACCCAGGACCTTCTTGCTGTGAGGCGGACGTGCTAACCACTACGCCACCGTGCCGCCCGTACAAAAGTCACTGATTGGAAAAAACAGGAATTCGACCACTGAGTTTATCTGATTATCCAGCTGTCCACGATTACACTCAAATTTACTGCCTGAGGGTTTTATACTTCCAGGGAACACAGACACCACTGGGTCCAAATTTCAAGACTCTAATCTCACGTCAGCCGGCACTGGACAAAGGCTGGGTACACCCTGAACAGCTCACCAGACCACTGCAGACCAAAACACAACTATTCACACTCACACTCACACCTAGGGGCAATTTAAAACAGCCAATCAGCCTGATGCGCACGTCTTTGGACTGTGGGAGGAACCCGGAGTACCCGGGGGGGGAAACATACGCAAGCATGAGGAGAAAATGCAAACCCCACCCAGAAATACCCGAGCCAGGGACTCAAACCAAGAACCTTCTTGCTGTGAAGCGGACGCGCTAACCACTACGCCACCGTTCCGCCCGATAAACATCCCGCTTCACTGATTTATTAAGTGCGACAAGCAGCAAGCTCTGTGTTCCTCTCTTTAAATCTGGTCATGCTTCACATTTTTTTTATACATTTTTTTTGTATTTTTGTGGAACTGCAATCCTTTAAAATGCTTCCTTTTTTTACGAGTGAATCTCTTTGGTATAAATTCTCCTCAAAGCTAAGCTAAGCGTCGGTAAGTCCTAATTCCACTACAGAATGTTCAAGAACAACTTCTTCTCTTTTTGAAATTATTTAAAAACATAACGGTGCACCTGAAGTGTTTTATTCCCTTCATACTTACCCCAAAAACACCCAAAATAAAAGATTGCTTTGCAGGATGTCACTCGAACGTTCCTCCCAGCTGCGCATAATTATGAAACTTTCCTACAGTTGACTGTTATTGTTATTAAGGATGTGAGTCAGAGCCTGACAGTAATATTAAAGAAAAAGAGAAATGAGTTTTTGTACCTGGGGAAAGTAGCTGGTATCGCACATGCCGTATGAGAGGAAGGTTGTAGCGTTAGGTGGGATTGCGTATACCTTCGTGGCAAGCGTCAGGAGTCCCGTCTGCAGTACGGCGGCATCAAACTGCCGCAGCTGAGCCGTATAGTAAAAACGCAAGCCTGAGTTATCAACAATACCTACACACACACACACACACACAAAACACAAAACACAGAGGAAATCTGAAAAGATCTGAGTACATCGAAGGGCAAAGGTCATGTTCTGTCATGTTTTGGTGGCCTGATACCACGTCCACTTCACTGCTAGAAGGTCCGAGGTTCGAGCGCTGGTCTCGGCGACGGCGTTTCTATGCGGAGTTTGCGTGTTCTCCCCGTGCTTGTGTGGGTTTCCTCCAGGCACTCCGGTTTCCTCCCACAGTCCAAAGACATGCACATTGGATCAACTGGCTGTTCCGAATTGCCCCTGGGAGCGGGTTTGAGTGTGGACGCTTTTGTGTGTTGGCCTGCAGTTGATTGGCCAGCTGTTCAGGGTGTACCCACCCAGAGTCGGCTGAGATAAGCTCCACCTTCCACTCGATTCTCAGCGGCCTTAGGCGGATAAAGTGGTTCGACAACGGACCAGCGGTCAAACTACACTGAAAAGCAACCACCGTCCGATCACGTCCCGAAGCTGAACTCAGGGGCGGGGCTATAAACGGAGGTGGATTAAGGCTTTAAAGTGGCATTTCCCACCTTTTATAGTTTCCCACTGATTCACTGTGTTTTTAATTGATACTGTACTGAACCTTTAATCAAAAAGGCCAAGTTCCTGAGCAGCCGTAGCCTAATAGTCAGAGAAGCGGCTTCGGAAACCGAAAGGTAGACGGCTCAATTCCCAAACCAGCAGAAAATAAAAATGTGTGGCGGCGAGGGGAGTGAGCTGCACCTTCGCTTCCTCCACATGCCGTTGAGCAAGGCGTCTAACCCCCAGCTGCTCTCCGGGCACTGCAGTGCGTGGCAGCCCACTGCTCCGGGTGTGTGCGCTCACTTTGGGTGGGTTAAACGCAAAAGTCAAAAGTTCGCTTACGGAATGAGTACAGAATAAAAAACGGTCTGCTATCTGCGTAGATTTGTACCTGCAGTCTTGTACAGGTTGTTGTAGTGCACTTCAAGCCTGTAGAAGGTCCCATTTCCATCTCCACCCACAGGAAGTCCTGCCACTTCAGGAAATTCAAAAGCCTGGAGACGCAATTAATAAGTAAGTAAGTATGTAAATAAGTAAATAAACAAATTAATAATAATAATAAATATTAATTTCCACTGGTCTGACGGCCAAGCGGAGGATCTGCACCCGTCTCAGAGAATTAGAGAAAGGCTCAGATTAAATAATTCTGTAATGTCGTTTTCCTTTAACCCATCCGACATTAAAATTTAAATTATATATATATATATACCCTCTCCTCTTTTCATCCCTAATTCAGTCGTATCCAATTCTCACCCATCAAATATCGTCTTTCCTGTCGTACCACCCTATGCAAGAACGTAAGCAGGAACATGCCCTACACGTAACACGCAATGCTGCCACCCGCTTCTTTACAGACGGCTGTGCATGCGCATTCAGAGGCGGCTTTACACGCTTGGAGGGAAAGCTCTATCCACACCCTGGTATGAATGACGGCAAGACGAGAGATTCGGACTCCCAGTCGCAGGTGGCTGCGGCTTCATCTTCGAAACATGATCTGAACCATTCGTTTGTTGTTGAACAAGAAACAAGTTTGGGGGGAATAAAATTAGCGAAAACACCAAAAATTATCAACTAGCATCCACACTAATGATGTAAGAACGTCAGTCTATAATTTGGGTAATAGTTTAACTACCTGTAAGTAAATATCATAAAATCATCGAACAAGTGGCTGATAGTCTGGTGTTTGATTACACTTCCTTAAACACAATTACTGCGTAAAAGAAATCTCGACCTCACATCATTGTGAGCTACAGTACATGCTCGGTGTAATCTTACCATCTGTTGTTTGTCATGAAGCCTGATCTATTGCAACATTATTAATCTCGTCACTTTCGCTAAACCACTTATTCTTACCAGGGACACAGGGAGACTGGTGCCTATTTCATCTGACGATGACCAGAGGCGGGGTATACAGACCACTGCAGGGCCGACACACACTCAAGCATTCACACTTACATCCTGGGACAATCTGAACCAGACAGTTAGCTTAACGTGGATGTCTTGGACTGCGGAGAGAAACCGGAGTACACCGAGGAAACGCACGCAAGCGCGGCGAGTACATGCAAACGTCACGCAGAAATGGGCTCGCCGAGGCCGGGACTCGAACCCGACCCTTCTAGATGTGAGGTGATTGTGCTAACCCCTACGCCGCCGTGCCGGCCGTTACGAGTCTGCTTTTACCGATTGCTTATGGTTGCCGATTGCTAGCTCATCGCCCGACCTCTGCCTGTTTCCCGATGAGCTTTCACTTGTCAGTGCGGAATTGTTTGCGAGGTGTTTCGGTTGGCGACGATGGGGATTAAAACACTCTATCCGTACATCGAGAAGCACAAGGTGTCCGGTTGCAATGAAACTCAATAAATGATGACAAAGAGCAAGTTAAGCAAGCATCACTCACTCCTCCGCCAACTCCCCAAACAGCAACCGCCTGATAGCACTCGGTTCCCTTGTGTCCAGTGTAACACTCCTCCTCGGAGGGCTGGGTCACCGATGGTGGACAATGGTACAGCAACAAATGGTGCACGACGTCCTGGTTCTGGATCACTGGTTCTACCTGGGGAGCAAAGGTTTTAACATAGCGAGAATGGCTTTAGCACGAAGCAGCACAAAACTCTGTACGCTCCAACTCAGTGTAAATAACGACGCTATGGAATATGAATACTGTAAACACTGCTACTTACACGGTAGACGTGGTACTTCCTGTCGAATTCTGGAAGCCTCATAACCTTACAGTGGTAGTAAGTGTTTTGGGCAGGTACTATAAACTGCAGATAAAAACAAACAAGCAAACAAACAAATAAACAAAAGAAAGATCTGTTTACTAGACCTATTTATTTGTTGTTAAACTTTCTATGGTGCGTATCCATTGGGCAAGAGGAGGGGGTGCATCCCGACCAGGCAATTTAGGGTAGCCTGTTGACCTCATGCACAGGTCTTTGTACTGTAGGAGGAAACCACATACGCAGAGGGAGAACATAGCATTCATTTCCTGCACAGAAACGCTAGTCAGCCGTGAATTTTGTACCCAGAACCCTTTTTGTTTTTTTTGCTGTACTAGTCACTACATCCCTGTTTGTTTATTTATTTATTCATTTTTGGTTAATTCGTTTTGTTACTCATTTAAAATATTCCCTCGTTTCTGATTGGTGGAAAGCCATCGAATAACTCTTGATATTCTTCTAACAGCTGACTTCTACATCACTGACACAGGATGAGTTCCTCACTCACTCTCTCGTTTACTGAGCAAGGGTCACGGGGAGGTTGGAGCCTATCTCAGCCTACACTGACCAAAAGCAGGGTGCACCCTGCACAGCTCACCAGATCATCGCAGGGTCTCTGAGCTCCTCCTGGATGACCGAGCTTCTCAGCCTTAGGCTAACTGGCCGTTCCAAGTTGGTGTGAATGATTGCATGTATATTGGCCGTATGATTGACTGTTGAGGTGTTCAGGGTGTTCCCTGCCTTCACCCAGAGTCGTCTGAGATAGGCTCCAGTCTCCCAGCCATCATAGTAGTGACTGAGTGGTGTATAATTTCTCAATTTTGTTGTGGTCTGGTCTTTTTGTGAAATGTGATGGTATTATGCGTTTCTGAGGCTTCCTTTCCTGTTGCACTTCCTGTTTCTGCTTTGATTTAAAGCATTCCTGGCACTGTGAGTAATCACGGCTCTCTGATGGAGTTGCAACACTTGGCTCCGTTGATGAAACATTACAGGAAAAGAGGTCGAGCTGCCCGTTACTCATGAATAGTTTGTGGCTGCTGAAACACTGATGGTCCTTGAGATATGGTTCATTCAAGTATTTCGTTCGGCCTGCAGCCAAAGTCTATCATGACCCACGCATTCAAACTTATCACACTTGCCTGTATCGGTACCATTTCTTTTCAAAATATTGAATTCTGCCTTGGTGCGCCAACCCAATACTTCATTTCGTCACCTTACACCTACCCTTAGCTTTTATTTTGCAGACCTTTAGTATTCATTCATTAATTCGCCCAACTGTTTCTACCTACTAGAGTCACAGTCGACTCAGGGCGAAGGCGGGGTACACCCTGAACAGCTCGACAAGCCATCACAGGGGATAGACATTCAACACACACACAAAACCATTCGTACTCACACCTAGGGGCAATTTGGAGCAGCTGATTAGCCTCCTGTGGATGTCTTTGGACTGTCGGTGAAAACCGGAGTACCCGGAGGAAACCACGCAAGCATGGTGAGAACGTGCAAACTCCACACAGAAACGAGGGAGACTCGCCGAGCCCGGGGCTCGAACCAAAAACCCTCTTGCTGTGAGGCGGACGTGCCGTGTTTGCACGGGCTTTCTCCAAACGCTCCGGTTTCCTCCCACAGTCCAAAAACATGCACAGTAGCCAAATCGGTCGTTCCAAATCACCCCTAGGTGTGAGAGAGTGTGTGAATAGTTGCGTGCATGTTAGCCCTGCGATGGCCTGGTGAGCTGTTCAGGGTGTACCCCGCCCTCGCCCAGCGTCAGCTGAGATGGGCTCCAGCCTCCCCGCGACCATAATTAGGATTAAACGGCTCAAAACACGAAGGGATGGATGAATGAATGAACATATAAGAATAATACGGCCGTACGTTGGTCATGGTCAGGTCAAAGTATTTGCTGTCTGGGACGGTGGTTCGGGGCATGTAGTTCAGAAGGTTCACTTCCTTCGTCCCTCGCAGGTTTTTGTGATACCCGATGTCATCGGTTGTACCGTAGGCGTAGATCAGCTTCACTGGCGTCTCCTGAGGAGAAGACGAAGGTGATCAGTGCTAAAGTGATGTGGAAGACGCCGTGTGTATCTAACTTTCTTGTCAGTTACTTACAGGGATGGAAAAGTCATGTTCGCTACAAGCCTTGATGGATCGCCGGAACGTCATCACGGTCTGTCCGTTCGCCTCAGTCAGAGAGACGACTTTATAGTCTTGTTTCTGGTCCACCACTGGCATGACGTTCCCTTCCGCAGTCCTGTCCTTCATGAAACATGATTAGCAAACACTTACATGAATACTCGAATAAATACGGCTTTTATTTTCACATTGAAAAATACAGTTTGCTCTGAGACATGCGCGTTAGGCTAATCAGCTGTTCCTAATCACCCCGAGGTGCGAGTGTGAGTGTGAGTGTGAACGGTTGCGTGTGTAGCGATAGCTCGGAAAATGAGTGAGTGGGTGATGAGTTTGCTCTGTGATTATAAACGCAAAGCAAGTCACTATTAAAGAAATACGTGAAAGTGATACTGTTCTGCATTCACCCCCTGCTTGTATTATACTATATGAATATATACCGTGATAGGACAATTTCACGTCATAAAAGTACACGATGCTGACACTAGAGACTACTGAGAAAAGTTCCCAGTAGACATCTCTTTAGAGAAAGGTTCCCTATGACTACAATACCTCCTGCGGTCTCCGGGATGCTGCGCTTTTATGCCCTGATCTTTCCATTTCCCTTCCCTCGTGTATCATGTGTTCCTCCGTCTGTTTCTGTGTGTTTGTATATGTGCGTGTCTGTAGGTTGGCGTGCTTAGAGGTTGTGGGTGTGGCACTCCTTTCACACTGCTTGAATGCCCCCGGATCATATACCACAACTGTAATCAACTGTAACTGTAATCAACCCTGGTTTACCATCCACCCATCACCAGATCATGTTCCCTCAGCACTTCCTTAAACTTTGCGTCTTCGTTGACGGGTCCTGGGAAGATCCAGGTAGGGGCCGAGTGGCCAGAACTTGGCACTTCACATCCCGGGATTCTTGGGAGTTGACTCAACAGACTGTAGCCAGGTAGCGGCACCACTCACTAAGTTCACTTCTGCTTTGACCTCCTTCCCTGCTGAACTCAACAAACCTTTCATCTGCGCTCCCATCCAGGTTCGGTTCGACCTGCTCCCTAGTCGGTCATGGAAGTGGACACCTCTGGCACGGGGGTTTCGGGAAGTCCACATCCAATGCGAAAACTGGGTTTGAATACTGGCCAAGCGCATTTCTGTGTGGAGTTCACAGGATCTCCCTGGGCTTGCGTCACTTTCCACTGGGTACGCAGGTTTTCTCCCACATTCCAAGGACACTGGTTGACCCTAAACACAACTGGCACCCCCTACCACCCCCCCTCCCCCCATCACTGAGATGACTATTCTGGTTTTGATCCTGTCTCTGTCCAAGTTAAATCTGTTGACTGATCACCTGAACTTCCATCTATCCATCCATTTCCCCAACAGCTTAATTCTACAAGGGTCGCAAAGAGGATGGAGCCTATCTCAGCCGACTCCAGGCGACCACCACAAGGTCCACCCTGAACAGCTCGCCAGTCTAGTCACACTTGCACTCACACCTAGGGGCAATTTCGAACTGCTAATTATCCGACTCTGCATGTCTTCGGACTGTCGGAGGAAACTGGAGTACCCAGAGGAGACGCACACTAGCACGGGGGGAGGACACGCAAACTCCACACAGAAATGCCCTCACCGAGCCTGGGACTCGAACCCTGGACCGTCTTGCTGTAAGGTGGATGTGCTAACCACTACGGCACCATGCCGCCTCACTCGAGCCTTTGGATGTTTATTGACCCTGAACTCGGCGACCGATTTGGATTCGTCTGCCTTGACCTTCATTAAAGTTCTAAGCTTTCATGCCGCACATACATCCTCGTCTGCCTGCTTCCCTGTACATGATTATCATATTATATACATATCAAAGACATGAAACAGATAATCTCACTCACTCGTTCATCACACCACTCTATCCTATTAGGGTGGCGGCGAGGATAGAGCCTATCTTAGCCAACACGGGGCGAAAGCAGGATACACCCAGACCATCGCAGGGCTAACACAGTGACAATGATTCACACTTTCATTTATACCTCGGGGCAATCTGGAACAGCCAGCTAGTCTCATGTGAATGTGTTTGGACTGTGGGAGGAAACTGGAGTACCAGGAGGAAACCCATGCAAGCACAAGCACATGGGGAACGTGCAAACTTCACACCGAAAACGCCCAAGCGCGGGACTCGAACCCAAGACCTTCTTGTGTACAAAATAGATAACGGTTTATAATAAATTTCTGTCATGATGTCAGGTGATCTGGAGGTGATTTACAGCTTATATTTTCCTAAAAACATCCTTAAGCTGATTCTATGCACGAACGAGTAAACTAGAGTAAAATATAAAAAAAAAAGAAGAACAAAGAATAAGAATTACCGTAAAATATATCCCACCAGAGCCGACTCCTCCGATAACGATATCCGATCCAGCCATGCCTCCATTGGGGCTAAACCCAAATCCGACCCATCCTGTGGTATTCGCCGTCACCTCGAACGTGATGGTGTCCTCTACCATGTCAAAACCCCATCTGAGCAGGACGTTAGCTTTTGAGTCCAGATACTCAGAGAAAGGCAGGCTTGGATTACCATCAGCTGTTGATGTTCGGTCCAAGAACAAGACCAGAGCCACGAGGAGAATGGACACAGCCGGCATGGCAGCCAGAAGGTTTTAATGACCCCTTTATCTCCACCACTGGAAAACAGTTCTGTGCTCTGAAACTCTGTTTAAATGTACTTTTGTAATCCTCTTACAACATTCAAGCCTCAGTCCTCCCTTCCTCTTTCTCTCTCTCTCTCTCTCTCTCTCCCTTCATTGTGTCACACTTCATCAGGTTTCCAGTTCACCAGGTCTTTAGAGAAATGCTGGGAATCGCTTAAATATAATGCGAGTAATGAGAAGAATGTTTTGTGGATGAAAGAGACGCTTGTTTGCTGAATACACACAACACCTGTAATGCTTGCGGTAAGACTCGGGTAGCCATCAGCTCTGTTTGCTACCTTCTGCAAAGGAAGTACCGTTAACGGCTCACTCGAGGGGCAGTGGAGAGCCAACATGACATTTGAAATGACTAACTTTACTCACATGAGGTTCCCGCATCTATCTAGACACCATAGATATAGAATCATGGGAAAGAAATGACTCAACTATAATCCCTGTTTGTGTAAAATACTGGAAATGTACAGCGGTGCTTAGAAATTCGTCGTTTTTTTTATTTTTGCATAAATATGACTTAAAACATGATCCGATTTTTACAGAAGTCCTAAAAGTAAATAAAAAAGAACCCAGGATCAGCATTTAGATCGGGAGAGTCGGGGGTTTTCAATCAGGGGTGGCACGGCGGTGTAGTGGTTAGCACATCTGCCTCGCAACAAGAAGGTCCTGGGTTCGAGTCCCAGGCGTTTATGTTTGGAGTCCGCATGTCCTCGCCATGCTTACGTGGGTTTCCTCCAGGTACTCTGTTTTCATCCCGCAGCACGAAGACATGCACATCAATCGGGTGTTTCGAATCGCACCTAGGTGCGAGTGGGAGTGCTTGTGTGTGTAATGGCCCCGTGGTGGACTGGTGAGCTGTTCAGGGTGTATCCTGCCTTCACCCAGAGTTGGCTGAGATGGGCTCCAGCCTTGCTGCGATTGTGAGAGGATTAAGTGGTTCGGCAAAGTGGATGGATGCTTTCAAGCAACCGGATAACAATCAAGTGTGGGCGAGCAGCTTGTTTTATTTCAAGAACAGGGATCTGTCGAAGTCTGACCTTCACAACAGGTCGGTGGAAGGATATCATGGCACAAACAAAGGATATTTGTGAGGACCTCAGAAAAAGAATTCTTGATGCTTATCAGGCTGGGGAAAAAAAGTAAAACCATGTCTAATGAGTCCGGTTTCCATCATCCATCGCCAGACAGACAAAGGAAACTCAATACCGTAGTTACTTGCTCCAGGAGTGGCCAGCCAACAAGGATCAGTCCAAAAAATCTCACATTTCAAATTCAAATTTATTCGTCATGTACAAAATCAGGCGGCACGGTGGCGTAGTGGTTAGCACGTCCGCCTCACAGCAAGAAGGTCCTGGGTTTGATTCCCAGCTCGGGCG
>JBCNYG010000017.1:2585488-2598688 GCA_039654305.1 Porochilus rendahli | reverse complement strand
ATTAATATGGTTATTATTATTATTATTATTATTATTATTATTATTATTATTATTATTATAATGGTTATTATTATTATTATTATTATTATTATTATTTACATTAATATGGTTATTATTATTATTATTGTTATTGTTATAATTATTAATATTATTATTATTATTATAGTCATTATTGCTATTATTATTAATAATAATATTATTGTTGTTGTTATTATTATTATTATTATTTAGCTTTTGTCAGTAACACTGAGTGTTTTTTGTCAAAATGAAAGTATCACAGTAGGAGGAAGCTGTCATATCCAGTCATGTCACCCAGATTACACATCACAAATGCAAATATTTTTGCAATGATGCTTAAAAATAACTATGTTCTGCTCTGCTGTGCCATTTACCGTACTCGTTTCAGGTTGAAATTACGGACATTAGCATCCCGGACGCTAGCATCATGTTTATATTTTAACACTAAATGTACTGACTGCACTCGAACTCCCTTTTAGGAAATTTATTGTATAAATTTTAGAGTTGAGAATCTACGGTACTTGGTTCCATTTGAAATGAAGCATCGTGGTTCGGTAGCAGAAGCATCGGTCACCGTGTAACTGCTGTAAGAGCGTCACGCTTATTTCAAAGTTCAAGCCATAAACATGACTATCAGTAAACCGGTCATGTAACGCTCCTCATGACAAGGACAGGGAAGCACATCGCATGCATGTCACGTGATCTTTATCTTCAGGAAGGTCGTGCACGGAACACGCGGATAAAGATTTGGTCCTGGTGTAAATTCTTAATTCTGGACGTGCCGAAACGTGGTGCACGCAGTACACGCGGCGTTTTCCTACTGAATATAAATCTTCCCGTCATGGCAATGTTTTTGAGGAAATGTTTGAGGAAAACAAACCTTTCTGTCCTGTTCAGGGATTTACGAAAGGATATAACCAGGTGACGCAGGTGGTGAGAGTGAAGCGTCAGTTCAGTATTCGGAGCAAGTTCAGAATAAGTTCTTGGTATTTCGCAGAAGTTGTTCTCCATCAGGTACAGAAGTGAAAACAGCTGCATTGTGGGCATTTCTCAGTACGTTTACATGAACGCTGCAGATTTATAAGCAGAAGTTAGCGCTAGCCGGGTGAGCGAGAGTGAGCGAGAGTGCGTGAGAGCGCGCAAGAGCACGCAGCCTCAACCTTTAGTCTGCCATAAATAGTTTATTAGGTTAATAAATAGGTTCTACGTTGCGTAAACTGTTGCTGGGCTTTTTAGTTAGTTAGTTAGTTAGTTTGGTTTTTACCTGTACTAATATACATATTTACATAAATATGCAGATTTACACACAACGTCTTGTAGAAAAGGAATGAAAGTTGATTGCTGGGTATTTTTGCTACCAAAGCCAGTGACTTAAATTTTTTTTAACGCTGATGAGAATCCGAAAAATGCTCACCGAGCCGCGGCGGTGCGTCCCAATTCGCTGAGTTGTTGTGCGAATCCCTTCCGTCTCATTTTAAATGAAATACAAAGGAAGTTGTATAATCTTGGGGGTCGAATGGGGTCTCTTTCCGGACTGACGGCGATACTGATTAGCATTATTCAAGAACGCACTCACTCATTTTCTGAACCGATAAATCCTACTGGGGCGCAGAGGGGCTGGAGCCTATCTCGGCCAACTCTGGGCGGAGGAGGGGTACACCCTGAACAGATCATCAGACCATCGTAGGGCAACACACACACACACACACACACACAATATTCACACTCACATTCTCACCTAGGGGTGATTTGGAACAGACGATGAGCCTACTGCGCTGTTTGATGGTGGAACGAAACCGGAGTACCCGGAGGAAACCCACGCAAGCGCAGGGAGAGCATGCAGCCTCCACACAGAAACGCCCCGAGCCCGCGACTCAAACCCAGGAACGCTAACTTCTCCGCCGCCGCGCTGCCCTATCGAGAACACTGATGAGCGATGTTCGGGGGGTTTGCACACATCGTGCCCCAGTGTAAAAATTCTACGTTAAAATTTGTAATATAAAAGAAACCCGTCTGAAGTATGAAACGTGAGATTCTGAGATTTTGATATATGTGGAAAGAGAATGGAATCGGCTTCAAAATGCGGCGTAGAACACGATTATAGATGAAAATGGACCGAGTTACGGCACTTTGAATGTCTCTGAGCAGGAGACGCTACTTTAGAGAAAATAGGAATTAGTTACAGAACCCGGTTCTGAACGTCCGCATCCGAAACCCCGAACATCCAAACGCGAAACGAATCCGGCTGTCCGATCGGCGCCAGCGTCGTCCTAGCAACAGATGAGTTCTATTTACACCGAGCCGTGTGTGTTTGATTCTTCTCATTGGTTTAGCGTTATATGATCGGTGGAATCCTTCTGGGACTCTGTAAGTAGGGAGAGGATTCTGGGAGTGAATTTGTGTAATAAGGAAATACCCTGAGCAACCGCAACATCCGATTGAAAATCTGCAGAATAAGAGACGACTCCTATTGTTTTACAACGACGTGGACACGGAACCCATTCTTAAACGAGTGTTCTATCATGGAGAGATCGTGTTTATGGATATTTGAACTTGGTCGTGTGGAAGATTTTGCTTTGAAGGGTGTATTTTTGGCGATATCGCGTTTTCATCCATGCACGCCATTTTCAGCTTACTTTGGCTCTTAGTCCAAACACGTCCTCGCGACTTAATCCGTATTTTGGTGGAGCGGGTCACGTATGTATTTGGAGGTTAACTCTTTCCTTGCAGGATGTTGATGATGATGATGATGATGATGTCAACTTTCTCCTTCAAGGTGGATGTAGCTCAGCCGGAAACCCCACTCACCCCCATCTCCCCCGTGTTCCCGGCCCCGTCCTCCCCCGACGAGGTAACCGGAGTGCCGTGCAGCATGGTGCCATGCATGGAGGTTCTTCTTACTGTCAATACTGCAACCGCGAACTCCTCCCGCTCCTAAATAACGCATCGCACGCCTACACGCACACACGGCATGCCACGCCTTCAGTCCACCCGATCAGCCCGGTGCGGGGCGTATGATCAGCGCGGTTCACGCCGAGCTCTCTCGGTGTGTTTGATCTGATAAACGGTGATCTCCGGAGTCGTACCCGTGATGTTTTAAAGCTCTCGTGTGCCCCACTGATGCCCTGAGGTGAGCTATGGAGCTCCAGCACAACGGGATCCCTCGCGGCTCACGCCTCACACTTCAGGTGACGGATGCTGGGAGGTTGTGTTTTCGTTTGACTCCTAAACTCTGGAGAAGCGTTTCAGAGAACTCCGGGATCATTCCGTGCCGTTTAGTTCTGAAGGGGGGGGGGGGTGTTTACGTTTGGGATCGTGGTTTGTGGTGAACGTGTCAACGGTTTCGTCTGTAGTACGGCGTTTGGGACGTGAACGATTAGGAGGATGTACACGCACATTCTCAGCACGGTGAAGTCCCCATCCCGCTGCATGGCAGAGAGAGAGAGAGGGAGAGAGAGCTATGTTCTCATCTTTTCCATTTCTATCTTTCTGTTCTGAGAAAGCGCTCTTTTCTCTCCTGTGTGTGTGTGTGTGTGTGTGTGTGTGTGTGTGTGTGTGAACTTCCAGTAGAGGAACCTGTCTGCCGTCCTGCCCTCTTTAGCTCTATTATTAGTGTTCTCTTCCTTTTTTCGTTGTTTTAAATGACGTCGACTCCCTACGGTGCCCCTGAAGGGACATGGAATAAATAAATAAACAAACAAACAAACAAACAAATAAATAAATAAAATGAACAGTTTCTCTTGCGCACAACAAACTATCGCGTGTGCACCAGTTACCCAAGGGTCCCCCCTTGAAGTGATGAAGTGATGGGTGGTGTTTTTTCTTTTCCTATTTATCTATCTGTTTGTTTTTGTTTTTAATTTCTGAATAGTTGTCCATCGCTCCACACTGACAGAGTCGTGATATTTGGCGTATTTCTGGCGTATTTCTGCTGCTACCTGCCCATCTGTTTGTCTCTCCGTCTGCCGTGTCTGTCTGCAGTCGTCTCCCTGTCTGATAATCACGTGATCTATAACTAGTGCTGGACATTTACACGGCGCGTACACGGCGTTCCTGTCTGGGTGCGATGAAAGAAGCCGCGGGTCTGACGATCTTGACTCTGGAAGAGGGGGCGTGGCTGGCAAACCCGCGACGGCCTTTAGGCGAAGTGCTGCACGTGTTCGATCCGGAGACGATAACTACTCTGGCTTCATTTGTTCAGAACCGGAGTCGGTGACGGCGGTGTGTCCGTGCCGTACGCGGCCGGTGGTCCGTCTTCGCTCGCGTGTCTGGCCGGTTGTTTATTTTAAGCTGTTGTACGGATCCCCTGTAAGGATTAAGAGCTTTTAACATCTTCAAAGCAAAGAAGAAACGTTTGTGCTGATCGGTTTTGATTAAATAATAATCATTTTATTAATAAATAAATAAAAAGTGGGTTTCTGCACTACAGCAGTTTAACAGTCCCTAACACCGCCGGAACGTGTGTGTGAGTGTGTGTGTGTGTGTTTTTTCTGTTCATAACATCCACACCTTCAGCCTGTGCTCTCTCTCTCTCTCTCTCTCTCTCTCTCTCTCTCTCTCTGACAGACGAGTAACGGCAATGACACGTGGGCCGTTTTTGAGACTAACACCTCTGGGGGTTTCTCCAACGACTGGGCGGCGCAGCCTGAGGGCACAGAGACGGGGCAGACCAGCAGCAACGCGTGGGGATCAGGCGGACAAGGCCATCCTCACGCCTACCCAGGCCCAGGTATGCGCTCCAGTACAACCAGTGCTAGCTTTAACATAAACATAGCGGTCAGACTGATTCAGATAACCGTTCGTACAACGTACTGTCAGAGCGGGATTGGTTAAATTACGACGCCTCGGGAAAACTTACACTCACTCACCATAGGGGTCAGTCCACATCGGTGAACCGTTCAGCAGTAAAATTCAGACTTTCGATGAGATTCTAAAGATAATTCAAAAGGGGGCGGGTCCACAGTCACACAGGACGCGTGTGGTTATCGTACTTTTTTTGCATCGACCCATTACCGCGAACCCTAATTCATCATCCTTCCACTAGGTGGCGGCAGCCTATTTCAAGTAAACAGCTAGTGAGTCATGACTCAAGAAAGATTTCACGCTAGCTTGTCGCTGTTGAGCGTCGTCAGAAAATGCAAGAGGTTCAGTGGTCGTGTTCCGCAAATCCACTGATTCCAAGATACGTGAGGAAAAATTCAACCGCCGCCTGATTGAACTCCCGCAACAAATTTATTCCGTTCCTTCACGAACTCGAACCCGAGCAGCTCCAGGCGGGATTTTATCTCAGAATAACGGCATGCTGAGCTGAATTAATGCCAGAAATATTGCCACCCTGCACCATAAAAGCTTCACCTTCTCTTTACAGTCGCTCATGTGATCATCACCGGTTTTGTTTACGTAGTCCGGGATCTGAGAAGGAAAAAAAAAAAAAGTCCCACCTGGCGTCAGTTACTCGTCAGCATGTGAACAGATGTGTGTGTGTGTGACCGCTTCCTCATCATCACGCGTAAAAAGAAAAAAAAAAAAGTGACGTACGTGTCCCAGCGACTCGCCCGTTTCGAAATCCCTGCAGTCGGACGCTGCTGACGTGATGATGTAAGCAGGGCAGAGGTTGAGATTTGTACACATTTGTGTGTCATGACTGTGCTAGTGGCGTGTCACATGACTGTAATCATGGTGTTTCACTGTGATGGTTGTGGTGTACACTGTAAAATGGTTCATTATATTTAATTCATTTTTTTTCCTCTTTCTGAAGATATGTATCCATATCCCTACCTAATCGATTACACAGGTACACCCTGCGTCCCGCGTGACGTGTTTATAACGATGCTAACAAGCCGCATGCGTTGAAACGAGCTCCAGACTCACAAGCATGAGACATGCAGTTGGATAATGGCTCAATATATTTATCCTAAATTCATCTCTAGATACAATAATAATAATAATAATAATAATAATAATATGGTTTGTTTGTTTGTTTGTTTGTTTTTTATACCTTTAGGGCGTTTGTTAAGCATGTAAACACAGTAAATTCTTTCAGAATACTTTAGCATTGTGTTACTACAAATATATATCGCACGCACGAGGGGTCGACGGATATCACAGAACAGAATAACGGGTTTATGGTAATGTGTTTGTTCTCATATGTTACCGTTGCTATAGTAACTTGTTCAGCATGGACCTGTATCTAACAAAAATAATAAAAGGATTTAAAAGCACATGTTAAGTAAACACGGTAACGTTTTCTGCGGGAAGTATTTCACCGAAGAATCGCGGGACACATTTGTTAGGATTCAAAAAGAGGGAAGTAAAAATGTAACTGTAATAAATCCCTTAGTTTTTATTAACTGTAATTTTATTGTTTAGACAAGCAAAGAACAACGTAGGGTAGAGAGGTGCATACAACGTAGGTGGAAGTAATGCGTCCCCCACAAAAAGACAAACAGACTGCTGAGAGCTAAAGGAGAGAAGTAAGTGGAGGTAGGGGTTTATATTTATACCTAACTGCGGCCTTCACTAACGCTCACAGCTGCTCAAAAAAGTCCTGTTTGTTATTACCTTCGAACGGCTTTACTGAAAGGAATAATTTAGGGAGTACTCGATTATATTTTTCTCCAATTTTTTTGAAATAATACTGTCGGTTAGGAAGGTAAAGGGTAGGAAAATATAATGGAAGTATATATTTATTTTTAATAAGGGATGTTTCAGTTGATAAAAAAAGGTACCGTTTAGTAAAAGCAATCAGGAACCAAAAAAACCTGCACCCTGTTGTTGATTGGCTGGAGGGGATTTGGGCGGTGTCATCGTTTAGTGTTATTGGTACATTAACCTCGGCAGTGCATTTCTGTGTATTCTGGGGGGCGGAGCTTCTAAAGGAACACTGTGGGGGGGGGGGGGGGGTGGATGCAATGTAAAGTTTGATTTCTTTTTAAAGATGGATAGATAGAGAGATTCCAAAGGTAACTTCAAATGAATAAAAGAAGGGAGTTTAAACAGGACTTCTGTGATACCTGGGTAACGTTTTAAACAATCAGGTAACAGTGGGCGGGGTCACTGAGTTTTAATGCAGATGTTTTTTTTTGCACGGCTCGGATCGGATTTGAATTAAAGGAACCTATTTTGGTGATGATTGCATCTCCTGATCATCAGTTGACCTTCTTTCATAATAATAATCATCTGTAGAGGGTTTTTTCTGAATGACTGCGTGTGGTGGTTTTATTATTATTACTATTTATTATGATGTATTAATACTTTTATATACTATTTATAAATAACATCCACATTTTTCAAAGATGTGTAATCTGGCAATGTGTTTAAAGGTGCCGACGACGACGAGTGGGATGATGATTGGGATGACAGGAAGTCCTCAGGTGGGTATGGTGAAGGTGAGACAAGCGAAGGCGGCGCCATCAGCAGAGGAGGAGTTTATGGATCCACCATGAAAATCACCCTCAACAAGTAAGACGTCTCATATTTACCCCCTCATCTGTTATTATTATTGCTGCTGTTGTTGTTGTTGTTGTTGTTATTATTATTTTAGCCTCTGTGTAACATTCCTGCGTTGTCATGTGCAGATTCCCGGGATTTTCCAAATCGGGCCCTGAGCTGTACCTTCTGTCCAAACAGGGCTCCAAGGGACCCAGGGTCAATATCTATGTAAGACACATCCTCATGTTTATTGGCTCAGTATTAGGGAGAAGCGCTCAAGGTTGCCGCACAGAATCTCGGGACAGAATTTTATATATTTTTGTTGAATATGTGGTTTTCGGCCAATCGTACAGTAATAATAACTTGGGAATGTAATACAGTACTTTTTTTTTAATGGTGGCGTAGTGGTTAGCTCGTCCGCCTCACAGCACGATGGTCCTGGGTTCAAGTCCCAGGCTTGTGAGGGTTTTCCGAGTGGAGGCCGCATGTTCTCCCTGTGCTTGTGTGGCGAGCAGTACAGGGTATACCCCGCCTTCGCCCAGTGTGGGCTGAGATAGGCTCCAGCCTCCTCGTGACCCGTGCGGTAGGATTAAGTGGCTCGGCAAATGACTCGAGAGATTCTTATAGTTACTGTGCGTTACTAGTCTTATTTTCATATCACCGGTTTGACTAAGGGCGGCACGGTGACGTGGTCCGCGCAACCAGCTCACGGCAAGAAGGTCCTGGGTTTAAGTCCCGGGCTCGAGCGTTTCTGTGTGGAGTTTGTGTGGGTTTCCTCCAGATGCTCCTGGTTTCCTCCCACGGTCCGTGAAAACGCTAATGGACTGTTCCAAACTGCCCCTAGGTGTGAGTGGGGACGGTTGTGTGTATGTGTGTGTCGGCAATTGCGATGGCCTGACGAGCTGCTCAGGGTGCCTTTTACCTTCGCCCAGAGTCGGCTGAAGTAGGCTCCGGGTGACCCTAGTAGCAGGATTTGGCGGTTCGGTGAGGGAGCGAGAGGTTTAACTAGTTTTAGTTTAGTTTTTATTTTTGCTTCAGTGTGTGTACTGCAGTTTTACTGCACGTTACCGCCACCTTCTGGAACTAGTCTGGTACTGTCTAATCTTCTTCTTTGAAGTGGTTTAGCGACCAAATTGAGGAGGATGAAGCTGATTTAACCTGCACTTTTATTTCAGTTCTACACTTTTTTTTTTTTTTTTAACTGCTACTTTTACATTTACGGCATTTGGCAGATGCCCTTTTATCTCGTTTGTACTACTGAGCGAAAAGGGTTAAGGGCCTTGCTCAAGGGCCCTAAAGTGGCACCTTGATAGTACAGGGGCTTGAACCCCCGACCCATTTATTTATTTATTTATTTATTTGGACCGGACAGTCTGAAAGTCGTTTATTAATAAACTTTTATTTTGTACACTAACTCCCATAATGCATTTCACCATTTTAAGGTTTTAATGTTTTACCCGTTTTATGATGCACTTCATGGACTTGAACTTATTCAGTTGTTCAATAACTACGATCAGTTACTCCGTAACTACAGACAGACAGGAAACTGCTCCAGCATTAGATGTCTTTATTTCCTGTACCACCCAGTCGGCCCGCTCTTTAGCGTTTAACACATTTCTCCAAAATGCAAAACCACGACGCGGAGTGTTTAAAGTCCTGAGATGGTCTGGAAGGAAATGATGAGACTCCTTTAGGGGGCGTCATTCGGGTGTGTGATGCCGTGTGTGTGTGTTGCAGGCTGGTGACGTCGGTCCGGTGTGGGAGTACCCCGAGACTCAGCTGGACTGCGTTGTAGCCGACCCCAAAAAAGGCTCCAAAATGTACGGCCTTAAGAGCTACATCGAGTACCAGGTCACCCCGAACGTGAGTCCCGCAATGTCACGCGTCCAAATTCGAACACTCCCATAAGAATGAACACCATAACAATAACAATAACAATAATAATAATAATAATAACAATAACACAATTCTCCTTAGACCACCAACAAACCTGTCAATCATCGATACAAGCACTTTGATTGGCTGTATGAGAGACTTCTGGACAAGTTTGGGTCAGCCGTCCCCATCCCGTCCCTACCTGACAAGCAAGTCACAGGTAAGCTAAAAGAAAAGGTGTGTGAGAGTGTGTGTGAGAGTGTGAGAGTGTGTGTGAGAGTGTGTGTGAGAGCGTGTGTGAGCGCGTGTGTGAGCGCGTGTGTGAGCGCGTGTGTGAGCGCGTGTGTGAGCGCGTGTGTGAGCGCGTGTGAGAGCGCGTGTGAGAGCGCGTGTGAGAGCGCGTGTGAGAGCGCGTGTGAGTGTGGGACACTCTAGACTGCTTCCGTTATTGTTAATGTCACCTGTTTACACCCAGCGTTCGCCATACTCGTCTCTGTGCATGTTGTTGCTATAGAAACAATAGTGACGTTTATTGAGAAATAGTGACTGGGAAGCGAAGCGTAACGGTTTGTTTTTGTCCCGGCTGTTCATCTCGCAGGCCGTTTCGAGGAGGAGTTTATTAAGATGCGAATGGAGAGGCTTCAGGCCTGGATGTCCAGAATGTGCCGACATCCCGTCGTCTCCAACAGCGAGGTCTTCCAGCTGTTCCTCACCTACAGGGACGAGAAGGTATGCACGCGAGCGTGAAGGATGTCGCGGGGATTAATGGCGCGTTGTTTTTTTTAAGGGCTGTGTGAAGAGATGTGTTTGTCGCTCAGGACTGGAAAACGGGGAAGAGAAAAGCAGAGAAGGACGAGACGGTCGGGGTGATGATCTTCTCCACAATAGAGCCGGAAGGCCTGCCGGACCTGGAGCTCCATGACGTGTAAGAGCACAGACGTCATTCAGGCCGAGCGTCTCACGTCAGGTTTCCTTTAAACAGGAAGTGCTTGGTTTTATATTTAATAACTGTTTGTTTGATGGTTTCGTGGCAGGATCTCGGAATTCTCGGATTTTTGTCGCCTAATTTTACTCGTACCCGATCCCCGTCCGCCAAGTGTAGCCCCCCTATCACATGACCACCAGCCCTCAGTGACATGCGATGCAGCTCCCCGCCTCTTTACAAACTGCTGCTCATGTACATGTGGAGGCGGCGTAACACGTACGGAGGGAAAACGCTCTCCTCCCCCTTTGTACGAATGAGCTCGCAGGCGCCCGCGGGTTGGCCGGTGATCGCTGTGAGTGACAGGGAAGTGAGCGTATGCCATCCTTCGCTCCCGTGAGAGCGCGGCCAATATGCCGCCATGGACTCTCGGTGACGGATGGCTGCGTCAACAACCCGGATTCGAACCTTTGATCTCAGAATGACGATTATTATTATTATTATTATTATTATTATTATTATTAACAACAACTAGAGCACTCGGAGAGCGGAAACCCTCGCCAAGCACAGTGATTCCCCATATGAGCCAAAATGTCAAGACTCATCCCGTCTCGCAGTCTTCAGGAATCCTTACTAAAATTCCCAGATCCAGAATCTGACCCGGATCATCTCCAAAAATCTAGCCGAGTCCTCCTTTTCGAAAACTCACGAAAACGCGCAGGGAGCCTGTCGCGTAGTCCTGCTGGCAGCGATGCCCGAGTGGAACCCGTCTGTAATAGTGCGCTCAGCGCGGGTCTCACGAGCTTCAAATGTGTTCAGGGAGCAGAAGTGTGAGCAGTTCAGTCGCTTCACCAAGGCGATGGACGACGGCGCGAAGGACCTGCTGACCGTCGGACACGAGCACTGGAAGCGCTGTACAGGCCGTGAGTGAGAAGCTCCCACGTCTCCTACGCGGATGTTTTACACTCTTCGCCTGTGAACGTCTTCATTTCCTCCCACAGCTCTGCCGAAGGAGTACCAGCGGATCGGGAAGGCCTTCCAGAACCTGTCGTCCGTCTTCACCAGCAGCGGTTATGAAGGTCGGTTGGGGCTCTGCGCTCTTTTCTCTGGACGTTGTGCTTCGGCCCGTGTGGGTTGGGTTTGAACCGTAATGATGGGGTACGGTCGAGTTACACGTGCGTGTGTGTGTGTGCGGCGTTTCCTGCAGGAGAAGCTACGCTCACTGATGCTCTCACGGCAGCGGGGAAGACCTACGAAGAGATCGCTCAGTTGGTGGCCGAGCAGGTACGTTGCTAATCACGGCGCGGGGACTAAAACCCAACCCCCCGTGATGTATATGAAACTCAGGGTTGTCGGCGCAGTCCCCAAGCTTTCTGGTGCTTTTGCGGATGGACGAACAGTCTGAAAACGCACGGTAGACCTAATCCTCCGTTCCTTATCGCCCCTAGGTGAGAATGTGAGTGTGGATGGTTGTGTGTGTGTGTGTGTGTGTGTGTGTGTGTGTGTGTGTGTGTGTGTGTGTTGGCCCTGCGATGGTCCACAGTCGTCCGAGATAGGCTCCAGACCTCCCTGCGACCCTGATTAGGGTGAAGCAGCTTAGAGAATGAATGGATGGTGAACGAGACCCTTGGGTTTCAGGTGCAAGCTGTCCGTATCGGCACTGACTCCGCCCACAGGCGTAACGGAGATGGTTTGCGTGCAGGAAGTGATGTATGGGATGATGGTATGGGATTCTGGGTATGGAGTCGGGGTTCCTCAGGCTGGATGGACACTCTGATGGCTGGTCCATATTATTCTGTAAACCCAATAGCCTTGATGGTGAAGGGGCGGAGCTTAAAGCCTAGCTTGCATGTAATGGATGAGTGGCGCAGTGATAACACTTTTCTAAAGGGTTAATGTTTACATAAACACACTCTGTGTGTGTGTGTGTGTGTGTGTGTGTGTGTGTGTGTGTGCTCCATTTTCAGCCCAAAAAAGATCTTCACTTCCTCATGGAGACCAATAACGAGTACAAAGGGCTTCTGGGATGCTTTCCCGACACCATCGGCGTTCACAAGGTGCGTGAACTAGAAAAGCACGGGATTGGTTTAAACCTGCCGATCAGGCGACGTCGTGTCTTCGATCTGAGGACGTTGTTGACACTCTGTTGTGTTTGGATCCGCGCAGGCCGCCATCGAGAAAGTGAAAGAAGCGGACAAGCTGGTGGCCACCAGCAAAATCACCGCCGGAGACAAGAGCACCATGAGCAAGCGAGCCAGCAGCATGTCGTACGCACTGCAAGGTAAACGCGGGAAACGCTTTAAAGGGGCGCTCCGTAATCGTATGGCGCTTCAGCCTTGAGTCAGAGACCGATAGCTGATGATCTCAGTCATGGTGTTTGTGTGGTGACCCCGAACTGACCGTGTCTGGGTGATTCGCTCCTACAGCCGAGATGAACCATTTCCACAGTAACCGCATCTACGACTACAACCGAGTGATGCAGCTGTACCTGGAGGAGCAGGCCAAGTTTTACGAGACGGTAATCTCTTCCTCTGTTCATTCCGTTTAGAAGGCTGACGGACGCGCCGCCGGTTTTCACGTTAGAAAACGCGTGATGTGGCCCAGATGGTACGATAACGGCACGCCCCCGAGAGTGAGATTCTGTCCAGCGGGACTGAACACAACACGTCTTACGTTTTATATCGAATGAAATAAACCCAACGATCGCTCGTGTTCGCGTAAGACGGTTACCTCGCCGGTGCCGGGGTCCGCTAACACGGTGAGAGGCAAAGGTGCGCTTTCCACATCTGGACCCGTCGTTCTTAATGTCGAGGGAGGGAGGGAGAGGGGGAGAAAGAGTGTGTGTGTGAGAGAGAGAGAAATGGTGTGTGTGTGTGTGTGTGTGTGTGTGTGTGTGTGTGTGTGTGAGAGAGAGAGAGAGAGAGCCAGAGCGAGAGTAAACAGTGAGAGGGGGA
>JBCNYG010000017.1:2555910-2568019 GCA_039654305.1 Porochilus rendahli | reverse complement strand
TCTCTCTCTCACTCACTCGCCAAACCCGTTTAGTCCTATTAGGGTTACAGGGAGGGTGGAGCCTATCTTAGCCGACTCTGGGCGAGGGCGGGGTACACCCTCAACAGCTGACCGGACCATTGCGGGGCAACACACACACAACCACTCACACTCGCACCCACACCCAGGGCTGATTTGGAACAGCCGAATCCGCATGTCTTTGGACTGTGGGAGGAAACCGGAGTACGCAGAGGAAACCCACACGAACACTCAGAAACGCCCGAGCCGAGCCCATGATGGCACTTTGGACCTGTCCAACACTTAGTAATGGCTCCATGCCCGGGACATTGCTTCCGACCCCGTTGACACTGGACACGTAGGTTACTGCAATTCCATTCAGAGTTTACTGATTATACGTCTTTATGCAGCTCATCTGATAAGTTACTATAGAAACGAAGGATCAAATCCTCCTGGCCAATCAGAACGGAGACCTCGACAGGAGGTCATGAAGGGACGAGGCAGAGAGTATTAAACTGCAGGGCTTCCTAAAAAAAGCTTCACTGTGTGCGGCACATAATGAAAAGGCTGTGAGGTGATGCTGGAAGACCGAACGCTGAATGAAAGGTCCGCGTATGACGTTAAGTAATGACGTGAATCGACGGTTTCAGCACTTCCTGACGTGTGAATGAGGTTCGGTTCTACAGCAGCTCACAAACACACCACCTGAAAAGAGCGTGGCTAGGCCTTTCAGCGGTGGAGTAATGAATGACCGAGGACGCGCGCTTCATTGTGTTCATGAGGAGTGAAGCAGCTCGGCGTTCATCATGAATCATAGACGTTTTCAAGGCCAGAATAGAAAGAGACACTTATCTGCGTGCTGGTGTAAAGGTTCGAACTCGTTCCTCTCGTCTCTCTTTTCCTGCAGATGCAGCGCGTTTCCTGGCTCACGGCCGCACTCGCCCTTTCTGTGTGTGGCTCAGCGGTGGACGGACGTTGCTGGGACCCTGCTGACTGCAACGACCTCGACTCTCAGGACGATACGATAGTAAAACATATTAAACATCTTCATCAAAACATGGTTTAACTATAATACTATTAACTGGGTATTTAACCAAGTACACAAGGGTTAAAGAAGCTTATTTACTAACTGCAGTAGAAAGCAGTTAAAGCAACAGTTCATTGTTCTGAATAGCGCCTCCTACCGTTAGCGGTGTACAAACCTGGTACACTGTTGTCTCGCCCGGTTCGGTTCGGTTCTGATCAGTTGCCGACTGCTGCGAATGGACATTCGCCACATTTATCATTCGCTCTGTAAATAGTCTCCAAGTAATCACCATTTGGTAATCGCCATCCATTCACTGACCTCACTTTCATTCGCCAGGGGATCTTTGCCGCATTCATCGAATGGTCTGCGAATACACGCCGCAATCAGCAGTCTGCAGACGTTCTTTGTGGTCGTCATCTATTGCTCAGTCGTGCGCCTCCCTCATGAACGTGGCGAGTTGTGGAAGAATACGTGGCAAACGGCTCGCGGACTCTGCGTCAGTTGGCGAATATCTGTGGTCACGTGACCGTGATGCTAAACTAATGCGCACTCGGTTAGCGTTTGTCACAAAGAGAACAATTAGCACAGTCACCAAAGACTGTTTGCAGGGACTCGAGAAATTGATCATGAACTGTTTGTCAACTACTCACCAGGATATCGCGGAAAAGTCTTTTGAAAATCGCCAATTAGTATCTCACTGTCTGAAAAATACCTGGTGAACTGGGAATCAACTTCAGCCCTGAATGAATGAATGAATCTCCTGCATTTCCCAACAATGGTCTGAAGCAAAGCAGGAAAGGTTTGCACCAAGTTTTCTTTTCACCGCCCTTCACTTGCTTTAATTATTTTATCCGTTTTTTATGTTTAATTATCCGTTTAACGAGTTTATGTTCCGTGCTCCCGTTAGTGTTGTTCTGCTTGATGGAAGTTTGCACGCCTACCTGAGAAAGATGGGGTGGTTTATATTTTGTGCAAGTCTGCAAGTATGATCCTCAATTTTTGAGGTTTCAGTTTCGTTACTACACAAGCTATACAAAACAGCCAATCATGAGCAAGCTACACATAGCAGCCGGTCAGCATTAAGTCAGCGATGCGGTACGCATGGCTATGAGGCGCCGTTTAGGAGCCGTGCTATTAAAAACAATGAATGCTACTATAATAATAATAATGTTTTATTAGTGAAGCCCCCGTCTTTGTTTCTTCACACTGCTTTGGATAAAGTGTAAATAATTTCCCGGTCCTAGGTGTGCCTCTGGCAGTGCAGGGTGAAGCAACTGGTGAGCCTCGGTATATTGCTCTCTGCCCTGGCACCGCCTGATGCTTCTCTTGAACAGCTGCCCAGTACGAGACCTCAGCGCAGTGACGAGAGACCCCCATACTCCATGCAGCATTTCCGCTGGGGGAAGCCCATGAGCCGCAAGCGCCGGCCAGTCAAAGTTCACACGGCCGTCTCGATGGACGACGAAGGTCATGAGGAACCTTCCGCGCAGACACCGTTCCTTTCACCTGACAAGCGTCAGCTGGAGAGCAGCAAGGAGCACGAGCAGAAGAACGCAAACACAAAGAATACCACAAAATACCGCATAACCCACTTCCGCTGGAGCACGCCCCCCGCCGCCAAACGCTACGGCGGCTTCATGAAGCCCTGGTCCGAGCCATCCCACAAACCCCTGCTCACGCTGCTGCGCAACATCATGATTAAAAACGGACAATGAACAGGAGAAGAGCGACGGAAGGAAACGTCGCTGAATAATGGGGTCAGAATTTGTCGAATAATTCCTCGCTGTAGTTTCTGTAGCCCAACGAGACGTCATAACGCCATCAGGGATCTGTGATATGAAGCGAAATCTTCTGCTCTCAGTCCGTTTCCATCATACATCACCAAATGAATGAAATGCAAGCTGAAAATAAAGGCTCGTCTCACAGTCTGAACTGGTTTAAATGGTGTGAAGTCATTTAATATCGGTGTAGTTTTTATTCTTATTGAACTCGGGCCTTCTGAATCGAGCTGAAAAAACAAAACAAAAACAACCTCTGACATCCCTCAGCACCTGTCCAATTACTAATGAACCCGAATGTCGATTACTTGCTTACTCAAATAAATCAGCAATGTCACAAGCAGGGATGCCCAGTCACAGGCAGGATTCTACTAAGAAAGAAACAAAGAAAAAGAAAGAAAGGAAGAGAAACATCAAAGATTAAAAGAAAATACATGGAACGAATAAAAGAAGATATTAAAGGGAGAAAGGGAATAAATACAGAAAGAAAGACATTAAAAAGGAGGTTATAAATAAAAGAGAGCAAGAAAAAGAATTCAAAGAAATTAAGTGGTAAAAAAAGGAAAAACAACAAAAGAAAGAACAAAGAAATTGATTAAAGAATAAAGAAAGATAAAAAAGGCTAAAAGAACAAGAAAAACAAAAGAAAAAAGAAAATGAAAAAGATGAAAAATAAAAAGAGAAAGAAAGGAGTGGTTTAAAGAAAAAAAAGAGATAATCACTGTTTTCTATGGGGAAAAATAATTAAAGAAAAAAAGAAATAATTATATATACAGGCATGGAAAGAATTGAGACCACTTATAATGTGAATATCCTTTAAAAGTGGCCTCTTAATTTTTTCCATGCCTGTACATATATATTACACACGCACACATTTTTTTCTTCATTTGTTTACTAGAACATTAAAGGGAATGAAAAAAAGGAATAAAAGAGCTCACAGAAAGAAAGGGGTTAAAGAAAGAAAGAAAGAGAGTGAGACAGAGCGAGAGATGAAACCTTGTGCCTAATCTCAGTTTTGGGATGAAGGACGCTTTTAGAAAAAGCTAAAAGTGATCAGTCAGTCGAGAACTTCTAACAGTGACGTCAGGAGAAAAAAACGTAATCCCTTTAAAAAAAAAAAAAAGGAAGAAAAATTCCACAGGACACGAGAGAATATTTCCACACATCTATTCTCTCAGGGATGAAATCTCACCTGGGTTTATCTTCTGGAGGTAAAGTGATGAAAATAAAGGAAAGGTGCATTGGTGTGATGATGAAGATGGAGTTCTGACGACGATGATGATGAAGAAGAAAAGCACGGAGTCACGATTCATCACTGAAGAGCTTTTATTGATCAGCTGGAGTACGGACGAGTAAAAACAGAGTGTACAAGACCAGCGACGAGACGCAGACACGAGCTTCGCTTCCATCTCGAACATTTACACCATAAAACACGCACCAAACACCCGCGCCGCATTTATCTCAGTGTGACATCGACATTCCCAGATACTGAACTTCGCAGTGCTACATGAACATCGGAAATAATAAGACGTGGTAAAAAAAAACGGTTTTAAAGAAAATTTCATATCTTAATTAGTAAAAGAGCACACATCACTGAAGCAGTGCAATAATAATAATAATAATAATAATAATAATAATAATAATAATAATAATAATAATAATATCGGATTAAAAAGGCCACTGCATGCAGCTGAAGATTTGGCATCTGGTTGTGATTATTAAAAATTATTTAAATTCAAAAATTTAGTTTTACATTTCGTTTCATGACACCTCAAACTAAACTCTGAACTGAAACTGTATTTTTTTGTTTAAAATAAGAATGAAAAACACTTCCCAAGAATTTCCTGCTCAAGCATGTGAGAATTCTTACACCTTTAAAATGAAGTTCGTAAGTCATCCATTTATAAAACCCTGATATTCCTTTCGGTTTCAAAGCAAAACAGAGGAACCTGCAGGTGAGAACCCTGCACCCTCGGCGCTTCACTCTTTCTGATGTAAACGTAAATACGGCATTAACGTTAAAACAAACACACTGATTAACACATGGAATTAAATCGGTTTTATTTCCCCCGAAATCAGTCACATGGCCTTTTACACTCTGAGCTCTAAACACTCCAGCGAAGCCTCTTTAAAACTCGGTTTCAGTTCAGAGTTCTTTACATCTACGTCCGTTTTATACCGTTTTATATTACGGTATATAAATTCAGATTTATGTTTTACGTTCACTTTTATAATTTCAGAACTCAGGGTGGATGAAGTGTTTAATAACAGAACGGATACTCTGGAGTCATTTGTGCTGCTAGAATTTGGACATGAAATCGTGTAAATCTGATTCATCATAAAAACAAACAAATAATTAAAAGTTCGATTTAAAATCAGATACAAACATATTTCACAGAGGAATAAGTCTAATCTACTCCATCAGATCTGAATCAGGCGTCTGATTGGTTGGAATTATTTGGAAGGAAAAATGTGGCACTACTTGGGCTGACATGCTACTACAAAAAAAAATAACTGTAAGAAAGAAAAACACTGTAAGAAAGAAAAAAAAGACAGAAAGAAAGGGAAACGAGAAAAGAAAAGCAAACAAAAAGACAGAAAAAAATTTACAAAGAAAGAATGAACAAAAAAAGAAAGAAAGGCAGAAAGGGAAACGAGAAAAGGAAAGACAAACAAAAAGACAAAGAAAAAAAGTGACAGAATGAACAAAGAAAAAAAC
The DNA here is from genome assembly GCA_039654305.1 of Porochilus rendahli. NCBI lineage: Eukaryota > Metazoa > Chordata > Actinopteri > Siluriformes > Plotosidae > Porochilus > Porochilus rendahli. The sequence continues at coordinate 2,562,498 of JBCNYG010000017.1, read as the reverse complement.
AATAAAAAAGAAAGGTAAATGAGAAAAGAAAGACAAACAAAAAGACAGAAAAAATTGACAAAGATTGAACAAACAAAAAACAAAGGGAAATTAGAAAAGAAATGGGAGAAATAAAGAAAGAACAGAGGGAAACAAGAAAGGAAATGGGAGAAAGAAAGGAACGAAAAGAGAAAATTAAAAAGAGGAAAGAAATGAGAGAGGGAGAAAGAAAGAAGAAAGGAATTCTTTTGTGATATTAATGCTCATAAAAATGTACTTGTCTAAACATCTTATATTTATGTTATTATTTATGGCATCCGGGAGACAAACTTCTCCAGAGCGACTTAATCTCATTTATACAACAGAGCAGTTGAGGGTTAAGGGCCTTCCTCAAGGGCCCAACAGTGGAAAATTGGTGGTACTGGGACTTAAACCCATGACCTTCTGATCAGAAACCCAGAGCCTTAACCACTGAGATACCCTCATTCCCTTCCAAACTTCAAAACCTGGAAAAAATTCAGATAAAATAAACATTTCTCGTTCCTTACGATCGTATTTAAACGAATCCATCCCCAAATTCTCAGCTTCATATCCCAGTTTTAAAAGAAAAACCTTCAATAACATGAATTTTTTAGTTTTAAGTAAATGCTTTTTGTTAAAATTTGATTAAACGCGGAGTTTCATTTAAGGATGACCTTAAATCAGTATATTTAACAAATCACTGAAAACATAAAAAAAAATAATTAATCAAATCCAAATTCTTTCACCACAAACACAACGCCGCGTTCCAGTAAACACCCAGTGCAGATTTAATCCAGAACTCTAAACACTAACATTCATCACAAGGTTATACTCCGGTCTGCGCCGCTCATTCATACGTTTATATTTCAACCCAAAGAAATAGGTACAAGGTCAAAAGGTCAAATGTTCGGGGTTGGGATTTAAAGTTTGCAGTCATGGCTTTACTTGTAAAACAGGCACGTAGACAAAACAAACAAACAAACAAAAAAAAAACACATACACAGGAACAGGAGAGACGTCGGTAACGAGAACACGTTCACCAGACGACCACAGCAACACACGCCGTCACGGCGATAAAACACTCGCACGGGAAAAAAACTAAACAAACAAACACGTTTCTGAAACCCTTCATGAGCGATTGATGATAAACTTCAACACCACCACGCAGCAGAGAATTCCTTCAGCTTCAGCTGAGGATGACCAACACCGCCAAACGCACTACTCAGAAAAGAAACGTAAAAAAAATCACCATCACGTAATTCACAATCGCCCCTCACCTGTGATTAATAGTTATAAACATGCGTTACACATGGCCAGAAGGGGGCGACGTGTGTCTGTCGTTTTAGGTACGACGTCCTTTACGTCTTTCTCCGCGTGTAAATTCCTGATGGTGATGGCGGTCATCTCATGCTGGTTAGTTGTTCACGGAAGTGCTCCGCGTTCCCGGCGTCGCCGTTACTCGAGCACGCCGTAAGAAAATTTGAGTGCGGTCTAAAACTAGAATTGCTCTTCATAACCACACGCATATGTACAGACATGGCGTTTTGAGAGTGTTACGATATAACGCAGGCCGCTGTTTGCTACGCCAAACACAAAGAAAGTTGCTTATGGAGGCTTTAAAAACAAAAATACACACGCAGCACGTTCACAGAGCCTATCATGTAGTTGATTTTTCCCAGTGCAATTTATTTATTCATTTATTTATAGCCCTGTATACGCCAAAAAAAACGACATGCCCGAGCACATCTATCGCTAAACACCGCAAAGTGCTAATCTGTCGTCAACAGAACCATCGCGATCTCGTTCAAGCGGCGTGAATGTTAATCAGAGCTCCAGTAAACTGGCAACGCTGTCGCACAAGAATGTCAGTAAACTCTGAAGTTACAAAACAAAATGAACCAAAGTAGCACCAATAAGGACGTAAATGTTAAAAACAGTTAAAACAAACAAAAGTGGTGAAGCGATTTTTCTAAAAATACGTTACTGAAATTGCGCTGACGATGTTGTAAAACATCACGACGACTTTAAACACTGGAACTGAAATCAAACTAGCTGGCATCCGAGGAAACAGCACATGCACGTCCTCGTTATTAAAAATATATCCAATATACCCAGGACACGAGACCAACGTTAAACATGGCAGACGACACAACCGGATCCGGGCCGAGGTCGCCGAGCAAAAGTGTCATTTTCGCTTTGAAAGATTTCGTAATTTGCTGCGTGGTCACGTCCGTGTCGGTCACAGTGCAAACACGACGCACTGGAGGTCTGCCTGTGATGAACAACAACAATGAGGATTGGGTAATATATCTGTGCGCGCACACACACACGCACGCACGCACGCACACACACACACACGCGCGCGCTGTCATCTTCACTCCGCACTAATACACACACAGGTCCGGGAACTTCATCTCGTAGATGGGGACGGAGCGGGTCTGGGTTTGGCCGTAGCTCGCTGTGATGGTGCCTGATGGACTGGGTGGAGGCCTGCAGCGGAGACAAGACGAGAACCCGCATCACTTGACAAGAGTGATATCATAAGCTCCGCCCACAAAATGTACAGGACGCATGATCTGCGCTTTTCCAGCTACAAGGTTCAGGATCTATAAAGACGCAGTCCTTCTGCCTCTTTCCTTCTTTCTTTGTTTCTTTGTTTCTATCTATCTATCTATCTATCTATCTATCTATCTATCTATCTATCTATCTATCTATCTATCTTTGTGTGACTATTTATTTATCTATATGTTTATCTATCTCCAGCATGTTACTTACAGTTTCACTTGCTTAGTAATCCTGAGCAGAGAGTGCTCTCTTTAAAGATTTTGATGAGAGATAACACTGAGATCATAAAAGCCGTGCCATCGGAATTGTATCCTGGGCCACAGATATCACTGGCGCACCTTTTAACTGCATGCGATGTGTTCCGACAAACAAAACACCTCATAAAAAATACATACATACTGAGACATTAAAATAATTATTAAATAATAAACTGGAATGCATGCTCAATTAAACACTGTTTGAACATTTGGACTCTTATTTCACTTTCTTTTATCAGCGCTTTATCACAACACTATGTATAATATGTTTACAGTAATTGAAATATACATCATGTTAAATCAGGTTAGTGCTTATGTGTTTTATGTGTAATTAAGGGGTCAGTGGGAGGAGCTTGTCTCCAAACACCCGAAGCAGTGTTATCATTGTCGGTTTGTTGATGTAGGACTGTTTCAGTGACCAGATGCAAAAAAATTACCCAACATAAACGAGAGGTTTTGTGTCATGTCCTTTGTCTTAACCTTCACTTTCATTTTGCAGATGCAGTATCATTCTGAAAACTATGCTTTCCTGAGAGCTCTGCTATTACCATAGAATGCAGAAGTACCAGAAATAAAAGCTTCTCTTTAAATGAAACAAAAATGGAAAAAGAAATTCACGCATTTTCAAAAACCATCAGTGGAAAATAATGGTTTTTCTTTAAACTAAAAATGAGCATACTGAATTAACATTCAAGTGTAACAGACTGATAAAAGTTTATGTTGGAGTATTTCCTTTGCGATGAACAACATGGAATAATTCCTGGTGTAAATCTTTCATGCATAGATTTTTTTCTTTTTTTGTATAAAAACCCATCTAAAGCATGTAAATTGTGTGAGGTCCTGCCGTAGGACTTAGTCATGTCTGTTCTGTTTTGATCTGCTCTCTCCTCTCCCAGGTGTGTCTCTGTGATTACAGGCTCTGCCCCGCCAGAGGATAAAAGCTTACCTTGTTCCGGTGGCCAGATCGTCTTGGGCCGTCATAGAGATCGTCGTCGATGTTCGACGTTTGCTTGTTCCTTAATAAAGGATCCATGTTTGCGCCTGATCTTATCGTGTCTGTCCTGCATTTGGGTCTATCAGTACCGGCATAACAAATTGTAGCTACAGAAATTTCAAAACTCAACGAAAAAAGTTTATCTCAATCTTTCACTCATTACCTCTGAAACCTAACGATGCTGAATAAAGTATTAAGCTCCGCCCACTACACAACAGATGCCAGTTTAAGCGTAATTACAGAATAGACACAGATTACCTTCGTAAGCCTTATTTTATATTAGAAAATACTCTTATTATTTTATTTACTTTTTACTTTTTATTCTAAAAATATCAGTGCATTACATTTACGCAAGTACACATTTTATAATTTGTAAATATTTTTACATTATAAAAATATTTTGGTTGTTTTACGAGTATTTTATAGCGATGGAAATAATCTATGTTGTATATTTAGATAAAAAATTTTTAAATCTTACTTAACCAGTAAATGAATAAACTAATCATTATATAATTGTGAAATAGCATCTCCAAGTCTCCATGTTGAAGTCAACAAACAGATAAATATTATCATGAGGATTTCAGCAGTAAGGGATATGTTCTGATGTGGATTGAACAACGTTTATACACTCCTGTTTAATTCCAGATTTTAATATATATTAAAGATAAATACTCAAAGGGTTGTGTGGGTTTCCTCCGGGTACACCGGTTTTCTTCCACGGTGCAAAAACCTTCACAGTAGGCTTAATGACTGTTCCATGTTGCCAACACTGATTGAAGTGGGATGACCTTTGACCTTGAGGAAAATGAAGGAGTTTATTATTATTATTGGTAGTGCTATTAGTAGTAGTAATAGTAATAATAATTTAAAAAAATAATATTAATAATAATTAGAAGAGGAAGAAGAAAAAGAAGAAGAAAAAATATTAATGTTATGATGTTTCTCTCTCTGTCCTGTCAATCATAGCAGAACCAACCAATCATTGGCATCGTTTTGCCAATGATATCTAGCCATAGTGTGATGTTCTCAAATTTTGTTTAGCAGTTATATAGAAAAACATACATTAACATATTGCACTTTACAAAATTAACTCTACTGCTCTTTAGAAAAAAGGCAACAGCGGTTTCTATTTTTTGAGGCGGCAAAGATCATTTAACATCTTTTTTCAAGTTCAAGAAGCTTTACTGTCATTTCAGCCACATATAGCTGATGCAGTACATCGTGAAACGAAGCAACGTTCCTTCAGGACCAGGCGCTACATAAACATGCAACAAGGATCAAATCAAAATCTGTGCAACAAAACAACACTGAGCTACAACCAGCTATGAGCTATGAGCCACATAAAGTGCAAAGTGTGCATCTATGTGCTAGCAGTGCAAATCTGTTACAGACAGTACAGTGCAACAACAATACTAAAGAGAAAAAGACCACACACGAATGAGACACAGCGCCGAAAAAGACTGAAAATAGCAGCATAATGAGATAATGACATGGTTGAGGTAGTGTAATAAGTTATGTATGGTGTAAGTTATGTGTGTGTGTGTATGTGTATGTGTGTATGTGTGTGTGTGTGTGTGTGTGTTCAGCATGTACACACCTGTACCAAGTGTTGGCTGAGGTAGGTGCCAGGCTCCCCTGACCTTATTAGGATTAGGCAGGTAATTAGTTTCGTTTACTACACTAAACTAAATGAAATACAAGTCAAAGTATATTAAGGAATCACTGACTTCTTTTTATTTACATTTCCCATGCTGTCCCAATCTTTTCATTTTTGGGGTTGTACAGATTTAATAATGGTTGATAGAAATTATTTCTTAATTTGACAGCTACAAGATATTATTGCCCTGGATTATCTGCAGCATTTCAGTCAGTTCTGTAAAAGTAAATGACTCAGACCACTCAAATCAATAATGTTTGCCACCTAACCCAGGTTGTCATTAGTCATGCTGATATATGAGGTTAACATATGGATACAGCCTGAACTCAATATGCTCAGAAAGAGCCAGAGAAAACAAAGGGTGTGTCTCTGTAGTAAAATGATGTTAAGGGTGTGCTGGGTATAGAGTTCTGCAGTCCTGTTTTGAAACATGCAGTATGCTGCCATCACATCCCATTATCCAATAATAATTATTGTTAATGGCTAACATGAGATCACAGAGGCTGCTTTTCTTAGTGGGACATTCGTAAGGTTGGCACAGAAAACACAACATGCCATTGGTCTATGTGCGAACAATTTACCAACTGCACCCATTTACAGGCTGAGAAATGTCTGGCTATGACGAGTTTCCAGTAAGCGAATAAGCCAGACTTGAAGGTGGTTTGTTGCTGGTGTAATATGTGCTTGGGTGGGCCTCAACTTTCATGCACCTGTGTTATCCATGGTGGTTAGAAAGTCATGTCTAAAAATGAATCATCATCAATGTTGGTTCCATGAAAACCCAACAGTCTTTGCAGAGAACTTATAGCAATACAGAATAAAAAGACTTTTTTGTTCAGTATATATATGCTGTCAAAATTAACACGTTAACCTAGGATGATTAATTTCTGGAATTAATGCAACAATTTTTTTTACGTAATTAACGCATACACTCAGCGACCAGCCCGTATATCCCACAATTCAACTGTAACCCGCCTACTTGTCTCGTCTGTGATCCGAGGAACATAGAGAAAGAAACTGCTGGATGGGAATTTGACATATAAAAAAAGACAAAGATGGAAAAATAAACAAGCACATTGTGATTTGCACACACTGCAAAAAGGAATTTTCCTTTC
>JBCNYG010000017.1:2497839-2508194 GCA_039654305.1 Porochilus rendahli | reverse complement strand
TGCATGTTCTCCCCGTGCGTGCGTGGGTTTCCTCCGGGTACTCCGGTTTCCTCCCACAGTCCGAAAACATGCACCTAGGGCTGTTCCAAATTACCCCCAGGTGTGAGTGTGAGTGCGAATGTTCGTGTGACTGATGGCCCTGCGATGGCCTGGCGAACTGTCCAGGGTGTACCCCGCCTTCGCCCAGAGTCGGCTGAGATGGGCACCCTAATTAGGAATAAGCGGTTCGGAAAATGAATGAATGAAAGGATGACTGATACCGGTACTCTTTAATGCGAGTACCCGTATAGGTACAATCATCCAGGTTCTCCGTACTTGATCTCTATGTTCTTTTCCCACCCCCAGATTCTTGCGAAAGCTTTGCTGTATATAAGTATGAACACAGCCGGGCTATTTATCCATTATCTGATAGACCGAGCTCAGAGACAGGCGTTCCTCGAGACCCGGCGCTGCATTGAAGGCCACATGAAGCTTGAGATGGAAAACAAAAGACAGGCAAGGACTCATGTGATGCATATTATTGCGAGTCAGGAGTCATACACTGTGCTGACTGATCCTGACTGCGGAGAAACTTGAATGTTTATGTCTTCAATCAGGAGCGTCTGGTGTTGTCTATACTGCCTCGCTTTGTTGCCTTGGAGATGATTGCTGATATGACTTCCATGGACGACGAGCTGCTGCCTCAGCAGTTTCATAAGGTCTACATCCATCAGTACACCGACGTCAGGTACGCAACACCTTCGTCTTCTCTGGCAGTCATCATCTCACTGTTAACGCTTTCAATCCAAGAAATGTAAATAACAGTGCCTGACAATATGGGTAAATAATTATTATATAAAATTTCTCTTTTCAGCATCCTGTTTGCTGATATCAAGGGATTCACCCTGTTGTCCATGACCATGTCTGCACAGGAGCTGGTGCGCACCCTGAATGAGCTGTTCTGTCGTTTTGATCGCTTGGCAGAGGTGCGCGAGTGCGGTTTTAAAAACCTGTTGCACATTACTATGTTATTACACTTTAGCTCCGGTTAATTCCCAAATCAACCAGTTTATACCAGGTAATAATTAGCCTGTGCATCTGTACACGCAGGAACACCACTGCATGAGGATAAAGATCCTGGGGGACTGTTATTACTGTGTGTCTGGAGTCCCGGAGCCTCAGAGGGCGCACGCACAGTGCTGTGTAGAGATGGGTCTGGCTATGATCATCACTATACGGTATGCAACCAGAACTCTGGGTCCCTTTGATCTCACTGTGCTTACTCATCCATTATAAACTGTCTTATTGGCTTAAATAAACTTGTTGTTACATGTGGGGCGGCACAGTGGGGTAGTGTAGGGCAGTGGTGGCGTAGTGGTTAAGGCAAAGGGTATCTGATTCAGTCTACACTATCAAAGCTGTTGGGCCCTTGAGCAAGGCCCTAAACGGTCATTTTCTCGGTTGTATAAAAATGTTAACTGTAAGTCGCTCTGGATAAGAGCGTCTGCCAGATGCTGTAAATGTAAATGTAGTGCTGAGTTTCTGGGTGTTTTTCTGTGTGGGGTTCCCCCTGCTTGCTCCGGTTTCCTCCAGCAGTCCAAAGACATGCACTTTAGGCTAATTGGCTCTTCCAAACTGCCCATCGGTGTGAGTGTGAATGGTTGTGTGCGTGTTGGCTCTGCAAAGGCCTGGCGAGCTGTTCAGGGTGCACCCCGCATTCGCCCGGTGTCGGCTGAGATGGGCTCCGGTTGGTAGACGTAACACGGAGTCGTTTTTGTCTTAGGAATGTACGAAAGCAGTTAAACCATGACATGGACATGAGGATCGGGATCCATTCCGGCTCGGTTCTGTGCGGCGTTCTGGGCCTGCAGAAGTGGCAGTTTGATGTGTGGTCCTGGGATGTCGGAGTAGCTAACATGCTAGAAGCAGGCGGTATCCCTGGGTGAGCAATGAAGGACGAATACTTTAAATAAAAGATGGCGCTGAGTAACACGTACTGATGGTGAATGATGAGATGCATGTGAGCCGTCATCAGCCAATCAGATTTTTTGATTCTGGATTTCCCCTGTATGTGATTAGTCGTATCCATATCTCTCGCGCCACGCTGGACTGCCTGGAGGGGAGCTATGAAACCGAAGACGGCCGTGGCTATGAACGCAGCGAGTTTCTGCGCAAACACAACATCGACACTTTCCTCATCTGCCCCAAGGAGGGGGAGATTGCTCTTAAGGAGGAGCCTACCAGAATATGCATGACCATTCGTACCCCCAACACCGACAATTTATTTGGCAGCATCACCAATATGAGCTGTGTAAGAATCTCTCGGGTATAATAGATTAAAGTTGATATCTCATCATGGTTTAAAGAGTTTCTTGTGGTTCTAATGATGAACGATTACCTTCCCAGATTCTGGCGTCATTCACAAACGGCTCTCTGCTGCACCTGCCCAATTCAAGAAGCAGGTATTCCTGTGGCAAAGAGATTAATAAACGGATAGAGCACGCCATTGACCTGCGCTGCAGTGAGCGTATGCATCAGGAGCACATCACTGCTTCCACACTGGTGTTCAAGGATTCTCACATTGAGAAGAAGGTATGAAGGAAATCAACCCAAACTCTCACCGCCCTTCCTTTTCAGGGTCATTAAACATTATTATTCATTTTATTCGTAATAATGGGCGGCACGGTGGCGTAGCGGCTAGCATGTCCGCCTCCCAGCAAGAAGGTCCTGGGTTCAAGTCCCGGACTCGGAAAGGGCACTTCTGTGTGGACTTTGCATGTTCTCCCTGTGCTCGTCTGGGTTTCCTCCGGGTACTCCGGTTTCTTCCTACAGTCCAAAGACATGGCTAGGCTAACCGGCTGTTCCAAATTGCTCCTAGGTGTGAATGTGAGTGCGAATGGCTTTGTGTGTGTTGGCCCTGCAATGGTCTGGTGAGCTTTTCAGTGTGTACCCCACTGCTCCCAGAGTTGGTAGAGATAGACTCCAGCCTTCCTATGACCCTAGTAATATTAAGCGGTTTGGCAAATGACATCACACAAAACTCACACGGAGACTATAAAGACAAAATGGAAAAATCTGCACTTCTCAAGTTCATACTGCATTCTTACTACGTCCATCTTTGGACTGTGGGAGGAAACAGGAGTACCCAGAGGAAACCCATGCAAGCACAGGGTTACCAATCAGACTCCACTAAATGCAAACCAAAAACCTTCTCGCTGGTGATCCAACAGTGCTAATCATAGGAATGATGAAGATGATGAAGATGACTCTCTGGTAGTCTTCCAAGTTACAGTTATTTTTTGTCTTCCAGTTCTCCCAGATGAGGGATGAAGCATTTAAGACCAACCTTGTCTGCTCCTTCATCATGCTCCTCTTCCTCTTGGCAGTCCAGGCCCTTATTCCTGCACCCAGGTAAACAGCACACAGTCAGTCAGTCAAATTTAAGGGAACATACTGTTTTAAGTTTACATAAAAATATTATGGGCAGCACGATGGAGTAGTGGTTAGAACATCAAGAGCCTCGAATATGTGATATGAAAACGAACGATCCAAGTTATGTTTTGAAATCTGAAGAAGATAAAAAAAATAGCGCTGCCTAAACACAAAAAAAACACAAAAAAAGTCCAGATTTCGAATGTTTTTCTGAATATGCCTTGAGCATTGATCTCGGCATGTGATCTCCGTGGCGTCTTTGCTCCAGTTGGTCCGGTCGAGGCTCAGCAACGTTAACGTGGCAATAATATGAAGTCGGCTGATGATCTGAATGTACTGAATGAGCGGGTTATCGCATCAATGGACTTTTTCTTTCCTTTTTCCTTGCACGGATATATAATCGGGGCTCGACTAGTGAAAGACAAGAATCATTTTCACGTGGGTATTGGCACCCCAGAGTCCTGACCGTAACCCTCTTGAAAGTCTTTGGGATGTGCCGGAGAAGACTTCAGGAGCCGAGTGGTTCAGTTTTCCCATCGGTGAACCCATTTCAGAATGGAAATAAATACCGTGACATTGCTAATGTTTGTTGAAACATGGTTGAAGCCATGGCGTTTACGTGCTCTAATCAAATCTAAAGGCGCCCAAGAAAATTTTACAGTGTGCGACTTCTTTTTTGGCAGGACAGTATATATTACATTACAGTACAGCTCTTTTCCTCACACGACTGGTTAGGACGTTGGGGTCAGATATGATGAGCTCAGGAGCAGACAAGATTAAGAGCTTTGCATGATGACCCAACAGTGGGAGCTGCTGTAGATTTGCCCCAGTGAATGTGCCATATTGGTTTAATTAGCTCATAGCAGAGACTTTGACATTGATCATGGTTTACTTCTCCAGCATGATGTGTCAGAGCCAAAGGATTAGCGTTTAAATGGTTTACCTCGTTTTTTCCTTATGCGAGAAGGTGCATGTGAGGTCACACAGGGTTTTTCTTTATTTACTTTCAGGGTTTCTGTATTCTTTTCATTGAATATAAATTCTACGCGTGAGATACAGTTGCTCAGTGTTGGGCACTGTTGCCTCACAACAAGAAGGTTCTGGATTCGAATCTTGGGCCGGGATTTCTGTGTGGAGTTTGCGTGTTCTTCCTGTGCTTGTATGGGTTTCCTCCAGGTACACCAGTTTCCGCCGACATAGTCATAGTCATGCACGATAGGATAACTGGCTACTAAAGTGCCCACAGGTGTGAATGTGAGTATAAATGAGTAGCCTGGGTGTAACTCTGCCTCTTGCCCTACATCAGCTGGGATTGGCTCCCGGTTCCGGCCTCCCTGCGACCCTAATAGTAGGATTAAGCGGTTTGGCAAATGAATGAGTGCGTACATCCCTGATGTATTTCCAACCGAATTAGAATTGCATTAGTGTCACTTTATCGGCCCCTTGAGGAATTATTTTGGGATGTTGTACAAGAATGTTATCGTTCATCAATTGACCCTTTATTCTGCAGGCCATATCCAATTGTCGTCCAGTTCTTTGTGGTGCTGCTGGGATATCTGCTGTTGCTTGTGATGGCTTTGGCTGAGGAATTCAAACACTTCCCCACTGCACTTCAACGATTCTGCTGCTGGATTCATGAGCACAACTTCATGCGCTCTCTGCTCACTGTCACTGCCATAGCCTTGAACTTCGGCATGGCTTCTGCTGACATGGTAAACCTCGGCACCACCAATAAGAAGCTGCAGTGTGTTCAGCAGCTTGCTAACAGTAAAGAAAAAAGCTAGCGATGATACAGGGGAGTGGAAAATGCCTTCCGTTTGTACCGCTAAAAGTTTAAATAATATTTTGACTCCTGGGAGCTTCACTGGGCGACGGTTTAACATGAGTTTGAATCTCAATGATGCTACAGCTAAATGTGGAAGTTTTAGGGTTTAAGACAATCTAATTAGCCTCACCCTGGGTTTTTCCAGGTCAAGAATTCAGTGTAGCTTCCTTTGCCTCTGATGACTTGTTTAATCCTGTTAAGGATTGAATCAGGCGATTATCACTCAAAGGCAGGACCTTTTTATTTAACATTATAATGTATGGGGTTCCACAGGGGTCTATTTTAGGACCTCTTGTGTTGTATGTTGCCGATTATCTTCAAGCAATACACATCATTCCACTGTCATTTTGACAAAAAGCAGTTTTCCATTTGTTGGAGATATACGTGAAGAAGAAGCACGTGAAGAAGAAGAGATGCCAGGGGAAAATGTATCAGTATTGTGATATATAATTTGTTTCAATATAAGGTGTGGTGTAACGTTATGCACGAAGATCTGGAAGCCATTAATCAGACCAGCCAACGACCTCTAACCGTCTGCACATATCCTGAGGCGAGGCTTTTATTCATTAGTAATAACAATATAATGAAATTTCTGTAATCAAAATAATTTTTTACATATTATATGTGTCGTTCGTTCTTCCTCTTCCATGAATAGTTTTTTGTACTCAGTGGCGTTGTCTCCATGGTTACCTGTGCAGTGTTCATAAGACTCAGCTCACTTCTGAAGCTCACCGTCCTGCTGCTGGTTGCGACCGTCTATACTTGTTTTGTTGAGGTGGCCTTCCATACTCTTTATGTCAGTCAACAAGAGCTGGAGCTGGAACTCTCCAGGTAAATGTCTATGAGAAGAAAAAATCACATGTTTTAAAACATTATTTCAGCTTAAACCTATGTGTGTCATCTTCAGATCTCACTACCTGAGAAGAAAAGGCATCTCCATTCTGTTAATGGCCATGTTTGTTATCGCTGTGTTCTACAGTGGGCGCCAGGTACGCTTATACGGCACAGATTTTGGTGTAGCAAAATATTTACTCTATTTTCATCCATCAATTCATTTTCTGGAGCCGCTTAATCCTAATTAGGGTCGCTGGGAGGCTGCCGCCCATCTCTGGGCGAGGGCGGGGTACACCCTGGACAACTCGCCAGGGCATAGAATGGCCAACACACACACACAAACATTCACACTCACACTAACATGTAAGGGTGATCTGGAACAGGCAGTAAGCTTACTGGGAAGGTTTTTGGACTGTGGGAGGAAACCGGAGTGACTGGAGGAAACCCACCAAGCACGGGAAGAACACGCAAATTCCACACAAGAAAATAAAAAAACAGACAAACAGCTCCTTTAAGTCTATCTGTATTGATATTTCACAGTAATTATGCGTAATTCATTTTATTTTTAAGTTTAAACCACTTTTTGCCCTGTGACAGTGGGAGGCCACAGCCAGACTGGACTTCCTGTGGCGTCTGCAGGCTCAGAAGGAAGTGGAGGACATGCGAGAGCTGAGAGAACACAATGAGTGTCTTCTGCACAATATCCTGCCTGCACACGTCGCTCACCATTTTCTGGACAGGAACAAGAACGATGACGTGAGTGACGGCACCGGGGCATCACGGCAACTGTTAACCAGTGATCCTATAAAGGGACAGTGATGCAAAGCTGGGAGTATACAGATCAACAGGCAACACTATCCTGTTTATATGAACTCATTGATTGTAGGATGTTTTTATTGTATCAGCTAATTTACAGGAAATTATACAGCAAGCCTTCCATTTCCTTCCTTCATTTATTCATTCAATAATTTGTTAAACTATTAGGGTCGCAGAGAGTCTGGGGTCTATCTGTTCGTTCTTGAGCAAAATCGTGACTACAGCCGCTCACGGATTTTCACCAAACTCGGTAGAGACACTACCATACCTGAGTCCCAGAGATGATTTGATTCTGGAATGTCTGGGTCAAAGGTCAAGGTCATAGTAAGGTCACATATAAAAAACAGGTTTGTAGATATAACGTCGAAAAGAGTGCTGACGTTGACATAACGTTTCTATGGAACACGAATGAAACTATGAATGGACTTTGAAATGAGACAATTCGCTTTGACCTTGAGTGACCTTGAGTGACCTTAAAAGGTCAAACCCCAATTATCTTCATCCTTATCTGAAAGTTTCTTCAGTAATTTGGTCATGTTAACATGCTTCGGAACATATTATAAGATGAGTACATAGGTAATTAAACCCTTTACCCATATAGGACTTGTTTAATAAATTAGCCACACTATGCTGTGAAGGTATGAGTGCACCCTTTTTTCCCTTTTTTTAATTTGCCTTATTCTTTTTAAGAGAGAAAATCTAGGGATGGTGAGGGACTGTTTTGTGGATGTTCGACTATAAACAAATAAGAATCATGAGGTTGCTGCGAAACAGTGTGGAATCGCGGGGTAACGATTAGCATCATCGGCTTTCAATAAACAGGGGGTTTGACCTAGAGTCAGTTCTGAAAAAAGTTCTCTCTGCTTTCTTTCAGGAGTTATACGCACAGTCATATGATGAAGTCGGTGTGATGTTTGCCACCATTGCTGGCTTTAACGAGTACTACGAGCAGAAAGAGATCAGTCACGAGGGGGTGGAGTGTCTCAGACTCCTCAACGAGATCATTGCCGACTTTGATGAGGTGAGGAAAGAATCTTCCGGAGTTAGTCAATGATCTGATCACCATATAATGGGATATTAAAAGAGTCCACTGCCGGGTAAAGGAAGTGTAAAACACTTTTTCTGCTTCTCTCTTTGGGACAGTTGTTAGACGAGACCTACTTTTTGGATATCGAGAAAATCAAAACCATCGGGAGTTGCTACATGGCAGCATCCGGCTTATCACCTAATAAACAGGTCGGTCGTGCTGTTAGCTGGTTTCAAAATACCTCTGAGCAGGAGATGATCATTACTCTTGAGTTCCTGGTTGTCTGACATTAGAAGAATCTAGAGTAAAATTTGCATTCCTAGGAAATTCTAACCAGATATTACTGTAGTGCCACAGATTTCAATAGGTCAGAAGGAGTTGATTAATTTCTTATAACTTCAGTTCATATAGCTTTGAGGATGTGATACGACAATGTGTGACTCCATGTGAGAAAGCCTGGCTCAAGTCACTTATGAAGTTGTCTGTATTGTTAGGATGGACAAAGTCCAGTAAATTTTTAATACAAATTTGAACTGAGTATTCTCTGACATATTGAATTTTTTATAACATTTGGGTTAGGAGTAGATCATGAGTCTGGAATGATCCCATTAAATTTTGAAAGTAATCCATGTATAGTATCATGTTGGGAAGAAAAAATACAAAATAATATAAAAAGAGAACCTGGGAGGCACGGTGGCGGCAGTGGTTATGACATCCGCCTCACAGCAAGAAAGAATGGGTTTGACTCCTGGGCTCGGGCGTTTCGATGTTGTCTATGCATGTTCTCCCTGCGCTTGCGTGGGTTTCCTCCGGGTACTCTGGTTTCCTCTCTCAGTCCAAAAGCATGCCCAGTAGTCTGACTGGTAGTTCTAAATCTCCCCTAGGTGTGAGTGTGAGTGTGAATGGTCGTATGTGTTCATGGTGAACCCGGCCTTCGTCCATAGTCGGCTGAGATAGGCGCCAGCCTCCCCGTGACCCTTATTGGGATTAAGTGGCTTAGAAAATGAAAAATGACAAAACATGCAGGTTAGGATGACTGGCTGCTCCAAAATTGCCCCTAGGTGTGAGTGTGAGTGTGTGTGTGATTGGTTGTGTGTTTTGCCCTGCAGTGGTCTGGCGAACTGTTCAGGGTGAACCCCAGATGAGAACGAGAGATGAGAGAAAGAGTCTCTGTAAGCCTCACAGCTGAAGTTGTGACTTTAAACGGAAGTTAAAGTTCCACAGCATTAAATGAGAAAGTAGAAAGTAAAGGACAGGAATGAAGTCTTCCGTTACTAACCATGCTCCCTGATACTGCTGTAAGCGTTGTACCGTGTATGACTAGCAGAGACGACTAGGCGAATAACAAGCCGGAAGTTGAAACGGACGTTCGCGTGTTTAAACTGTGTTCACTCTCTGGCACTTCAGGGCCGTGGTGGCAGCAACTGGCATCACCTGAGCGAGTTGGTGCTGTTTGCTCTGGCGATGGAGGAGACCTTGACGGTGATCAACAGACACACCTCCAACAACTTCCAGCTCCGTGTCGGTAAGGTCACATCTCCAATATTTTGGGAGCTCCAGATTTTTTAATAATGTGTCAATGAGCATTTTGCATCTCTTTCATAAATATCTTCAGCATTCTATCTTTACTTGTCACATATATACACACTTGTTAAAAAGCTCGATTGATTATTCAGCTGATGATATCTCGGGAGGAGATAGGATGGTGGCTTTGGTCCAATGTCCATCGTTGGCAGCTTGAATGGGGCTTAAACCTAAAACCTTCGAATCAGTAACCCGGACATTTTAAACCACTGATATGTTACTACTGTGTTTATCTGCTGTCACGCAGGAATCGCACACGGACCCGTCATTGCCGGAGTCATCGGCGCGACTAAGCCGCAGTATGATATCTGGGGGATGACGGTTAACCTGGCGAGCCGTATGGACAGCACAGGCATCAGTGGGAGGATCCAGGTCCCCGAGCCCACCAAGATGATTTTGTGCAACTGGGGGTTTGTGCTAGAGCTGCGTGGAGAGATCTTTATTAAGGGCGTGAGCGAGCGGCAGGGACGCTTACGCACTTACTTTATCAACAACAGCAGGGCTTACCGTAACATCAGTACGTCCATGAAAGGGGAAAAGACAGCAGGACGCAGCGTAGGGAGGAACACACTGGCTTCTGTTGTGTTTAATCTCCTCCGGGCCATCCAGAAAGAGAAGCAAAGTGGCACCGCTGGACGTTTTTCACTGTCCACCAACAACGTGCAGTGTTAGTTTTATATTTGAAAAGCGGCAGGCGCTATAAAATGAACTCTACTTGTTGCCTTGATCCTCCAGAGAAATTTCTCCTCACTATATTTTCCTGAACAGTGAAGTTATAAACAGGGCGGCACGGTGGCGTAGCGGTTAGCACGTCCGCCTCACAGCAAGAAGGTCCTGGGTTCGATTCCCAGCTCGGGC
>JBCNYG010000017.1:2457311-2469675 GCA_039654305.1 Porochilus rendahli | reverse complement strand
TGTATATATATATATATATATATATATATATATATTGTACAGTGATAAGGGTTTAATAATGTCCAGCCCTGCTGCAGTTCTCTCAAGTACAGGGTAGAAAATTGCAGGTGTTTAATTTTTGCGTCCGATTCATGCTTCTTGGTGATTAGCCTTGACTTGAGTTCCTCCAGGTATATTGTGTACGATATTGCTCAGGTGAATCTGAAATACCTTCTGAAACTTCGCTTCAACTACCAAACGTCCCTCTGGTGAGAGATGCGTAACCTGCAGCCCTGATCTCCGCACCGCCGTCAGTTTCTGATGAAGCCCCCGATCTCCACAGCACCATCAGTTAACTAGTGTCAGAGCCATCAAGACTGAGGAGACCTCGAGTTCCTGTCGTTTATTCGCTTCTCTTGATTCCTCGTCTCTTCAGCGTCTGGGGTGGGATAACTATAACATGAATTTTCTTGGACTGTAAATCATCTAGGACAGTAATGCGTCACTGTGATGTGTATCGTCATTTTTATTAAAGAGGTGGACAGCTGTCGGATTTGATTTGGGGATAACGTGGAGATTTCTTGGACCCTACCGAGAATATTAGGTAGAAATGTCTTCCATTTAGTTTTCTAAACTTTTTTTCTCTTTCTTTTTTTCCCCCTCTTGTTTGGGCGAGTTATCTTAAAAGCTTTTGTCAATGCAAAGTCGAATGCTTGTACGCGTTGTTTTCTTTAGTGAAAACAGACCAACATACTCTACAGTTATAGTAATGAATGGTTTTCTTTCACATTAGATTGTTGACTGCTTAAAAAAGTGAATAAATTAAAGCTTATACTAGAGTCCTAGTATCACAAGTTTTAGGAAAAACAAATCTGTATGCTTTCTGTGCACTTCACAGATTTATTTTCAGTTACTCAACAGAAAAAACGGTTAATTTTCACACAGGAGTTGGAGTTAGTTGAAGTAAGAATTTGGTTTTTGTTCTTAACATTTTACCAGATTGATTGTAGGATGGCTAAAATCTTCATGTTTTTTTTGTTCTTGTTTTTTTCTCCCAAATTTGGGGAAATGTGAATAAAAGCAGTGCTTTGGCTTGTCATTTTTTGTGTTGACGTCATTATTAGACAGGAGAGAAGTAAATAAGAAGGACTCGAGTGTCGACTTCTCAGCTTTCACGGTTCATTAAAAGACATTTAGCGGTTATTTATAATATTAACCATTTTAATGAACATATTAAGCTTCACTGACTACTTTTTGTGGCGACAAAGTTGAAAGAAATCTCTTATAATTCCAGTAAAAGCAGTCATTTCTCCAGACAACTTGTTTTCAAACAGCCCTCTCAGTTCGTCTCCTTCCCAGAATGCATTGCGTCGGCCCGTCTTTGAAAAACCGGCGCGGCTAATTCAAGATGGCGGAGCACGAGCAGCTGTTGGACGAGAGTAAGTGATTAAAAACTAACTCGGGTTTCCTTCCAAACATCTAAAAATATTGGCTCGTTGCTTTACAAACGTGTACACGTGTGCATTTCTTCACAACGCGATTTAAACTAAATATCTTAGCACCGTTTCTGTGGCGTAAAATAAACTGCTAAACCTGCTAGCAAGGAAGCTAACTGCTATCTACCTAGCTATCTTTTTAGGAGCCTTTTTTGCTGCCTTATTGTTTCTCTACCTGTATTCCGACAAATCCCACCTTCCACTGTTATGATTGGTTGGTAGAATACAGCTTTCTGGATGGTGATTAGCTAGAAGTTCAGCATTGCCGTGTATTATCCAATCCGGAAATGGTGTTGAGGTTTGTCGCGCAAGAGGCGGGCTTTATCATATTGTGGGTAGAGAGATTTTGCGTTTTAAGCTAACAAGCTAACATAAACAATGTTGTTTTTGTAAACTTGGCAGTATTTTGGTGGTTATTATTTGTATTTTGGTATAAATCATGGTGAAAGGCTTTTATTTTGTGATAATAGCTAAAAATGTTGAATCTAAAAAGGTTAACGAGTTGACACTGTTCACATATCAGTGGTCCATATCGATGACAGCTGCTGGTTTATTTTTCTTCTGAGCCTCTGTCACAGACACACGGTCCATTTTGTGCAGTTTGTCGTTAAATGGGACTTTTACCAGGCTGCCTAATGATCTGGTTTATTTACTGCTATTTTGCCATATACTTCAAAGGGTTCAGTTAGTAAACAGGTCAGCTAGGTGGTTTGTTTTATGCTTGTGTTAAATCTTTTTATGCTTTCATGGCCTGTTTCATATCACTGTTATTCTGTTACAGCAAATTCTTAACTAATGCATCTATTTACTGAAAGGTTTTCTTAGTTCATACCTGATCCAGTGTATTAAAAATGAAGTTAAATATCAATAGCTAGAGCATAAAACCATGTATATATGTATACACACAAAGACAAAAAAAAAATTAAAAATATAAATTTTAATTAATATTTTACCTAAATAAACAGAGAAAAAATTGTTGCTAGCTATATTTATAGTCTACTCATTTGGTAAAAAGTCAACTCAATGTTTAATCTGAACTAGAAATGCTGTCAGAGAGTGCAGACCTCCACCAAAGTAGTGCAATCTTTAAAATTAAATCTACACTGCCCCCTTGAGCCTGTCCGTTCCTAACATTTAATCAGTTCTTCGTTGACCCAAGACCGACATTTGGGGGAAATCGCCTGGAAATCCGTCCATTAGATTTCGAGGTATCATGGCCGCAGGCAGGCAGGCAGACAGACAGACGTACACGGCCAGTCTCACTACCGAACCCTTTGGTGGAGGTAAAGAAACAGGCTGTGTATCCCAGTCAGAATAAAATCCCTGTCTAAGGCGAAGGAGGTCTTGGTTTGTCTGTGTGTTTATGAGCAGGATTATGCAAAAAGTTTTGTGTGGATTTTCATGAAGTTTCTATCAGAGGTGGGGTTTTGGACAAAGATGACTCTTATTATATTCAGGAGATTGTACAGATCAAATTCTGGATTCAGCAAATTTTTTGAAAGGATTCTTGAACATGGTGAGGGAGAACGATAAATGACCCTGGGGTCATATGGAGTATTGCTGGGCTCGGCAGAGGTTTGTGCTCTCCGACTGCTTTCATTCTAGGAGTCTTTTCTATAGGAGTCTGTTTTTGTGTTCTGGGAAACCTGTTTACGTCAGAAGGTGCTATAAAATACGGCGTATATAAAACCGTTGATAGAGATTTGAATTTATTTAAAAGCAATGTGGCATCAAACATTCTGTGACTTTGGTAAAACCTTTCTTGATTGTATTATTTGTTGTAGTGTTGTGTTATTGTAGTAAGTATTTGTGTAAAGAACGGATACTGATGTGAGGGTTTTATGGTATTTTTAACGCCTAGCGTATCGTCTCTCCTGAATGTTGAGCAAAACCGAACCGCTGAGTGACTTTTACTTTAACTGCAGTCACATTAACTCAAACAGTCTGCAACATTATCGTACTCGGATGACTCCTTTTGATGAGACAGAAATCATAAATGGCGTGACTAAAAATCTGAAAGCACTGATTACTGTCAGGACACCTGATATTGGTACTAAACATCAGTCCACATAACAGCTCTGGATCAAAGTACGGTTTTCATACACAGAAACACAGACGCGTTCCGGGTGTCCAGTTTCAAGTAAAGAATCAGAATGAAGATGTTGGGCAGATTAGACAAATATCAACACACCTAATTTTGTTCAGTCTCCACCATCTTGTTTCCTCTCTGTCTCCAATTTAAGAGGCAAAAAACAAAAAAAACAAAACTATGCACAATTTATTTCTGAAGACGGACAAATATATGGACTCTTAGGAAGGGCTGAAACTGGAGACTCCTTCCACAAATGATATCAGTGATTTCACGTTTTCCTCAGATAAATTAAAAAACCAGGATAGATTATTTAAATAATTTGTTGAATTCTGTGTAATGTCCACCGTACAGACGTTCCTGTGAATGACCTGTAGCTATAGAAAAGATACATTATTATAGAGAGCTGATTGAAGGTTAGCTGTTATCTCCATTTTTAGACCTTTATTTTTCACCAGTTGAGGCCCAAAGTACGATTCACAGTTCTTCAGGGAGCCGATTCCCCCTACGCCGTCCCCTGAAACCGTGATTTTGAGAGCGCGTGCTGGATGGCCTGTTTGGTTTCCTCCTCCTATTTATGGTCCTTCAACTCTCTGTGCCTTCTCAGCTCTGAAAACTTCACACTGAGCACACTGGGAGGCAGACTGGGAACAGGTGGAGATACCACTGTGCGTGAGGGGCAGTGGGGGAAGGCCAGCTAATCAGAAGGCCCAGCACACCATGACTCAATAGCAGGGCCACTAGGGGAAAACTTAAACTTGCGCTAACCTTGTTATTTGACGCTCTGTCATTGTCTAACACGGCTGTTCAACCCTGTAACACTATTTATGTGGAAAATCTCATCAATTATAAATAAAGCTGTGATTTGTTGCACTGCTTTCATAATTATATTTAATTGTGTGCTTTGTATTATTGATTCGAGACATGTCTAATTTTATTTATTTATTTTTTTCATTTCTTTTTCCTCAAGGCTCTTCAGCTAAGGCTCTTGTCAGTCTGCGAGGTACGAACAGAACTGTGTTAGAATTCCCGAAACATGGGAAACAAGTTTAAATATTAGGAGATATTATTAATTATTATTAATTAATGATATTAATATAAGGCAGATATGTATAAGATGATTCTTGTTTGCAGAGGGAAGTTTGTCACACACGTTAAATGAGAAGAACATTCTGTCGAAGTCTCAGCACACCAGAGGGAGGAGCAATTACACGACGATGGAAACGGTGAGAAATGTCTTTCGTGTCAAAATAAAATCTCGCTCGACGTATATAAATGTCTTCGTATATTATTCCGTGTCACCATGTTTTTCACCCGCTGTGCGTGCACACTTTGGCACATGGAGAGCTGTCATGTTTAAATTCTGTATTAAATATGAGTCATGAAGTCACACTGCATGGTTCCTATTCAGCCTTCTTTTGGATACTGAAGTGCTTTTGATGTTATTTTTAGCACCACTTTAATTATATATAAATGAAGGTTATGGCATTTTGGGATTTTCACTGATTTCTTTGAAATGTTCTCCTTTTTTGCTACAGCGCACATCTTTATTAGGAAAAATAAAATTGGAGCACCGTTAATTATGGGGTTTCTGAAATCAGCACATGGTCAAAATGCCCCATACAGGATACAAAAATGTATGAATACACTTATTTATATTTTTAATTCAGTGCCGCTTAGAGTTCCAAAATATCTTAACCTGCCAAGTCCTCTTAACTTCCTGTTTGCCATTGTTCACGAACAGTGTATGTAAGATATAGATGTTGATAGTTTGACAATGTCTGGAATGTCATTCTCATCGGAGAGGAACATGGTTCAGATGGTCAGGAACCACAAAGGCACAGGCTTTGAAGCGTGGGGGTGGGAGCGCCATGTTCAGGATTGATGCAGTGGAACTGATGCTCTGCACAAAGTGGATGGAATCAGGAAGAAGGCGGATGAACAAGACTTCTTCAGCATGACCTCAAACTGACAGAATCGTGGACACATTTGGGTTCAAACAGGGCACTAACCCCCAAGCACACAGCAATGCGTCTCCTGACGTCTGACCTTATGAAAATATTTGCATTGAGAGTACATGTCGGTTCTGTGCGGAACTCTGGTGAAATATACAACCAGATTTCTACCAGAAGCTTGTTGATGGCAACCAAAAAAAATCCCAAACAAATTATTGTTGTGCACCAAATTCTTATTTTTATAATTAAGATGTATCCTGTAAAATCATCCCACCCTGGAGAAAACATTTCAGAGAAATCGCTAAGACAAATATTTCCATAACCTTAATGTCTGTGTATGTAAACATTTCCTCCCTCCACCCCCCCGTCTGTTAACATAAAGCCAACAAGAAGCGCAAAGAGAAGTCGTTTTTCCTCTGAAGAAGAGGAGCGCTCTCTCAGTTCCAGATCTCCCAGGAGGAGCCAGAGGGTCACTACCGTTCCTCAGGTCAGAGAATTAGGCTGGAAATATTGCTTTACACACACACACACACACACAAGTATATGGGACCCTCTCCACCATAATATGGATTAAGTCGCGAGGTCCTGTTATGAGTAAGAGACAAATTAAGTTGAAAATGGCATACCTGGATGAAAATGCGGTATGGCCAAAAATACATCCTTCAAAGTGTAATCTTCCACACGACCAAGATCAAATATTCATAAACACATTCTATCCATGATAGAACACTTGTTTAAGAAAGGGTACCATTTCCAAGTTGATGTTAAACAATAGAAATATCCTCTTATTTTACGGATTGAACACACACATATCCATGCATACACACATATACACACACATATACATACACACATATACATACATGCATAAATACACATATACATACACACACATACATACATGCATACATACATGCACACACATACATACATATACACACACACATACATACACATGCATAAATACACACACACACACACACACACACACATACATACATATACACACATACACACACATATACATACATGCATAAATACACATATACATACACACACACACACATACATACATACATATACACACACACACATACATACACATGCATAAATACACACACACACATACATACATATACACACACATACATACACATGCATAAATACACACACACACACACATACATACATATACACACATACATACACATGCATAAATACACACACACACACACATACATACATACATGCATACATACACATACATAAATACATACACGTGCATGCATGCATAAATACACACACACATATACATGCATGCATACATACATACACACATACATACATACATATGTGTGTGTATTTTACTGTACATATCAATTTATTTGGATTTTCTCTTCATATAGAAACTTGCAAGTGTTGCAACCCCAGATAAAAAAACCTCACAGAAGATTGGCCTGAGATTACGAAATCTGCTCAAGTTACCCAAAGCGCACAAGTGGTGCATCTACGAGTGGTTCTATTCTAATATTGACAGGTAAGCTCTCCGAGTTGTGCTGGCGTAGGAAGTGATAATCCGGGACGATCACTCTCTCGCTCACTTACCCGTTTTCTGAACCGTTTAATCCTACCAGGGTCGCGTGGAGACTGGTGCCTGACTCAGACGACACTGGGTGAAGGCGGGGTGCACCCTGAACAGCTGGCCAAACCATCGCAGGGCAAAACACACAGCTAACCACTCACACCTAGGGTCAATTTGGAACAGCCAGGTAGACTAATTGTGCATCTCTTTGCACTGTGGGAGGAAACCAGAGTTCCTGGAGGAAACCCGCACAAAAACACAGAGAGAACATGCAAACTCCACAAAGAAACACCCGAGCGCGGGAATCGAAACCTTCTTGCTGCATTCTAGCGGACGCACCGCTTCATGTCCATTCATTCACGTTTATGTAGGCATCCTCCACGTGCCTTTATCCAGAAGGTTAGGGGGCTTGCTCAAGGGCCCAAAAGTGCTAGCTTGGTGATAATGGGCCTTGAACCTTTAACCAATTTGGGAAACGCGATCAATAACTTTGAGTCCTAACCACTGAGCCATGGTTGCCCATACCAACATAACGGATGAATGGACTTCATTTAAAATGGGCTTAACCCAGTGTCTGTTCTCTTTCTCTTTTCAGACCTTTATTCGAGGGAGATAATGACTTCTGTTTGTGCCTGAAAGAGTCTTTTCCTAATCTCAAAACCAGGAAGTTGACCAGAGTGGAATGGGGAACCATTAGACGACTAATGGGCAAACCCAGGAGGTGCGGTGATGTGTCACTAACTTAGTGTAGTTCCTTTAATCTGTTTGTGGGGAGTACAGGGGCCTTGTTGGTTTGTTAAGATATATATATATATAGAGAGAGAGGGAGAGGGAGAGAGAGGGAGAGAGCATCTGTAGTGAAGATGAGTGTTTTGCCAGGTGCTCGTCTGCATTCTTTGCTGAGGAGCGGACAGCGCTGAAGCAGAAGAGACAGAAGATGCGTCTGTTGCAGCAGAGAAAGATCACAGACATTTCCCTTTGCAAAGATCTACCAGAGGAAATCCCTTTGCCGTTAGTCATCGGTACTAAAGTCACTGGTGAGTTTTATATTTATCTGGGGAAAAAAAGAGTGAACTAGTGTTTGGAGGCTGAACACACAGTGGAAAGAGTTATTCCCAGAATAAGATGATCTTTCTCATCTCGTCCTACCGGCAGAACTCCACACAATTCCCACTACATAACGTAATGAGCAGAAAGATTCCCGATCGTTCCTACAGGACTGTCGTCGCACCTCCGTGCTCCTCAGTTCTAATCGGTCGGCAGGTGTTGATTAGTTTTCTGTAACAGCAGCTCGGAGATCACTGCAGCCAAACATCTCAAGGGTATCGTAACGCACTCGCCCGAAGATGTTCTCGTTACTATGGTAACCGTTTATGTTGTGTGGATTTGTATGCTGGACGCTCTATACAAACACGCGTAATCGTTAGTCTGTGCCAGACTAACATTTTCCACCATGATAAAAAACAAGCTGTGGTCTTTCTTTCTTTCTTTCTTTAAGAACGGAATATAATGAAAATGATAACAAAAAAAAAAACAAGATTCCTGTTTAATTGCTCTAAAAAAGGATGTTATTGCTTCTGATGAGCTCCATGATGACGGTGTGTGATACTGTATATCATATTTGACCAATCAGAATCCAGTATTTAAATGAGTAATGTAATAAAACATAAAAAATACGATGTATAAGATTAAAGTGTCTCTTATTGTTGCATAAGAGGAATAAAACACCCCCGTCACTAAATAAAATGGTTCTTTGTAGCTATCACATGGTATATTCGTAGGTGATTTTTAAATAATTTTTTTTGTTTAATAAAGCTCGACTCAGGGGAGCCCAGGACGGCCTGTTCACCGGACAGATCGACGCCGTGGACACGAGCGCGGCAACGTATCGCGTCACCTTTGACAGGAGTGGGCTTGGGACACACACGGTCCCAGATTATGAAGTGCTTGTAAGTGTTCGGTTTATAAATTCAATCATTACATTACGCTGATTGCACTATAACAGCTTACACCTTATTTCATTCACACCCCGTCATACTCCTAACCACTGGGTACTCAGTCCGGTCCACACACACTTTAACAACGCAAGCTTTAAGAGTCACAGCTGCATGACGCAGAACTTCTACACTCTCTCACCGCTTCATGCTTTAGTAGGGTCACAGGAGGCAGGAACTTATCGAGGAATGACACTGGGCGAGGGCGGGGTACACCCTGAACAGCTCACCGGTGGCCAAACCATTCACACTCACACCTAGGGGCAATTTGGAACAGCCAATTAGCCTCATGTGCATGTCTTTTAGACTGTGGGAGGAAACTAATTTAGTGTGAACAGATGTCAGAATATCATCCGATGCTCTTCCCTTTACAGAGTAACGAGCCTCCTGAGACGATGCCCATATCAGCGTTTGCGCAGAAACAGCGCCCGTCACGTTACCCGACCTTCATGACTCCACCGCGGGGGACGTATCCCAGCTCCACCCAACCCATCTTAATGGTAACAAGCAGAGCTTCAGTCCTAAAACACTTCTAAACCCGATGCAGATAAAGTATAACAGTGAAATCACGACACGTTGTCTCGCCGTGCGTCTGCAGGACAGCGATCCTCTGTTCAGTCAGTCGCCCTGGAAGAATAAACTGACCGGAAGTGACGGAGAAACGCTCGGAGGATTCCCGGTCAAGTTCCTCGTACAAGTCGTGAGTGCGACGTCGCAGTAACCCGATATGGATTTCGCTTTTCCTGGAAAATTCCTTCAATTTTATCTTCTTCCTGTCTGTTTCAGACACGGCTGTCGAAAATCCTCATGATTAAAAAGGAACACATTAAGCATTTAAAGGAGATGAACACCGAAGCTGAAAAACTGGTATACATGTTTATTTTAATATATCAGCATGTCCCGTTTCTGTGGAAAGATTTAGAATTTATTTCAATTATTTGTTTTCCAGATCTATTTCGACCAATATTATCTCATATATATATATATATATATATTTAAAAACATCATTACCAGATCGTTGTCAATCATTCTCAATTCCGATTGGTTGGAAAGTGTTACACCTGCAACTTTGAGAACGATCGGCAATTCGGGGTTTTTTTTTCTTCCCCAGTTTTCTGTCCCGAGTTTATTCGTATCCAATTCCCACCCATCAAGTAAACCTTCCTATCACATGACCACCACCAACCAGGGAGGGGCGTAATCATGCACATGTTCCCCCCCCAGGTGACATGTAGTTCAGCCACCCGGGACACGTGTATTTGGAGGCAGCTGTCCGCCCCTTTTGTACTAATGTGCTCACAGAAGCCCATGAAAATTGTATACACGTCTTTCGTATAACGGAAAGATGTCAGTGCCGGCCAGCATAAGAGGAATAAAACGCACGTTGGACGTGATGTCCATTATCTGATCATGAATGTTTGATTTTTCCCGTCCACGCTCAGAAGTCCTACTCCATGCCGATCGAGTTGGACTTCCAGAGGAAGTACGCGACCACGGTGCTGGATCTGGAGCAGCTCAATAAAGACCTGAACAAAGTCCTGCATGAAGTGCAGCAGTTCTGTTACGAAGTGAGTGAGCGTGTCGCGAGAATCTTTACGCCACTGGAAGTGCTGGTTAACGTAAACTCTGTTCATCTTCACCCTGATGGGATCCGTCAGGTTTCAGTGCCGAGACGCTGAACACGTGAGAACGTCTACTCATGCAGTGTTTATGTAACTGTGTTGCTCGCACAGCTGGCCCCGGATCAAGGCATGCAACCCGCGGATCAGCCCAGCGAGCTGCGCAGGCGCTGCGAGGACGAAGCCCAGGAAATGGTGAGGATGACCAATACCCTGCCTGATGGAGAACAGCGCGTCCAGAACCCCGCACTCGCGCAGCTCGTTTCCCGTCTCACGGCTCTCCTGCTGCAGATCAGGGTGAGACCCAGAACCACTGTCTCA
This sequence comes from Porochilus rendahli, assembly GCA_039654305.1. NCBI lineage: Eukaryota > Metazoa > Chordata > Actinopteri > Siluriformes > Plotosidae > Porochilus > Porochilus rendahli. The sequence continues at coordinate 2,458,640 of JBCNYG010000017.1, read as the reverse complement.
GAACTGGATTCACTCAGATGCCGAATTCGTTACCGCTGATTCACTCGTTTTGGGGATTATTGTTTATTTTTTGTTTTATTTCGCAGTGCTTGGCAGAAGGCGGTGACCTGAATTCATTTGAATTTAAATCATTGACTGACTCCCTGAATGACATCAAGAACTCCATAGACAACTCCAACATCAGGTAAGACACAACATATTTATTATGGCGTTAATGTCTTTAAGAGATTTTAAGGAGCGTACGCCAAAAGAAATCCCAGAGGATGAGAATTAGGCATCCGAATTTGAACCAGTCATACGTGTTTTTATTTCTACACCAATCACAAGTCTGGACATCCAATAACAACTATGTGTGTGTGTCCTAAACCACGCTTGAAGTGACATTGTTCACTTATTTGTCTGAATGCAGCCTGAGAGGTAAAAGTGATGTCCACTAGAGGGCATGTCTGAGTCATAACAACCCTGTGCACCTGGATACCAAGTCCAAGTATAAAATTGCAAAAGAGAAAATCCAACACGCTCATGTGTGTATTATCTGTTTAAGTTTCAATTATGAAATAGCCATAAAAAAGTTTTTGTAAAAAAAAAGAGAGAGAGAGAGAGAGAGCTCTTTGGATTTGCTTTTTACCTCCGCCAGGACATCGTTGTCACTGTTTGTTTGTTTGTTTTTGTGCTGTAAACCACAGAATGTTGTCCTCGTTGATAGCTGTTACATTTTGGAGGTGATCCGTCCATGCGTGGGTTTATGTTGAAAAGTAATTAATTTTAGTTCACACCAGGCATGTAGAGGACCAGAATCCTGGTGTATTAAAGACTTGACCTTCAAAGGTCAAAGGTCAAGGTCCGAAATGATTGTGAAAATCAAAAATCTTTGTATACAGAATGTACGCTGTTTAATAAAATCCTGAGCAATCGTGCATTATTAAGGTCAGTAAGTTCAAAAACTGTGTGAATAAATGTTAATCAAACTCCCACTAGGGGGAGACATTTCAGTATAACTGCTAAATTATAACAAAACCTTCTTAGCTGGATTTTGTAGGTTAATCAGCCATTTGTGTCTGATGGAGGTTTGCTGCACTCTGAGTGCCCCTCTAGTTTTGCATTTTTTTTAGTAGGTCACACGAATAAAGTAGGATCGGTGTGGCAGTAGTTCGGGAGCCAATCAGAAAAAACGTTTGCTTTAAGTGCTTTGAAATACACCTGTGATTTGCAGCTCCTCTTCTGTTAGATTTGAAAAAATAAAACAGCAGCACTGTGGTATAAGTCACATGACATTCACAGAGTTCTACTTTTCTCAGATTGAGTGTTTCTTTCTTTCTCTTTCTCTCT
>JBCNYG010000017.1:2417962-2430654 GCA_039654305.1 Porochilus rendahli | reverse complement strand
CAAAAGTGACCAAAACATCAGCCAGAAAGCATCGGAACTGAGAAGTGGTCTGTGGTCACCACCTGCAGAACCACTCCATTATTGGTGTATGTTGCTAATTGCCTTTAATTTCCACCTGTTTTCTGTACCTGCACAACAGCAGGTGAAATGATTGTCAATCAGAGTTGCTTCCTAACCGGACAGTTTGATTTCACAGAAGTGTGATTGACTTGGAGTTACATTGTGTTGTTTAAGTGTCCCTTTATTTTTTTTAGAGTGTATATTACACTGTTTATAGGATTTATAACAATTATTTACGGAACCGCCAATCGTGCAACATCCACCTTGTCTTTAGCGAGTAACGGTTTTAGTATACACACACACACACACACACACACACACACAGAGTAAACTAAATCAAGACTATGGCTAATTTTTTCTTTTAAGCGTGACAACGATCAATGATTTTGATTCAAGGATGATTCAGAGTTCAAGAGGGGGATAACCTCCATTACTCCAAGATAGTATTCCCTGTGTAGTATATACAAAACACACTTTCATTTTAAATGTCCTGAAACTACAAAAGTACATTTCTGCAGAATATAACCTCTAGAACATTGTTCCCTAGAAAACTCAGACACTCCACAGCTCCCAACCCACCCGCACGGAACACAAGCCGGTCCAGTGTAGCGAGTGCTGCTGTGAGGATATTACCTCCATGAAGTTTCGTTCACAGAGAATCTCACGTGAAGCCCACTGGTTGTACTCGCAGGTCTTTTCTACCTCAAGTACGTCATCAGACATTCGATTTCCATACAAGTGCAGGCGTAGTCCGATATCAAACACAGCATCGCCCTGAGGACAACCAAGGAGTAAAAATTCAACACATTCCTGAATGTTATAGCACTTCATTTATTTATTTAAGCCCATCCATCTAAACATCGGTACATGGTTATGAGTAAAGCAGCTTAGCAATGATGTGTAGAGTCTCATATTTCCCCAGGGGTCAAACGCGGTGCTGTATCCACACTGAACCGCCAAGGCAGGTGTTAAAGTCAAGACTTGCGAACCATCTGAAGAGTTACAGGAGAAGAGATTCGCACGTCGTGTCAAGACAATACACGGTGACGTTCAAGACAGGAGATCAGGATGAAGAAAGACAGAAAATAAATAAATAAATAAAACACTTACTGATGGCTTCAACTTCAAGCTGACGTCCAAGAATCAGAGAATTATCCAGATTGAGCATCATGACATTTCCAACACACTCCAAGGTCAAGCCAGGCCCTGCCAACAACCAGAACAATGCAGCGTCCACAATGTGCTAATAAAGAAAACAAACAAACAAACAAAAAAGGTACATTACTTACGCTGACCCAAAGCCTCGCCTGCGACAGCACTCACCAAAACCCAGAAAGCCCTAATGGACACAAAGCTCAGTTGGTCATCTGGAATTGTTGGTCATTTGAAAACTAACTTACTCTTACTGAAGAAAACGCACCAAAATTCACAGAAAAGTGCCACCATCGTGACGAACGGTGGGTTTTCCTTTTCCGAATGCTATAGCATGCACGGTGTTGAAGAAAAGAAACACCTACAAGGCAACACAGGATTTTAAACCTGAACTAGTCTTGAGGTTAGATATGTGTAACCGGTCTGTAAATGTCCCACTATGGCCGGGATGAGTGAAAACCACCAGCGTGATTTTTTTTTTCAGACAAGAAACCAAATCAAGCTCAACACCCCGAGCTTGATGACGACGTGGTGGTGAGTGGATCCTCTCCAGCAGACTAAAGCCACTCCTGCACAGGTGATCTTAATGAAGCTCATCAGGATTCATTCATTAAGATGGAAACTCCACTCCCAAGCAGGAAAACTGATCAGGAGGGGAAACCGGAGGAGACTCATGACCCTAGTAACACTATTCTGCTTTAAATAACAACATCAACAACCTTTTTATAACAGACAGCGTGTGTTTTATGCAAATGAGTTAGTAATCAGTAATGTGAACTTTTAATTGGTTGTGATATATCAGAGATTACTCAGTTTGCAGACTGTGGACCCGAGCAAACAAGTTGAATACGGGTCACGACAGAACAGCGGCCGACCTGCATCAGTCGGATATCAGGAATCCCTGACGTGCCCCGCCTGCCATGAATCCGCCATGACACAGACCTGGTACTGTACTGTCCAGCTACAGCGATCCCAGAGGAATACAACACAAGTCATGCATCTGGTGAAGCCTTCTTAGACTGGAGTGAGAGCATGAACCTGAAGCTGCGAAACAACACTACTATTCAGTTTGCACAGGATTATTTATTCTTTGTTTCGTCCTCACAGGGTCACAGTGGATCAGGATCTCAGTCTGTTTATTTAAACTTAGTGAAATCATGTGGTGGGAATTAAAGAGGATGTCCGTATACACACAAATATATGGGTCTATGTCTGTGTTCCCTAACCTGGACCCTATTAACACTGAAAATGTGAAATCACAAATATCCCATAAGTTGCTACATGCAGGTAATTAAACTTTCATCTCATCTGATATAATGTATATCCATAAAATTGAGTAGTTTATTTATTAAAGATAACACAGCCTACTTTGTTTGCAGCAACAGGCAGAAAAAAGCCCAGAACAAATCTGTGAGCTGAAAAAGTGGAGAAGTTTCTCTTATGATTTATATTAATATATATATTCATACACATTTTATTATAGGAAATAAAAGCTGTTGAAAAAAAATTGCAAATGACCACCAGACAAAAAAATAATAATTTTATAATGATAAATCAATTACAAATTTACATCGAATTAAAATACATCTGAAATTCTTGCTGAAATGATGCTCTTCTTTCAGTTATTAACACATCAAAGAGCGTCCATCATCAATAACCTCTGTTTATCTTCTCTTCATAGTCGAGAATCGTCTGACGTAAACTTAGTTTGGCATCTTCAAAATCGGGATTAAGTTCCAGCGCTTTCTTAAAATCCTTCTCAGCATTCTGAAAGAACCCTGCAGGAAAAAAAGGAAAAAAATTAGATTTAAGTCGTCTTACCACTAGACTCCCCTAAATCTTACAGAAAGTCTCTTTAATAAAAGTCTAACATATACAGCTCAAATGGGATTTAACAGGGATTAAAACAGTATATCAAAATAAAAAAATAAAAAAAATTGAATCTACTACTTCTGTTGAGTTTACTGGCAGCTTGCAGCCTTGAAGCGAAGGCACCATCTGCAGGAAGGAAGGGTGGGGTTGTATTTGCAAGATCAGTCATTCTTATTAATGTCAAAACATCTTCAGTTCTGGATTGTTTCACAGGTGCTAAATTCAGCAAGCTATTTAATCTCCACCCACACTTCACCACTTTAGCCACAGTACTCTCTCTCTCTCTCTCTCGCTCTCTCTCTCTCACACACATCCCTGGAGTAATCCTTAACACTGAGATACACACGTCCGCCCTGTCAAGGCAACACCATATCAGGCTCAAGGACCACCGCTTTCATAGCGCTTAGTCACAGCTCATCTCAAACACACTGATGCAATACTCCGAGAACTTTCACAACTTCCATAACCTCTCTCTCTCTCTCTTCTTCTTCTTTCACTCTCCCTATAATTATCTTCCCTATACTTTCCTTCCTGCTCCCCTTCTCTCCTTCTTTCTATCCTTCTTTCTTGCTTTCTCTCTCTTTCCCTCTCCTTCTCTCAATCTACCTTCTCTTCTTGTCTTTCTCTATTTCCTATCCTTCTCTCTCTCTCTTTTCACTCTCACTATATCTTCCCTATACCCTCATTCGTGCTCCCCTTCTCTCTTTCTTCCTATCCATCTTTCTAACCTTGTCTCTGTCCCTCTCATTGTCATGCACCCTTCTCTTCTTTTGTTTCTCTTTATTCCCTATCCTTCTCTCTCTCTCTCTCTCTGTAATCACAGCTGTAAATGACAGGTTTAAATCAACGCATTTGACTACAATGCTTTTACTATCAGCTTACACACTGAGACTTGTATGGCAGATACACCACATAATCTAACGGTAATAATTAAAAAACAGACACAGTTGTTTCTATGGTAAAGTTTTCTGTTCTGAGATGTATCACATCAAGTCATATTTATGGCACAGTCACTCTTGGAAAGACCAACCCACCTAAGCCGACAAGTCTCCACCACTTTGACTCAAACAATGGCTCAGATTTTTGCAGGTCACTCCAAAATGTCCAAAACGAGGGCTCAGACCTTTGCCCCATACCCAGACACCCAAGGAGGAACAGTAGGAACACTGGCCTACAACATAGTAAATCTGTATAGGCCTACGACTGACAGCACCCAGGGATTGGAGATTGCAGCGGAAGTCTAGTGATTATGATGTTGATGGTATAGTATCTCATAATGCTGAGATACGGAATCAGCTGGTCCATACCACCTCTAGGTCCAAGTGTGAGTGTTGGCCCTGCCATGGTTGGCGAGCTATTCGGAGTGTACCCTTTCATCACCCAGGGTCGGATGTGATAGGTTCCAACCTCCCTGCGATTCTAATACAATTAAGCGCTTCAGCAAATGAGAGAGGGAGAGTAAAAGAGTCATCTCATCGTTTCTGAGATACTACGGTCTCGTTACTGTAAGATATTATGTGACTATTACAGTTTGTACATCATACTTCTGCTCTTACAGAAAAAGAAATGTGCACAGAATGGACACAGTCCATGATATCTTAGTGTAGACAATGGCATTAAGAAAACTTGCAAGATTGTAGCTGTAGAGTTTACTGAAAATGGCAGGAAGAGTGAAGTTAGGAGAGTGTAAAGGTCAGAGATATAATAATGAATCAACAATTTAACTATTATTATTATTATTATTATTATTATTATTATTATTATTTTAAAGGCTGTACAAATAACATACCCAGTCTATATTGTATTAATCCTCGGTTATAATAAGGCACTGCAAACTTCCTGTTGGCTTTAATAGCTGAACTGTAATCATCCATAGCTTCATAAAAATCAACCCGGAAGTACTTCACCTGGCCTCGGTTATTGTAGGCTAAGGAGAGGTCATTACTGTCGCAGTCTCTGCAAAATAAATAAAAACAAGTCAGAAATCATAAACAACTACATTCCACGTTTTATTTAACAACCACAGACAATTATTAACTTGTCCTGTTCTTCTGAAACACGCATTTATGAGCTTAAGCTGCATTAATCACCCAGACGCGAGACAGATCTTGATGAACTCTGTATACAAATCTTCAGCGTTCCGGAAACGTTCGGTTTTAAACTTATTATTAGCTTCATTGAGGATAGTCTGTCTGTCCAATATTCCTCTCTGCTCCTCCATGTGTCTTATCTCTCCTCAGCTGACAGGAACCTGCCAAATGACAATAACATGTTTCTTCGTGTGTGTTTGTGTAGTGGCTTAGTGGCTATTTGTCTTATATGCGCCACCTGGCGAACAGGAGGAGCATGACATGTGATTCGTACAACACAAATATCTAAATTAACCTGATAGCAGGTAGATTTTTCTTTTATACACTATTGGGAATCATCAGTGTGGAATAATACATTAATAAGCCATACCATTGTTACCACTGACAGGTGAAGTTAATAACACTGATCATTATATACTTCAGGAACGGTGCTGATTGGTCTGAGATCTCAGGATAAAAAAAAATAATAACTATTATACGGAGTGAATAATGCTGAAATCAAAATGATGGACACTCACAGAATATCACCGTCACTTGGAGCAGGTGGAATCTTCATTATTACACTTTAAGAAAGGAAAATAAACCATAAGCATCTCATTTTGTTTTGTTTTTCTTTGTGTTTATGCATGGCATGTACTAAAACTCTGCACAAATGTAACGGATAGCTGAAATCTTGTCCTATAAGTTCTGATTTATAAGTATATTATAGGAACTCAATTTCGTTGATTCTACTGATCATGCATCACATAGGATCCACCCCTGTGATATTTGGATTGGACAGGTATTGTACACGTTTACAAGTTGGAGCTCTTCATATAGAAACTAGCCACAAGCACACTGGTGTGAGTCGACTGTAGCAACAGAACAAGAAGTTTCTCGAGTAGACTAAAGAGCACCTCAGCACAATGAAGTCCTTGACCGGGGTGTTACTGTCTTGCCTCTCATTTCTCCTGGTGGATATAGCTGACTGTTATAGTGATGTTTCTCCATCACATATTTTATCACAAAGTTATGCACAAAGAAGAAATTATGGTCATCCATCCAGCGCCAGGCTACCACAGAGGACACTTAATCCAGCAGGTACCGTCTGATTGCACTAAAAGAAATCTTACAATTTACAATCCAGATCTGGTGATTTCTTTAGATTTTAATTTATAAGCAACGTCTGGGTTTATGAGTTTATTGAATGAAGTATTTCATGTTTTTGATATTTTTCTGATTGTCTTTCAAGGCAATTAAATAGTGAAATTATACATAGAGCAAGGTTTAATTTGTATCAAAAACGTGTCTTGTTTGCATTTCAATCTCAGCATGCATCAGAAAATGGAACATAAAGTTTCATTATTATTATTAGTACATACTACACGGGAATGACGCAATCTGAGGGTTAATAGTTATTATCCCGAATGGATAATGCTTGAATTAAAACAGCTGACAAAACCCCACTGTTTTCAGCCAATTCGTCAATTCGGAAATCCTAAAAATTAAGCAAGTGTTCGTTCAAGTATTCATTTGTTCATTTTCTAAGCCGATTAATCCTAATTAGGGGCGTGGGGAGGCTGGTGGCTATCTCGGCCGACTCTGGGCGAGGGCGGGGTGCACCGAGCCCTAACAAAATGCGATTCCAAAGAATTATAAGAAAGCTATGCAATATGGGCTTCGTGTTTTTCTAGGAAAAAAATAAACACTTTATTTAAACTTTGAATTATGACATCATGAATCATACGTAAACCTTGTGATGGAACAGGTGGTGCGATCATTTTCATGCTTTAAAAATGGAAAAGGAAAAACATCAAAATCTCACTTTAGTTTGCTTTTCTTATGTTTTTGTGTAGTACATATTAAGACACTAAACGAGTTTTTAGAAATGCCGTTAGGCTATCCAACACGCTAATGCTCTGTTGGCAGAGTGCGCGGAGCTCGTCTAACCTGCCTCTGTCATGTGTAAAATATGTAAAAATAAACTCACTTTCTTTTGCTTTTATACGTTCCTGTGTAGTATATACTAAAACAATTATTCACCTCAGGCTTGGTGGATATTGCTGAATCGTTAAACCTATTCATACCCATCCACCTCACCTTCAGGGAATAATTGTCGATTATTATGTTCCCCATGATGCACTGCAGTTAAAAGACAAATATGGCTTCTCTACCTTTCACGTAAACACATACATCTACAGTGTAGGTCAGAGTTAAGCCCAAAAACATTAATGCAAACATGAAAGGAGTATTTTTCTCCAGTATTTTTCACCCTGATCTTCATCCACTACATCTGTAATGCACGTGTGTGTGTGTGTGTGTGTGAGTGTGTGTGTGTGTTTCCCTGTATAAGAATTAAAGGAAAACCCCAAGGGCAGTTGTTTTAACTGTGCAACAATTATTAAAACCTTGCTTCTTTGGAGCAAAGCAGTGAAATTTAATTTGAATGATTTATGCGTTTTTTGGTATCTCTGTGCCAATGAGATTCACAAAAATACATAATTACATGTGAATTCTCTCTGAAAAAGCAGACCCTTCTCTGTACTGTTTAATGATGAATTACAAACATTTAGATGTACAGAGCTGCTGTTCCTCCGCATCCAAATGAATCAGTTGAGGTAGTCCGGGTATCTGATTAGGGTGCCTCCTGGTTGCATCCTTTTAGAGGTTTTCCAGGCATGTCTAACTTGGAGAAGGCTCTGTGGCAGACCCAGAATTCGCTGGAGGGATTACATGTCCCGTCTGGCCTGGGAACGCCTCGGCATCCCCAGGCGGAGCTAGAGGGCATTGCTATGGAGAGGGATGCCTGGGTTTCCCACCTAGACCTTTAGACTTTGACAACAAGCTAGTTTAAACAGGGCCTCTGTTGTTGTTGTTGTCGTTCTTGATATCAGGATACGTATTCAGTTTTTATTTATGATAATCCCGTACACATTCCAGATGTGGTGGATGAAGAGTAGATTGGAGTAAAATGTTGGAGTACTCCTTTAAAGGCAGGTTTTGTGATATTCATGGATATTGCAACTCCATGTTGTTTTTATAAAGTACTAACAACGTTTGTCTTGTCTTTGTGTCACTAATCGGAATCCGACTCTTCCCTGTTGGTGGTTGGTAGTAGACAGCAGTAAATACAGTTTAAATGGAGAGCAATACCTTCACAAAGAACACCCAAAGGTTTTGACACAACCGCTAAATTATCCTGGACGACGGTACCTTTCTCCAGCCAAGACTTACACTTGGCAAAACCACGTATCTTCAATACAGGGAAGAATTTCTCCATCGCAGGAGAACCAGCAGCTGAAAGGCCTGTGGGTGCCGGTAGTTTGCCGCAAAGTAGGAATTCGTGGAGGATCACATATCGGCCCAGAAGGACGTGTCACAGGCTCGGAAGAATCGCTTGCAGGCCGGGAACGCTCACGTGTAGCTCATGGAGAAGCGACTGTACTTCCGGGACTATCACCTACAGGTTCAGACGGGTCTCATGCAGGGCAGAGAGAAGTTCCAGAACAACCACTTGCAGTCCCGGGACTTTCAACTTTGGAACCAGAAAGTTCGTTTACCGATCCAGAACAGGCGGTAGTGTTTCGGGAACCTTCACGCGTCATTCCAGAGCCGACGCTCGCAGGTCAGGGGCAATCTCGTGAACCACAAGAACAGTCTCGTGTAGTTCCAGAACGTTCATTTACAAACCCAGAACAGTCAGTTGTAGCTCCAGAACTGTCAACTAGACATGCTGAAGAATCAACAGAAAATCCAGAACGTTCACAGATTCCAACAGGTGAGCCAGCGATGCCGGTCCAACCAACATCTCCTCCTGTACACCATTGGACCAGGATGACCTCCCCATCGCGGCCAAATCTCTCACTGCCAACACCCACTCTGGCGCCACAACGATTCCGTGAGAACCCCTCATCTCGGTCCGTGCCAGCGTCCACTCCGGCGCCACATCAGTATCCTAAATCAACCTCGGTTCAGCCTCAGGCTCCTCTCAGTGCAGGGAGGACAGGTACTAAAACTCGGCAGGTAGTGTCATATCTCACTACCATCACCGAGCTTTCTTTGCACTAAAAGTGGATTCAGGTGGATGGCATCATGGACCATATTATGTGTTACTTAAGCGATATGTCTACTTTGACCTTGATATAGAAGTACAATGGATTACTAAATAAATAAATAAATAAATTTATGTTATTATTTCTTCCTGTGTGTGGCACAGTGGTGTAGTGGTTAGCAAGTCCACCACACAGCAAAAAGGTCATGGGTTCGAGTTTCGGGCCTGCAAGGGCATTCTGTGTGGAGTTTACCTGTTTTCCCCGTGCGTGCATGGGTTTCCCGAGGTCTCCCCAGTTTCCTCCCACATACCAAAGACATGCACATTAGGCTAATCGGCTGTTTCTATTGGTCGGTGTAGTGGTTAGCACCTCCAACACGCAGCAAAAAGGTCCTGGGTTCAAGTCCCAGGCGAAGGCATTTCTGTGTGGACTGTCCATGTTCTTCTCGTGCTTGTGTGGGTTTCCTCAGGGTTTCCCGGTTTCCTCCCACGCTCCAAAGACAACATCCAAAGACATTAGGCTAACTGTCTGTTTCAAGTTGACCCTAGGTGAGACCGTTGCTGTGAATTGTTGTGTGCTTTTTGCCTTGCGATGGTCTGGCGAGCTGTTCAGGGTGTACCCCGGCTTCGCCCAGTGTCGGCAGAGATAGGCTCCGTGCGATTCGGCAGAAGAGTGCTAATGATAGAATGTTAGAATCTTCCTGCTAATTATCTTTTCACATAACAGTCGTATAAGATTTGATTGTAATTTATGTTTCATTATGTGGTGATGTCATCTTACTGGATCACTTTTAAAAATTTTTTAAATAACCAATGTTCATTTAAAAATATATATATAACTGCATTCTAACACAAGAAAACATAAGCAGCACTAAAAAAAATATTTAAATGGGCTACAACCCAATGACAGAGCACAGTATATCAGCGTGTTGTATTTTTTAAAATTCTTCTTCTTCTTTTTTTAAATTATGGAGTAAATATAAAGGAATAATGCCACTAGATTTTTTAACAGGAATTAAGCCAGGTGTGTTTTTGTCGTTTGAAGGACTCCTCTTTAAATCAATCACCAAAACTTAACTTGTACTGTGTTGGTGTCTATTTTCTCTTGTTATGGCATTGGGTCAGATTTACAGTCACCTTCATATTAACCTCTGTGTCCATCTCAAGTTGAGAGTTTTACTAAATTTACAATAAAAAATAAATAAACAATTTACAATAATTTTTTTTTTTACTCTCAGCTACAGATTCTCACTGTAGGAGTCGCCCGCTGGACCTCGTCTTTATCATAGACAGTTCTCGTAGTGTCCGTCCGGGTGAGTTCGAGAAGGTTAAGGTCTTCCTTTCCGACATGGTGGACACTCTGGAAATCGGCGCCGACGCCACCCGGGTCGCCGTGGTGAACTATGCCAGCACCGTCAAAATCGAGTTCCTCCTCAAAGACCATATGAAAAAAGAGAGCATAAAGCGAGCCATCAGCGTCATTAAGCCCCTGGCGGCGGGCACCATGACCGGCCTGGCCATCAAGAAAGCCATGGAAGAGGTCTTCACCGAGCAGACAGGCGCGCGGCCGAAATCAGAGAAGATCTCGAAGGTGGCCATCATTGTCACGGATGGGCGTCCACAGGATCAGGTGCAGGAGGTGTCAGCGGCAGCCCGAGCCTCAGGGATCGAGATCTACGCCGTGGGGGTGGACCGCGCCGACATACAGTCACTTAAGCTCATGGCCAGCAACCCACTGGAAGACCACGTGTTCTACGTGGAGACCTACGGTGTTATCGAGAAGCTCACCTCCAAGTTCAGGGAGACGTTGTGTGGTAGGAATTCAGGTCTTTAATGTTATGTGTCAAATGCTTTCATTTCAATATCATGAGAGAACAAAGATAGAATGAAGTGACGTGTTGATTACAGGGCGTTTGTGTAATGTTTGTGTTATTGCACCGGATTGTCCCGCTGTCTTCAATTCTGTCCAGAAGTCCATTTGTTCGCTATCCCAGTCTATTCTTATAAAAATGAAGTTAAATACAGTGCATATGTTGAGACAGATTTGAGGAGCTAAATCTCAGTGCAAACCTGTTTTAATATAAAATTCGGGAAATCCAGACAGGTGAAATAAAATGCTTCTGCTTAAAAACAACAACAACAACAACAACAACAACAAAATTAACCATGAAGGCGCTTGTTCCAGGTCCGGATCCGTGTGCCACGGGAAATGACTGCGAGCACATGTGTGTCAGCAACGGCTCAACTTTTTCCTGCAAGTGTCAGAAGAACTATATTTTGAACGAGGACCAGAGAACGTGCTCCCTCAAACGTAAGAGCCTGCAGGTGATATACGGTATCATGATCAGAGCTGTGCCTGGGCCACACTGCAAGCTGTATTTCTTAAAAGAGGACGAGACTCCAAAGTTAATGATGTAATGATAGTTTTTATACATTTTTTTAAAATCCCAGATAATCGGTTCATCATCAGAAACTGCACTATTGTACACAAAGGTTTGCCTTTATGGATCCAGTATTTTCTGTTAAAGATTAAAGATTAATTAAGGAGTGCAGTTATTTAAAATCAGCCAAAACTCAGGATAATTGTGATCATTTGAGTCTAAGGGCAAATTAGCCGAATGTTTGTGTACCGTGGCCCAGGCACTTGTTTTTATTTTTTGTCAAATTGCTTTTCTTCCACAAAAAAAAATCCTTTCTGACTAATCTACCCATTCACACATTGATTTAAAAACATTTAAAATTCCGGCTCCACCGCTGAACTACCAAAGCTGCGTTCGTCATGATTCTGAAAGTTACACAGAGTTATATTTTACATAATACGCTCTCTACTGTTCCGATCTCAGCACAAGAACATGTTTAGTTTATACTACACAAGAACAGTTCAATCTGATTGGTTCACTATTGCAGAATATGGAACATTTTCCAAATCTTAAACTCTGAATAATTCTCGAGTCAAATTGGCCGACAAAGGATCCGAGTGGCGATTTGACGAGGTGTGCCGCTATTATTGTGGAGATCGCTGATTCGATTCCACCTTGATGCACCCTATCATACGTGGCTGGGAGTCGCCTCATAGCAAGAAGGCCCTGAGTTTGATTTCCAGGCTCGGCCGTTCCTGTGTGGAGTTTGCAGGTTCTCCCCGTGCTTGCATGGGTACTCCGGTTTCCTCCCACAATCCAAAGACATGCACGTCAGGCTTATCGGCTGTTCCACACGGACCCTAAGTGCGCATGTCTGGCAAGCTGTTCAGAGTGTACCCTGCTTTCACCCAGAGTCGACGGAGATAGGCACCAACCTCGCCGTCACGCGAGTGGGATTAAGAAAACATTTGGAAAATGAGGGAGTGAGTGAGTGAGTAAATTAGCTATGACTTCATTACAGTAGAAAATTTGGATTAATTATCATCATGATCCGGCGGCACGGTGGCGTAGTGGTTAGCACGTCCGCCTCACAGCAAGAAGGTCCTGGGTTCGATTCCCAGCTCGGGC
>JBCNYG010000017.1:2321191-2335973 GCA_039654305.1 Porochilus rendahli | reverse complement strand
CCCCCCCCCCCCCCCCCCCCCCCCCCCCCCCCCCTCTTATGGTTATGCTAAAACAAATAATGGTTTTAGAATATAATTCCATGGAACATAGGCTTCCAGTAGCTGTTCGCCACTTTCCTATTGGCTAATTAGATTTGAGATTTTTTATCTTATTGTTTATTTTTTTGATATACTGCATGAATCCCACAAGGGAAATTATTGCCTCTGCATTTAATCCAACCAAAGTGAGCGCACACACACACACGCACGCACTGCGCTCCGGGCGTTTGGGCACCCAGAGAGCAGTTGGGGGTTAGGTGCCTTCCTCAAGGGCGCTTCAGCCATGAAGGTGGAGGAAGGGAAGGTGCAGCTCATTCCCCCATCGCCACTCATTTTTCCTACTGGTCCGGGAATCAAACCAGCGACCTTTTGGTCCCAAAGCAAAATACAACACTGATAATACAACAATATAATTTGTGTATGTGTAATACAACACTGATTTGGTGATTTGTTATTGGGTTAAGTTCACCATACTGGCAATTAAAAAAATATATATATCAGTCATTCTGAGCTGTTTATTTATGAATTTTAATGCGTAAAAATACCTGCTTTTCTTTATATTAGTTTTAAAAGCACTCCGTTATCTGATGCCCCTGTACTCGTGGAGGTCACCTGACCTATTTCTTAATATGTCTTCTAGTCTTCCTTGAGTTTGCTGTTTATGTTTGAGTGTAGTAGATACTAAAGCAGTTCTTTGCCTCAGGCTCGGTGGATGTGGCTGAATTTAGTTCTCTGAGACGGAATGTGGAGGGGACCGATCCTTTCAGCGACTTCCACTTCACCTTCGGGGCATAATTGTTCATCATAAACGCGTACAAAGTGTTAGTCCTGTAGTATCGAGAGAAATGTAGTTTCCACATTGCGAGGAAATGTCAGCGCTCCTTTTAAAGATCCTTTTAACTCCCACATGTGCATCTCGTCATGCAGATTAAGAAGATCGGCGGTGGAGGTTTCGGAGAGATCTACGAAGTCCTGGACCAGTTGAACCAGTGCAACGTGGCTCTTAAAGTGGAGTCGGCTCAGCAACCGAAACAGGTCTTAAAGATGGAGGTGGCTGTTTTAAAGAGGCTCCAGGGTGAGAATGCCAGTATTTCCACTAGCTTCTTCTGACTGAACTATGAGTTTATTATGATAATTATTTATAAATGACTAAAGTACAAACTTGGATTCTTCAACCAACAATATGCAAGCCAAGCTACACTGTGTGGTGGTCGTTCACAGGTAAGGACCACGTGTGCCGCTTCGTTGGTTGTGGGCGGAATGACCGGTTCAACTATGTGGTGATGGAGCTCCAGGTAGGTTACATTATTCAATTTTTATAATAAAACAACCTGAAATGATCACAGCATGAATTCACCTTTAAAGGAATACAAGCAGGGGGTTGAAATTAAAACGGATAATGGAAAAAAATTAGCATTTTCTGTGTATAAAAGTCATATATAAAACCGAAGAAATCCAATATCTAATTCTTTTAATCTTCTAAAAAATCGGCTTACACTCTTAAATTCTAAACTGTGGAGGGAAAAACTATATGTCGTGCCGAGTCTAAAAAAATGCCCTACTAGCGTGGCGGAGTTCGGCTACGCATTCAAAAACAGCAGTGATTTGTTCTACTGTGTGTTTGAGATCCAACGGATCAAACGCAAAGGGATTTCAGTACACTCGCATCCCTGCACTGAGAAACCGGGCTCACGGGGAGTCCAGAGAGGGCGGGGCTGGGAAAGTTTTATGAGATGCGGGCAGACTGAAAGACGCAAACGACCGGGGTAAGGAACCCGAAATAGGGATGTTTAGTATATACTACATGGGAACCGTGCAATCTGATTGGTTTGCTATCTACGGATTTTTAGACATCATCCACCTCTCAAAATGCTTGAATCAGAATGGTGGGTAAAAACGTACGGTCTTCACCGTCACTGACTCTCCTGACAAGTCCTAGAAATTCAACAAAATGCTGTCGCAAAAAATGTAAAGAAAGCTCCCCAGGATGACCTTCACATTTTTCAGGGTAAAAAATCACAAAAGATGCCATAAAGACGGATATGTAACCACTGTCACACCGTAAAAAAAAAATCGTGTTTAAATTGTTTGCATGTAGTGTATATCCTAAAAATGATTCCCTTTATGCTCGGCGTCCCGCCTCAGCGACTGTTCAGTAATATCCTCCTCACCTTTGATGGATACTTGTTTTGGATGACGTCGTGACTAACTGTAGTATGACGTCAACTCTTCGGAGTCGTATGATGAAAACAGAGCATGTTGTTGACTGATATGGCTGCAGGGAAGGAACTTGGCCGACCTTCGGCGCACCATGAGCCACGGTACATTCTCTGTGTCCACCACGCTCAGGCTTGGACGGCAGATTCTGGAGGCTATCGAGAGCATCCACTCAGTGGGCTTCCTGCACAGAGACATCAAACCGGTGAGGATGGACCGAAGTTTCTGCTCAGAGAAGACTTTAAATGTCGTATTAATAAATAATGCTTGGAGACTGTATTGTACTGAAACTGTGTTAATACATCGCGGGTTACTAAATCTCCTGAGGTTTTATTTTCCTTCCCAGTCCAACTTTGCCATGGGGCGACTGACGAGTACGTGCCGCACTTGCTACATGCTCGACTTTGGTTTGGCACGTCAGTTTACAAACTCCTGTCAAGAAGTGCGTCCGGTAAGAGATCGTTGTTTTTATTTCAACCCTGCAGTTGATTTATCACCTTTCATGCCACAGTATTAATGAATTCTCAAATCTGATTGGTCATTGTTCCGATAGGGGTTCAGCTTCAAACGGGTCACTCCGATCAATCAAAATTTTTTAAAAAGCGTAATTGTTGATATGGTGATGTTTTCTGTTGGTCTAGCCATAGTGGAAGGAGTCTCCAGTGTCAGTGCTTTGGTATAAAACATTCAGAACGGATAACTTTGAACTATCTGGGCTTGTTATTAACACAACAAGCTACTTTTGTCATTAAAGCAATGTGTTGTTTATTAATAAATAAAAAATTATCAAAGTTGTAGCAAATTTTAGCAAAAGAGTAATGAAACACTCCGGGCCATGCTGTTTTAGCAAAATAATCAACTTCAGGATGGTAACCGTAGCTTCCATATATTATGTCACTGATTACTTTCCTATCACATCACACCACAGTTTGTTATTCCTTAAATATGTACATAATTAACATATTGTTTATGTTTTTTTGGCCTAATCATAAAGCCTCGTCCAGTAGCAGGTTTCAGGGGAACTGTACGCTATGCCTCAATCAACGCTCACAAGAACAAGGTACGAGATTTCTAGCTCTTTACCCCTTCATGTTCTGGTTTTATGTCCTGGAGTCTTATAGCTTTTCCTGTCCTGAACTTTCAGGTCCTCCTTTCAAGACCTATTAAATATGGATTCACTTATTTGTGTGCAGTATAATTTAAAAAGTTAAGCCCTTTTTTTTGATTAAATTCTTTTCTCGAGTAGGGTGTGGTATAAGTAACAAACCATTAAATTTAGGAGGTGATCCATGCATGGGATAAAAAATGTATGTGGGTTAATAAGTGTAAATCATGTGTGGATGAAAGTTCATCGGGTGCCCACTAGGGGGAGACATTTTATTATGACCATGCCAAGTTATAATAAAAACCTGATTTTTCCATTTCTTCAATGCACTTGTCACCATAATCCATTTGTGCCTTGTTGGGGGAGGTACCCAGCACTCTATAAATGCCTGTCTACTTGAATAGTGCCATCAGATTTATTTTGTATCAATTAACACTTTTAATGCTGTTGCATTGTTGACATTAAATAATGTATTATTTCCTCCCTGAAAATGCACATCCTTATTTCTTTGCACAGGAAATGGGTCGTCATGACGACCTGTGGTCTCTCTTTTACATGCTCGTGGAGTTCATGGTGGGTCAGCTTCCCTGGAGAAAAGTCAAGGACAAAGTACGTGTCATTTCATCAACATGCACTTTAATCAATCAGTCCAAGACGTGAATGGATTTTAAAATGTAAAAAGTTTCTTTTTGAAATGATATTAATTATTATAATTAGGTTTTGTCTAAACATTTAACACGGACTGAATTTTCATTTGAGAATTGTTCATGAAAGAACTTTATTCATGTAGATTTTTAATACATTTTTGTAAAATGAGTGACACCTAAGATAACTTAGATTAGTAAAAATACACATTTTTCTTCTTGGTGATTACAGAAATAAATTGAAATTGACAGAACTGCAGGTTTGTCAGTAACCGGGAGCTTGGGGGGAATTTTTTATTTATTTATTTTTTTTTACAGCATTGTTTAGTTTAGTTAAAACAAGCAGAATTAATGAAAATTAATTAAAATGTTTAGCCTGCACGGAGTTAAATTTTTAAATTAGACTTTTATTTTTATTATTTGTATTTTTTATTTATGAAATGTAAAAAGTTACCATGCAAGTCTTTTTATGACAAAACAAAATGTTTGGTTCTGTATGATGATGAAATTTGTGTAAATTGCCCCAAATTTCCTGTTAATTCCCATTTCCAACCTTTTTAATATTTCCAAAATTCTCTTTCCTTATTTCCCCACAGAAAGTTTTAGGAAACTTACTGCAATTTTACCCTCCTTTGCATCCTCAGTAAAAGCTAGGGTGGGCAATTTATTTTAGAAGCATTGATTTGTTTCTCTTTACAGCCAAACAGTAATTATACAGGAAGAGGAAATCTATGTTTTGACAATAAAAAAAAAAAAACCCTGTCCATTTCACGTAATTAACGTCAATTTTTGCGACCGACTTCGCGGATGTTTGGCGAATCTCCGTTCTTTATCGGTCATGTTTTATTTGCTTTTTGTTCTCAAACTGTCAGCTTTTTTTTATTGGCACGTTTTCGGTGCAAATAAAATACGAATGATGACAAAATTGGAATCAAACACGTAAAAATATTTGCGATGAACGGACGAACCGAAACGCGATGCCGCGAATGTCGCGTGACACATTTCAGAATGAAAATTCACAGCCGCGAATTGCCGTTCACCTCAGCTCCTTCTCCATCGCAGCTCTAGTGTGATCACCCCATAAGAGGGCAGATAGTTGTTTTTGTTTAGTTTTTTCCTGAAGGAATGGCTTTGAACGTCCTGTTACTGGTTTTTTTTCCCTCATTCAGGAGCAAGTAGGAAACCTGAAGGAGACTTACGACCATCGCCTCATGCTTAAACACCTTCCTGTCGAGTTCAGCGTTTTTCTCGACCACATCTCAGGCCTCGACTACTACACTAAACCTGACTATCAGGTACTTTACCAGATTCCTGCGTCATGATATAACGTGGTACAGCGAGTGTATTATCGAGTAACACTGCCGCGTCGTGTTTCAGCTCCTGGCGTCCGTGTTCGAGAACAGCATGAAGACGTATAACGTCATGGAGAACGATCCGTACGACTGGGAGAGGAGCGATCCGGAGGACTCCCTGACAGCCGCAGCTCTGGGAACCACAGGCCAGCAGCTGACTCGTCTCACACCGGCGTACCTGGGGTATGTTTTATAAGGCGGCAGTTACATTGATGGAGTGCGTGTTCCAGGTTGAAAGAACGAATCGAGAAGCCTGTTTTAATGAAATGTTATATAACTACAAATGTTCACGCAGCATGGCCAACGCCTCCGCAATACCGGGTGACATGCAGCGCGAGAACACAGAGGATGTCCTTCAGGGAGAGCGGCTCAGCGAAGCAGACAATTGCCCGCCGATCCCGGCCCAGAACCCTCAAGGGGCGGACGTATGGGAGGACATGGAACGCAGCCGAGACCGCAACCGCAATCCCGTTCAACCGCAAATTAGAAAGGTACCAAGAAGGACAGAAGGGACATGAAGGAAAATAAACGCATCATCAGTGTACAAAGGCAGCTGCCGCATACAAAGTGAACGCTCTGATGCTTTTGTAGATCAAAGTCTAACTGTTTATACACCAGGTGGCCAGCGAAGATGAGAGGAGTAAAGAAGGCAATCAGAGCCCCAACAGTGGGTCGGCGCAGGGCTCTCCGAGGCGCGTACACTCCGAGACCTTACTCATCGACCGCGTGGCTCCGCTTCTGAGGAGGATGCGTCACAGCCACAGCATGGGCCTGGACAAGAGACTGACTCCCGAACCCAAACCCACAATCGAGCGCTTCCTGGAAGCCTAGTCAGTATCACAGCTTCTCTTTTCATCTCTCAAATGTTCCGCTAGTGGCGTACTGGTCGTTATGGTAGTACGTGCTGTTCTTTGTTCTCTGTATCGTCGTCACGAGAAGCACTTGCGTACAGAAAGAAGCTCGGGGCTTAATTTAATAGCGTACACGAGATACAACCCTGGAAGCGACCACCGGCTTCATTAGTCTCGTTACTCTTTACACGAGAGATGTGCTCTCCGCGAAAACCGCGAGAGCTTTAACGTCCTGGAAGGCATGAGCGTCCTCTGAGAGCTCCAGAGTTGGGGTTTCAGGAGACTCCCTAATGTGAACCTCGATTGATTAGCTTCAGTACACGTGATCGTATACATGGGATTCACTGTGATGTAACCGTACGGACTGTATACACACATCATGCTAGTATTAAATTAATCGAGATTTATTTTTTTTTTTTTACACACATGCATGTTTAATGGATATTTTGTATAACTAGGTCATTTGATATTAAAATCCAAAACAGATCCAAGAATTCTGACTATGAAGGCTAGGACAAAAGTCATGGCACCCTATGAAAGACAGACGCGCTGGTTATACGGTGTCGGAGCTGTTTCGAGCTGTTCGGGGTGTCCAGACCTTTGCCCAGAGTCGGCCGAGATAGGTTCCAACCTCCCTGCGACCCTAATAGTGTTCATCAACAAGTGCGAAAATAGGGGTCGGATTGACCACGTTTAAAGTAAATATGCTGGGAGTTTGTTAGTCTGGTTCGACCGACGAATGTGGCGAGAGATTGATGCGGCCTTTCCTCCCTTTCTCTCATTCATCTCATTTACAGTTTAGGAAAACAGCGGCCGGTCCTACCTCAGGAGAGGATCGGGTGTCGTCCGGAACAGGGCTCCCTGGAGGATGAAGAAGGGGCGGCCAGCAGCGGCTATGTAGCAGTGAACCTCAGCCCGGTCCCACAGGAGGGCGACTCTCAGGAGTGGGTGCTGGTGGAGCTGGAAGGAGGCAGCGGATCCGCGTGCTCTAAACCCGACGAGGAGGAGCGCTCCACCAGCCCCTTGGCTCTGCCCCGCACCTGGTCCGACCCCCTGCCCCAGAAAGCCAGCAATCTCGGCTCTGGAGAACCCCATACCGCCCTGTGTCACACCGGCCCTCCGTTCACCCGCCTGTCAGGTCTAACGGGGATTTCTGGCATCACGGCGCTCAGGAGGCTTCCTGCGATCCAGCCAGCATCGATAGTTCACATAAACAGAAGTCAGTTAGAGCAGGTCAGTGCTCATTTTGGGCTATTCTAATGTGTTTTTTCTGAAAATTGGCACTTTGTGTACAATTTCAAAGTAATTATGAAAAAATAATTTGAAAGGAACCGAGCGGTATAAAAGATATTCATGTACTTAAAGCAGACGTATATATGTACCGAAAGAGTATATCGGTTTGTTGGAGACCTTTTTATTCACCAAAGAAGATTTAGTATCCAGTAACTCTTTGTGTACGACTCCTCTTCTCTGTAGTTATCCAGCACTTTGCCCCAATCCATCCATCTTCAGCAAAAGGCTGAAAGTGATCCAGCACAGGATTCTCCAGCACTCGCTGCAGAAGACGACCCCAGTCCTCCGCCAGCCAGGCCCCCCTCCCAGCCTCCTGTCCCGGTGAACGACCAGCTCAGCTTCATCAAACCAACCGAGAAAGACGTAGAGAGCGACTCGGGTTGTCCCGACGTCGGTCCCCCTACGACTCCGAACCAGGGCGAGACCAATGGGGATACGGGCGACGCGGGCCCCGCCTCCCCAGTCCCAGCTTCTCCTCGGGAACTGTCCCCTCGGTCCAGCCGCATCCCCGTGCGTGACCCCGACTCCCCCACCAGGAGGAGTTTTGCCCCGCTGTCCCCCTCGCTGTCTTTATCCTGCGAGCACTTCCCATCAGCCCTGCTTCGCGACAAGTTCTCCTTCCCGTCCGAGCGCGGTTCTCGCGCTTCTGACTTCCAGGGAGACGATCTGCTCTCGCTCTCCTCCTCCTCCAGCCCTCTGTCTAGCAGGAGCAAGATTCCGAGGCCCATAAGTCCCACTTTAGGCGCAGACCAGTACTGCGCTCGCTTCATGCCACGCCCACCTCCAGGGAAACCACCCGTCCGACCAGGTGGAGAAAACAGGTGAGGAAATGCAGCTGGTAATACGTGGCTTTCATTAATACATCACAGCGTTGTTAAATCCTCAATTCTGATTGGTTGGGAGGTATAGATTAATTTCCTGTTACTTAGCAATAATGACGTCTTGCTCACCATATTGATTACAAACATTTATCGCATCGATTTTCAAACGACTTCCGCTAAAGTGGCGTTCCATAGCAACGGTCTGTTCTACTTCACAGTGGTGAGATGTAAAGTTTTTGTCCTAGGCGCAGACGTTACCGTATCCGGGCCAGCAGCACCAGCGACACGGATCTCCTCGACAACCTCACCCAGCTGATGCAAGAGCGAGGAGGCGTGGCGGTATCCCGCTACCAACGTTCCACTTCCGCCATACAACGCTCATTAAGTTCCTCCCCTTCCCGCTTCGAGGGCTGTCACAACCAAGCGCCACTCGGCGCTTTAGGCTCCCCGCCGCCACGGATGTACGAGGTACGGGTCAAACGCGCGGTCGGTTACGGCGCCGGAGGCAGAGCAGGAAGTCCCGAGAGTAAAACCACTACCAAGGTGAACAAGTAAAGGAACAAAGGTGAAACAGCCGTTCGGAGCAGGACACCGATGACATCATTGATTTTAAAGGATCGTCTTTAGAAACGAGTGAGGAGTGACGGAAAGGGTGGTGTGAAGGAGAAAAGGTGGAAAAAGCCAACAGCGTTGGTTGAGATTACTTGAAAGCATTGTATATAAGCCATTTTATCATGTACCTGTCCGATATACCTGTAGTGCACTTCATTCCTCCCGAGATTCAATTCTGCTTCTTCGTCCGTCTCATTCTTCCACCCAAAGCTTTTGTGTCTCGTATACCCTCCTGTGGAAACGTCCAAGCACGCCAAGGATTCTCGTTCGAATTCCAGGGAACTGTCCGAGTTCTCCTCACTGTCTCTGTCGCTGTGCATCTCGATCATGCTATCTACTATCCAAACATAGTAGTCTATCATCGGGGCCATTTTTTTGTGTGGGGCCGGTGGCGTAGTGGTGAGGGTGCCGGGCTCATGATCGAGAGGTCGTGGGTTTGAATCCCCATTAATCCCCCACCGTGCTAAGATCCACAAGTGTGCCTCTGTCCCCCCCAGTATAAATGGGTACCAGTAAAAATACCGGGAAGGTAACCAGCGACGGACCAGCGTTCCACACAGGAGGAGTTGGACTCCCAGTTGCTTCACGCTACGGAAACCGATAGGCTCGGGTGTAAAAGCCCAACAGGGGCAACCGGTCTAGTGTTTCTAACAAATAGGGAAAGTCTATAATAGCCTACATTTTCTACCTATTATTACCTATCTATTTATTGTTAGTATATACTGCGTTCTACACGGGAGGAGTGCGATCCTGGGATACATAACAATTATCCATCAAAAGCAAGGTGGATATCTCTGAATAGTCACCGTGACGGAACGAGCCTGAGGTGGATAATTGTTTTGGTATATACTCTATGTGAGTCTAAGAAAAGCAATATTAACCAAGTTTTTTTTTTTTTTTTGGTTTGGTTTTACATTTTAAACTGATTCAAGCATTATTCACCATTTTCAGGGTGGATAATGCCCATTATCCCGAGGTAGTGAACCAGATCACACCGTTCTTATATAGTATATAGTGAAAGACGTTATCCACCTCACAAACCTGGGATAATGCTTACGTTTCCGTGTAATGAATAGTAAAAAAAAGATTTTTCTCCTCAGGCTCGGTGAACATCACTGAAGGGTCTCCTCGATGTTCTGAATAATTATGTGTACAGTAGCAGCTGTATAGCTACAGCTTGTCGTGGATCATTTACACCAGGTGATCACATTATATTGACATGAGACATATAGAGTACTACATTATAGAATTATGATACAGGATAAGTTTTTGGGTCACGCCTCCTAACTTAGTGATGACAAACTATCTGCTAAAGGCAGTGGAAAAAAACAAGCTTTTCAGCTATGCGATCTCCCACCGCTCTGTTTAAACTCTAATAAACCGCTCTGTTTGGGACCCTGAACGTACGTTTCATACCTCGAACTCCAGCCAGTTAGCAGTCCCCATTCATACAGCAGTGGAAAGGGAAGAAACTTGCACGTCCTCTGAGACACGTGAAGCCAGTTGAACTTGCTGTTCATGCTTCGTGTAGGAGAGTGCTATCTACCCTCTTCCACATACATGAGCGATTGGCGAATATCCCGGTGATAGACGGGGAGAGAGTACGGTTACATTTTCGCTCTCGCCATCTTCAGACGTAGTAAACTGTATTATTAGTAAATATTCACTTAGCTAGATTGTAAAAATATCATGGAAACCTACTTGTAAAAAACAAAAGATTAAAGAAAGATGAATTACTAGAACCGGAAACTATATTTACATGGTAGCTATGAAGTGCGAAGACGTGCGTCAGACCTACGTTTTCACAGGAGTACATTATAGACAGTACACTACACATATTATGTGCCAATATATTGTAATTATATCATTTTTGGCATCATGTAATCAGTTTTTAATGTTACTTTGCTCAGACTGTCAGACATGTATATGAAATTAACACCTGACTTATTTTTTTATTTAAATCGTAAAATATGGAATAAACATGCTGTAATTGTTTTAAATATTGCATATACGTTCACATGAATTTGTTTGACATATATTTTGCTATATATGTGTTATATTTCAAGTTTCTACTTTTTTCTTATTTAAATTTGTCGAAAAAAAATCTGCGTTGCCCATTGTATGTTGTATGAAAAACAAAACATTGTGTATATAATCACATATGTTACAATCAAGCATGTGTATATACTGTATGTATTTCAGGGAATGTACGTACTGTAAACTACAATATCTATCCCAGAATGTATTTATTTATTTATTAGATGTGTTAAGATGACAGTGTAGCCTAGCTATTCGTTACTGAAGGTCTTATCTCTTTAAAATTGGGTGGTAGATTAGCAGTGGGGGGGCGGGGGGGGTGTCCTTTTACCAAAGCTATAGCACTCCGACAGTATTATGAGCGAACTGCAAATCAGCGCAATATCAATTTAATAAGGGTGAAACATTCTGAGAATTTCTGCAATTGGAAACTTTCCAGTGGGAATGAATGGAAATATCTGGGAATTAACAGGAATATGTGGAAAGGTCCTGGGAATGAATGTCAAAAGGGAATATTTGGGAATTAATAGAAATGCATTGGACCAAATGGGAGTATATTGGGAGTAATGGGAATACAGGGGGGATTGAGGTTACAAAGTTATGAGGTTACGACGCTCGTGCTACAAGTTGTTTAAGAATTTGTCGTTCCGTACGAAATCTTTCTCTTTTTTTTTTTTTGTTTCATTTTATAATTTTATATTTGTCCTCCAGTTGTTTTTCTTACTGCTAGTTAAGCTTTTCTGTGTCCATAGAATTGTGTTTTTATATCCTAAATTATGATTTTGCTACCACATTAGCATAGTCAAGTGGTTTGATCTGACTTACGACAAAATCTGACTTACACCGCGACGCGGAACAGAACCCCGTCGGCCCCCCTGGGTATGTGACTTAATGGGAACGTAGGGTGAGTAATGATATGTGCTAGTTCACGGGAATATGTAGGAATTTATCAGAATGAATGGGAATAAACTTAAATATAATTTGAAAAAAAAGCATCTTGTAGCATCATCATGGTTAAAATGCTCTTGTGTATTAATAAATAAAAGTCAAAAATAGCTTATTTTAAAATTCGTATCAGAAATGTTTGCATGCATGTCAAAACAAATTGTTTATAGGTACAGTTTGTGTAAACTACTCCAAATTTCCACTTACTTCCCATTATATCACATGAAAATTCCCATTTCCAACATGGAGTATTTCCAACACTGTTTCCATGGAAAGTTTCATCAAATTGTACGCCCAATTTTGCAACTTGTTCACTCTTACTTACACTCATTCCAAAAAAAAAAAAAGAAATGTATATATCTGTACATTATTAATGCTTTAATGTGTCTAGTGTTGTTTTTTTTTTTGTTTTTCTGGGTTTTTTTGTACTGAAATCTGAAAGTTTTTTTATTTTATTTTGATCTTGCTATACTGTATTAGTCCTGCAAGGATTAATCAACCCATCCAAAGTGAGCACACACACACTCGGCGCAATGGGCTGCCACACATCGGGGCGCCCGGAGAGCAGTTGGGGGTTCGGTGCCTTGCTCAAGGGCCATGAAGGTGGAGGAAGGGAAGGTGCGGCTCACTCCGCCACCGCCACACATTTTCCTGCCGGTTCGGGAATCGAACCAGCGACCTTTTGGTCCCAAAGCAGCGTCTCTAAGCATTAGGCTAAGGCTGCCCCCAAAAGGTAAAGGAGCGCTGCAGCGATGCATGACGATAGCTATTATTATTATTAGGAACGTCCACCACAGCCGAATTAGTTAATGCTAATGTCAGACGTTCATCCTGCTGTAGTTCTGTTTACTGTGGAGTTAGAAGTTAGTACTTTTGTTCTTGACCTCTGGAAGTATCTAGAGCCCCATCATAATAACCCGGCCTACTACTTAATGTACAGAATCAGAATTGTATATAGATATAAATACAAGAAACAAAAGCTTCATGCTTCATGTAATGTATTTTGCTAACAAACATTCAATCACAAAGAAAAGTCACTACATTGGAATGTACATGTATTCATATTAACATAATAAATACCGACATGCAAGAGACCTTTCTCTGATTTTATTAAACATCTCTTTTTTTTATTTTTTAAAATCACATAGATACTTCTGTTCAAGGAAATTGAACCTGTTCCCTGGAAAATAAAATGTGTTTATATATATATAAAGAAAATTAAAAGACATTTTTTTATTAAACGTAACTGGCATGAAGAATTTGAGAGCCACTCAGGTGCAGTATGCAAATGAAGGTCAGTAAAAAGGCTACGCCGTTTATTTAGTCAAAAGGGATGAGTATTAGCATTTTTTAAGAATCTACTTCAAAAGGATCAAAAAGATTAGTGAAGGTGATGCTTCATGCAGTAATGTATAATAAGAATAGTTATAATACTTATTATTATTATTATCATGGTCTGTGTGTGTGCATGTTAGTTAGGTACATATTTTCCTGAAATTTCTACCCAGGTCGGGGCTTTGGATAAGGAAGGCATCATTTTGGATTAAACATTTTGGAGATGATCCAGATCGAATTCAAGTCAGACACAAACTGATAGCCTGGACCGGCACATCGCTCCGAGCTGGCTATCACCTGCGTATGACGAGATCGAGTGGAATAACTGCTCTATTACATCCGAGATTACGAGATCATTTCCTCCCAGGAAATCTGTTCTCACGGTATATGAGCAGATATCCCCGTGGTACGGGAGCCAATCAGAACACACGATTGATTGTATCATATCGGGCCGGTGTGTCCGTGAAGCATATGCTAAATAAATATATATTTTCTTGTTGCACCACATAAGAGATTTTCTATAAAACATGGTTTTTAATCCACAACAGCAGCTTTAAATCCATTTTATATACACGTAGTCATGTACTTTACATTTACGTTATAACAGACTAACTACAGCCTCAGATAACCTGTATGACACGGTAGAGTGTTCCTTTAATGAAAAAAAAAGACAGGAAGCCAGTGATGGAACATCATTTACTTTTATTTAGACAAAAGCATACGAAAGAGTTTTAATGAAAGTTTACAGTAAACACCGAACAAGCGGAAATTCTGAAGCTGAATAAGCAGAAGGCTTTCTTCTAAAACACACACACATCATTTTATTTACATTATTCATGCCTAATCCCTCTTCACCCTGGGCGGAGCTCTTTAATACTGTGACAGCCTATGGGGAGAGAGTGCTGGAAACCAGAGCAAATGTTCCTGCTGCAGGACGTTTTATTCGACAAAATCAAAATCTTCTCCACGACAGGAACAAGAACACACCGCAGGAGTCGCGGATTTCAAATGGCCTCTAGAGCTCAGCACGGACGAAACTCTGTGTAAGTGGATCGTTTTATTTAAGACTGATGCCCTTCTGTCCTTCTGTTCAGAAGAGCGGGGCGGACTGCCTGGGATCGTCCGGCATCACGCTGATGGAATCTTCTGCCTTCCCACACAGCATACACAACATGGTGTACTCCTGGAAGAGGAATCAATGATCGATAATAAATATTCATCATAATAATAAAACTAGAATATTTTACTATATACTACACAGAAACAAAAGGAAAGCAAACTAAAACAATTTTATCGCTTTTTATTTCATTCAAACATTATCCCAAGTTTGAGGTGAGAATTACAAACAGTTATTGAATGAAGCAAAGTATGATATCAAGAATTATTCGGTCACTCTGAGCTGGAATAATTCTCTATATCGTCGAAAGCCTATTTCTATAATTGTATTCTTTTGTCCCCTTTTGCCTTCAGAACGGCCTCAATTCTTCGTGGCATAGATTCAACAAGGTGCTGGAAGCATTCCTCAGAGAGT
>JBCNYG010000017.1:2262070-2272562 GCA_039654305.1 Porochilus rendahli | reverse complement strand
TCTTATATGTGTGTGTATATATATATATATGTGTGTATGTATGTTTGTGTGTATATGTGTGTGTGTATATATATATATATATATATCTCAATCTACGGGATCAGAGAGTAAAAACAAACAGCACGCAAGATTTCTTTCTTCGATTCATGTTGTTGTTTGTCTTTAGTATTCCCTCGTTAACTTTTTTTTCTCCCATCCCTTACTTAAGTTACCTGCATTCATGTGAACCTCCCATCATCCACGGGAACCTGACCTGTGACACCATCTTCATACAGCACAACGGCCTGATCAAGATCGGCTCAGGTGCGCCGCCTCTCTCTCTCTCATACAGGCGTCTTTAGTCTGCGGCGGACACGGAAACGGGGCGTGTGCATGCTTACGCCGCTCCCTGGTTGATGGTTGGTGTATGTGATAGGGCGGCACCAGTTGATGCGTGGGAATTGGATATGGGGGGGTGATACGCACCGGTCTTGATATGCGATTTATTGCCTGTGCATCAACCGATCAAATTATGCGTGCTTTGGTTGCCATATTAAAGAACGTGTTGTGTTAATATTGGGATTTTCGCTGTATCACCACAGTTGCTCCAGACACCATTAATAATCACGTTAAAACATGTCGGGAGGAACGGAAGAGTTTGCATTTCTTTGCGCCTGAATACGGAGGTAATTGTCCGCCTTTTTACATTTGGGAGTTGTAAACTGTACCCCAGTCCTGTTTATATGATCTATTTCTTTCCTCTGTGAAAATCTGTTCTCCTGTGTTCAGCTGTCGCTAACGTCACCACAGCCGTGGACATTTATTCCTTTGGAATGTGCGCCTTGGAGGTGAGCGACGCCCGCCGGATGCGTTTGTTTGTTACAGCGGGAAGCGGAACCGCTGACTCCAGCCAGGTGTTTAATTTCACTCTCGCTGTTCGTAGATGGCCGTGCTGGAGATCAGTAACGGAGAGTCGTCGTACGTGTCACCGGAGGCCATTAACAACGCCATCCAGTCGTTGGAGGACCCGCTGCAGAGAGTGAGTCTGTCAGAAAAGAATATGATGTTAGCGTGCGGTTAGCTAGTGTACAGAAACATCATAAGCCCTCGTGTTGATGTTTAGTGGTGTAGATGAATTAGAGGAGTGTAATTACAGTGTGTGTGTGTGTGTGTGTGTGTGTGTGTGAATCTGCAGGAGTTTATTCAGAAGTGTCTGGAAATCGACCCCGGGAAAAGACCCACAGCCAGAGAGCTGCTTTTCCACCAGGCGCTGTTCGAGGTGCCTCAGCTGAAACTCCTGGCGGCGCATTGCATCGTCAGCCATCAGCGTGAGTCTCCTGTTTTTTTTTTGGGCTTTAAACGGATACATTGCTCGGATCCGGACGTGCCGCTTCTTTGGAACTGTGAAAGTGTGTTTTAGTGATTACTCAGACCTGGGGTGACGGAGCGGTGTTTGTGTTTCGGGCTTTCACTTTACCCATGATACGAGTGAACGTGTTTTTGTGGGGGGTTGTGTGTGTGTGTGTGTGTGTGTGTGTGTAGATATGATCCCTGAGAACGCTTTAGAGGAAATGACCAAGAACATGGACCCCAATCGGGTGATCATGGAGAGGAAGGAAGTGCAGCTGAAGTGAGTGTCTCTCGCTCGCTCTCTCTCCCCCTCCCCCTCCCGCACTTTGTATGTTTTTCAGTAAATGTGTTTATGATTAGTATATACTCATTTGAATACTTAACTCTGATTGGTCGATATATTATATATACCGGAATCAGCCCATCCGAGGCCATGGTTCTCAGGCGGAAAATGTGGGCTGCACCCCCCCCTCGTCTGAAATGGGGTAACGCCCCGAATGGAGCAGTTGAAGTATCCCGAGGTCTTGTTCGAGGGAAGGATGGAGCGGGAGATCGGCAGGCGGATCGGTGCGGCCTCTGCTGTAAAGCGGAGCTTGTACCGGCCCGTCGCGGCGAAGAGGGCGCTGAGCCGGAAGGCAAAGCTCTCGATTTGCCAGCCGGTTTACGCTCCTACCCTCACGAGCTTTGGGTAGCGACCGAAAGAACGAGATCGTGGATACAAGCGGCTGGCTATGTCAAGGGACCATGCCTCTCGGCTGGTCCGGGAACGCCTCGGTGTCCCCTCGGGGAGAGCTGGAGGAAGTGGCTGGGGAGAGGGACGTCTGGACCTCAGGGCTTAGGCTGCTTCCCCCACGCCCCGCCCCCGGAACAAGCGGAAGAAGGCGACTGACCGACTAACTTGTATATATTTCTGCTCCTTCAGGTTGTCCCAGTTTCCCGCACTGGAGCTTGACAAGTTCCTAGAAGATGTGAGGTGAGAACAGTGATTGTTGAATCATTTGTTAAAATGTGGTGTGATGATGTAAAATATCTCATAACATGTCCTGAAGATGTCTTTAGAAACTCGTGCTGCATTTCAAATATCTCGCGCACTCCACGAGCCTGCCGTTTCGCAGTGCTGTTTGGATTCTTACAATGTTAACGAATCCTTTAAAAAAAAAAAACAAATTCCCAGCTCCACAGTTTGATCCGGCTCACTTTGCGACTTTTCTATCGGGGTCCTCCTTGTCCAAAGCCCCGCCCACCCCGACAGCAATTTCATGAAAGTCCAAACATAACTTTTCGCACAATTCTGCTGACACACACAGGACACCCCTTCCGTCAATGTGTGTAACAGTCCCGTGTTTGTTACTATAGAAACGACTAGGCGTTAGAAGGAGGCCGCGGATATAAATGTGCGGCTCTGCGACTGTAGGATGTGACAGGATGTGAACCTGTGTGTGCTGTGAGCTGAAGTCTGGCGCACTTGTCCACACGCAGGAACGGGATCTATCCACTGACGGCGTTCGGCATACCGTGCCCGCAGCAGCCCCAGCAAGAGGCCGTGAAGTCCCCTATCGTCCCGCCCTCTGTGAAAACGCCCACGCCGGAACCCGCAGAACTCGAGACCAGGAAGGTGAGCAGCACACAGGTGCATCCAGGTGTCTTTCCTTCCCAGCAGATCGAGTGCTAAACTAATATCCGGTTTAAAACCCGCCTTGTTCCTCCTCTCTACTGCGGGGTAACCAGGCGGAGGTTAAAATCGGTCCGAAGCCATTCGAGCGTTCGATATTTATACGTGATGACATGGAGGCTTAACCGCCTGAGATCAGGACGATCCACGAGAACAAGGGCGTGCATTCTGCTCGGTGGTCCGGCCTCAACCCGCGTAACTAGTGGAATGTTGATCCGGTTTTGCGACGGCGTAATGACCGGCGCTGTTGATGTGAAGTGTCAATCAAGATTTTCTTTCCTTTTTTTCTTTTAAGGTGCTTCAGATGCACTGCAACATTGAGCCCGTGGAGGAAGGAGCAAAGCATCACGTGAGGCGTTTTTCTTCCCCTCGAGAAACACACGCTCAGTTCATGCCATGGTTCTGACAAAAGTCCTGATAGGTTTGTTTCTTTTTCCCCCCTGAACAGCTGACCTTACTGCTGAAGCTGGAGGATAAGCTGAACAGACATCTGAGTTGTGATTTGGCGCCAAGTACGTACATCAGCCTCTGTATCATATCACGTATCATGCACTTCTCCACACACGGCTTCTTAGTACGGCTCTCGTCTGTGTGTCATTTCAAAAGGTCACTGTCGTTTAACGAAGCTAAAAGCCAACGCATGCTTTTAGATTAGTCTGTATGCACTCGGCCTGGAGGATTTTATTTATTTATTTATTTATTAATGACAGCATCGCGTTAGACGTGGGTTATATTAATGTGCTCAGTCTAATATATTATTGTTTCAATATATCAGTTGCTTGATATGTTAGTGTTGGACATTGTTGTAGGGTCATTCAAAGGAGTCTCCGGCGCTGCCACGTTTGCAAGGCTCTGCTGATTTGTAATTTTTTAAATTTTTTTTCTTTTTTTTTTTCTTCTTTTTTCCCTTACTTTTAATTAGAGCGTATCGGCGCGCAAATTTTGAAATAAATCATTCTAAAGCACGAAACTGCGAATTTCATCCAGTGGATTTCTAGCAGGGGTTAGCAGTCAAACCCCAACCGAGTGTAAACGAGTGTAGCGTGACTTGCGCATTTTTAGCATTTTACCGATTCGGCCTTCTTGTGTGACGCAATTTAAACTGTAGATTACAGAACTGTAGAGCTGTAATGCCAATAGGTTACTTATCTTAAGGCTTTCACTCTTTATATTAACCCGATTAGCCCCGCCCACTTTCAGGTTTCATTGGTGGTTGCAACGGAAACTAATGGAGTAATGAAATTTTCGAAATCTCATAATTACTTAGCATAGCATGACTTACTATCATAATAATAACTTGGCTATCTCATAGTTATGATCTCATAATAATGACAGGGGCCCTAATTAACAATAAGTTGCTTAGAAAATTATTGAACGACAATCTTGTTTCCTTTTTTTTCTTTTTTTTTAGGAGTAAGCTTTGAGCTTTATCTTGCATTAAAACGCAGTGTGCTTAATTTGTGACGTGTGCGTGTGTGTGCAGATGAGAACGTGCAGGAGCTGGCGGTGGAGCTGGTCCAGCTCGGGTTCATCAGCGAGGTAGGTGCTTCAGCACGGTCAGTCTTTTTCCGACAATCCAATCCGGAGATCCGACAAATTTTTGTTTACATATTTGCTTCGTACCTTCTATCTAAACGGAGCGACCCGGTTACCGCCTCGTCGGATCTTATCGCGTCGGGCCTTTAGTGCAGGTTCAGAGCGCAGTGCTGCGACAGAAATGTGACGAACGGATTTTTATTAAGGATTTTGTGACAGGCGGCGTGCTGGCATGCAGTGCAGTGAACGCGCACCCCAGAGTGGAATATATCAGAGGTGTATCGGTAACCAAATAATCCTCGCTAATTGGCTGAGCGTAGTCGTCTGTCCGCCTTGGCCGCGGCGCGGAAGCCGATGCCGCGCCATCTGCCCGGCTCTCCCACTCGCTCTGTTCCCCGTCTTATTTTAGTTTTATTATTTTGATGTCATATCACCGCCTTCTCCTCATCGTCTGAGTTTCATTCATCATCGTCTGTGGAGAATATTAAACAGTTCGAGGAGTCAGTGGGAACGGAAGGGTGACAAAATCCTTCAAGTGAACCTTGACTTTGGTGTTAAGAGCCAATAGGAGACAAGTGGGCAGGGCTGAGGTGTCTTAGGTCAGTTAAATAAAAAGAATACGAAAATGGAGCTTGTGATTATAAAGCATTGTGACACTGGTTCGGCGAGGATCAGCTGTCTTCTCCACGGACCCACAGCCGTCTCACTCGTCCGCCAAGGTGCGTAGCGCGGCACGTGGTGAGAGTTGCGATCCCGGACGGCACGGGATCATCAGTCGGAGGCGTCTCCTGCGAGTGTTTACTTTTTTAGTGTAGCACCTGTGGTCCCCGATGATGCCGAGTCTGTCTCACTTTGTGTCTGCGTGTCTGTTGTGTGTGTCGCGCAGGGCGATCAGCCGCGTCTCGCCACCGTGCTGGAGGAGGCCTTCTCGAAGTTCTACAGCCGTAACGGCTCCCTGAATCCCGTCACCGTTTCCTCGTAGCGGAGGTGTGGAGACCGTTCGCCGCCGTTCCTCATCCTCACACACGGGACTCTAGCGCTTGATCACTCGAAGGACTGGGTGGAAGCTCTTTTTTTTGTTTGTTTGTTTGTTTTGTTTTGGGTTTTTTTTTCCTTCCCCGCTGGGAACGGTCCAGGAGACCTCGTAAAGGCGCGCACACGACGATTCCTGCATTTCTGTCGTCCTTCTTGCCACCGTAGGCGGCGGAAGCTGTTGCCTGACGTTTGTGTACATTAATGTCCGTGTGTAGCCACTCGCTTCTGAGAAACAAGTTTTTGTTCGAGTCAGTATTACAAGCTGTGTTCCTTTTTATTTTTATGATCTTATTATTATGATTATTATTATTATTATCTGCAGTATGCGTGGGACGGATTATGGTTCAGGTTCTTTTTTTTTTGGTGGTTCATCATCAGAACGAGCCCAGTGATGCACGTTATACATGTCTGCTGTCCTGCTCTTTATAGGAGACGGAACCCGTCGTTTACTGCTTTAACAAGTTCTCATGACGCACCATGTGACTTCGGTGGGTATTGTTTGAGCTTTTCAAGGTGCAATGATTAAGTTTCTTTTTTTTTCTTTCTTTCTTTCTTTAAAGTCATATATACATAATAAAAAAGGTCAGAAAATGAACCTAAAGCATCGTTAAGCCACTATTAAGCATCTCCTATTATGATTATGGTAGGGCTACAAATTCTCGGTTTTGTTTTTTTCCCCATAACTCTCTGGCGTATGTATCCGAAAGGTACGATTAGGTGTTTATTCTGTTACAGTACAACGTGCGGTTGGGTAATCTGGCTTTGCAGGTGCTTTAAAAGGAAATAAACCTAGTTAGAGCATCTTTACTTTGATTACTGCGATTATAAATCATTAACTGTGGTTCAATGCAAAATTCACTTAAGCCAATACTGTGAAAGGGAGGGGTGTCAGTGTTATTTTAATTTCTACACTTTTGAGGGTTTTCCTTTTTTTTGGGGGGGGTGGGGTGTTAGATTTTTTTTTCCATTTACTTTATATACGCAAGGACTTGCGACGTGTTTCACTCTCAGCGTTTCAGCATCTCTTTGTGAATGTGTGAATTTTTTTTATTTGCTGTATATTTTTACCAGTGAGGTGTGTGTGTGTGTGTGTGTGTGTGTGTGAGTGAGGAAAGGGCACTCTCTCCCTCTTTCTCTCTCTCTCTCTCTCTCTCTCTCTCATTTCTCTCTCCCCCCCTCTTTTTCTCTCTCTCCCTCTCTCCTTTTTTTGTTTTATTTTTTCCTCCCCCCAACTTTCACTAATCTGTAAATGATAATTTGTTAAAATGTGCCTTCTACAGATAAGACTTGACTCTGGTTTGATAAGGCAGAATGTTACGAATGTTTCCGGCGCTCATTCCATGCTCACCGTTCTTTAGTGAAATAAATCAATCTCTCTCTTTTTTTTTTTTAATTTTTTTTTTTTTATTCTTTTAAATGGGGCTGGGGATCCTTTAAAAAGGAGGTAGAGTACGCCTTTCCACAGAGAGGAAGAGATAAAGGACCGTCTTAAGGGATTGTCATGAAAACAGAACGTGCCCGCGTGGAAGGTTGTTCTGTGGTTGTTGTGGGGTTCGGGTGGTGGGTAGGAGGTAGTGGAGAGGTCCAGCTTGCTGCTGGTTTGCACACTTGGAAAACATTTCTTCCCCACACACGCGTTCCGTTTAATAATAAAACATTCGAGTAGAGATCGTGGTCGGCTTCTGAACAACACGCGCAGCATAAACGTCACGGCTGTTCAAATAACAAGGATCCGATTCCACTCGTTGTTGTCCGTCTCGTCCCGCCCCCTTTTTGGCCTGTTCGTATTATTAAATTCAGACTAGCAAACTGTGATCGGTTGGTCAGCCAATCAGTCGGTCAGCGAGATACCATGCCATTAGTCACTGCGTAAAATAAAGGAATAAAGTCACACAAACCGGAGGTGGCTGTGGAATTTTACATCACGAGCGATCCTCTCTTCCAAGGAACCTCTTCACTTTTACAGAAACCACCGGAAGCTTTGTTCAGAAGCTCATCACATTCCTCTGTGCTGTACACACACACTGGGCAAACATCGAAAAAAAAAAATCAATATTAACGTGGTCCAGTTTTAAGCTTCTTCTTTTTTTTTTTTTTTTTTTTTTTTTTTTCTTTTTCCTTCTCAGATTGATCATCATTCAAAAAACCGCATGTAGCTAATAACTGCTTTCACATCCCAGTTCTGGTTCTGTATGATTTCTCTATCTTTTCCAAAACAACAACAAACTTGCACCATTTGTTGATGATAAAGATGACACTTCTTCAATGTTCCGAGTCTCTTCGTGTGAGTCATTTGAAACGAATCACAAAATGAAAGGTGTTAAGAGGTCCAACTCTACTGTAGACCACCGGTCTTCAATCTTACCTGCAAAGGGCCGCTGTGGGTGCACGAGGGCGTGGCTCTGGCTTGGTGCGAACGCATACGTGCACGCACACACTGGTTCTTTGCGGATACAGTTGAATACCCCTGCCATAAACGTTAGCTTACACGTGCTTCACAGATCATGTCAGGGCCTTTCAACTCTTAAGTCTCCCACGAGAGCTTTTAACGTACGTGTTTATTGTACATCACTATTACCATGAAATGTAATTCATCATCCTTCCAGTAGGTGGAGCCAACCTGTTTTAAGTAAACCGCTAGCCATTCATGATTGAAGAAAGATTATCAGAAAGGGAAAGCAAATATAGTGAACAAAAAGGACAAAATGCGTAAACAAATAATACTTTTTGAAAAGATAGACATCGACAGATAGATACACACACACACAATTCTTTTACCAAAACATCCTGCAGATGACAGCAAATATTAATTATATAGTGTTTACTGGATAGATTCAACATCGGCTTCTATCAGGAGCCGCTTTTAGGCGGAGCTTAAATCTTCGAATCGTCAGTCACTGCTTTTCAGATGAATATTGTCATTTCCAAATCACGAACTTTAGTCGAATGCAACATTAACTAGCCGCTAAACACTAAAAACCTGAAGCTAAGTATTTAGATTTTTAATTTTAATATACTGTATTAATCCTGCAAGGGAAACTATTGCTTCTGCATTTAACCCATCCAACACTCGGATCAGTGGGCTACCACACGTTGGGGTACCTGGAGAGCAGTTGGGGGATTGGGAAGTGGGGCTCAAGGGTACTTCAGCCGTTAAGGTGAAGGAAGGGACGGCGCGATCAGTCCCCCACCTCCGCACTCTTCTTTCCGGTTCGGGAATCGTACCAGCGACCTTCCGGTCCCAAAGCCGCTTCTCTGTCCATTTGGCTAAGGCTGCCCCCAAGAAATACCCCCCTCCCAAACCAAATTCCACCCAATAAATGTAGAGTCAGGTAACGAGTGCTGGAAAAAAAAGGTATGTGTTTTTTATTACTTGTTCCAAAAGATCTTGGAAGAAAACATTAGCCCTTAGCACAAATGCACAAAAAACATCAAAACCGAGTGTTATTTGATTACTCAGAAGTCAGCATGCAGACCAAGACCATCAATTCTGTATTTCGGAGGGGCTCGGGAGGGGGTACATCAAGGCAGAAAAATAAATATTTCATAAAAAACACCTCATCGACACATAAAAAGGCGACAGGTCCAAGGACGTGAAAACGTACAAATTGAGAAGTTAATTTTCTTTACAGTGTGAATATTTAAAAAGGAATACAAAAACCGTACAAAGCACTTTCTATTCACATTACTGACGTTAGGTATTGGCTTTTTATTGTTTTAATATTGTACTGAGGCACAACATGAGCCATTGAGCCTGACTTTTCTTTATTCTTTTTCTTAAAATAGTCACCGACTCCAGCCGCGATTCGGAGGCGGAAAATCGTCCGAATGCCACTGGTGGAGTTTAGGACTGAAAATAATTAGCCTGCGTCGCTCTGTTAAGTTCTGTAGCACCACGAATCAGACATACAATCAGCTTTGTGTCCTCAAGAACCTCTGGCTCAGAGCCATGAAACACGCCGGCTCTCGGTCCCGTTTTTGGAAAACTTCGACCCTTTTGTTCGGATCATCAGGACAAACCGGTCCCAAGCTTTTTAAAAAGAGCAGAAAGAAGCCTTCCGCTTGTCCGTTGGATTATTTCTTCAGACACTGGTACATGAGCCCTCGCGGGTTCAGGACGTAGCGCTCCGAGTTGAGGAACTTGAGGTACTGGGGAACGGTTGAGCGCGGCGCCATGTAGGAGACGCCTGGAGAGACGGCCATGACCTCGGCGATCTTCTGTTTCATCTCCTTGATCTCCTGGTCCTGCTTCAGGAGTTTAACTGCAGCGGAACAAATACAAACCAATAGAAGGGCTCAGGTTATGGAAATATCACCATCTGCTACATTTTTTATTAAAATCTACCCAAAAACATGTCATCAGTTGGTGATGCGAGTCGGTGTTATGCGGTTAAAGTCTACGATGTTACGCTTAAACGTAACTAATGGTGACGGTACCGAACATTAGCTGTCAAACTAAATTTCTAATCGAAACCAGTGCATCACTTCTGTATGCTCAGTCGCTGAACCCCTTAGTCCTATTGTGGTTGTGGGGAGGCTGGAGCCTATCTTAGCCAGGGTGAAGACGGGGAACTTCCTGAACAGCTCTCCAGACCAACGCAGGGCCAAACCTGCATGGTTTTTTAATGTTTATGAAAGGAGTTAATAAGATGATCTCATTCATTCATTTTATAAGCCGCTTATTCCTAATTAGGGTCGCAGGGAGGCTGGCGCCAATCTCAGCCGACTCTGGGCGAGGGCAGGGTACACTTTGGACAGCTCGCCAGGCCATCGCAGGGCCATCAGTTGCACGACCATTCACACTCACACTCACGCCTAGGGGTGATTTGGAACAGCCAAAAAAAGTGCATGTTTTTGGACTGTGGGAGGAAACCGGAGTACCCGGAGGAAACCCACGCAAGCACGGGGAGAACATGCAAA
>JBCNYG010000017.1:2217390-2228153 GCA_039654305.1 Porochilus rendahli | reverse complement strand
AATAAAGAAGACTGGTTCTTAAAGGTCACATAATGGATTTAAACCAGGACAGGACCAAGGCTGAACTCACAATGGCTCCCTACTCCCTATGTAGGGCACTAATAATATGAGGAATGACGTCATAATTCCAAGTGCACTTACTATAAAACAAGGGGGATTTTGGTATTCTACCACAAGCTTGCTAGAAATATCTCAGGCTGGTGTCCTGACAGCTGACTGTACAGACAGTGTTGAAAGTTAAACTGACAAATTTTATTGTGAGATTCTACACTTAGGAAAAAACACTGCAAAAATTCAACATGTTTATTCCAGAAACGTCTCAATACTGCCTTACAGTGAGCCAGATAGCAATAGCCTTATAAGAAACACTGCAAATACGGCATATAAAATGATTTATAATAATAATTTACCTTGTTTCATAGCACTATTTACATATTTATAAATAGATTACTGCAAATAGGGAAACTCTTCCAAGCTCTTAAACAGTCCAAGCTGAAAGTAAACAGGAAGCGTCGAATATTGAGCCACGCAAATACCGTAAAGCCTCGAGTATGACGTAACTTCAAATGGAGTCGAGTGCTGACCGTATGTACGATAATATTTTCATAGTACAGCGCTATCTTGTGGTTGTGACAATATTTCAGGTCATATTACTGAATTCAATCTGTTATGGATGTGATTTTAAAAAATGACCAGATATGAATTATGAATTATCTGGTGATATGAATTATAATAAATATATTATATATTATACGCCTTTGGTGTGACATTGCGTTTGAATTTATATGATTAAGACACAACCATTAAACAAAACGTAAAAATTAATTCATGTAATTTATTTTAAACAAAATAAAACAACAAATCCTAAAATGTTTACTGTTTATATAGTTTTTTGTATGTTTTTTGTAATTTTTGTTTCTTTTTTTAAAATAATAAAATATGTACATATACTGTAAAAAAATCTCAGTGTTTACAGTCTAGCAAGAAATATATATTTTTTCTGAAATTCTACAAAAAGTTTTTAAATGCCAGTGACATGCTGCCTTGAAGGCAATGGTGGCCCGGTGGTAGGGTGCTGGATTACTGAACGGGGGTTCAAGCTCCACTATCACCGGGTTGTCACTGTTGTCCCCCCCAGTCCAGCTAACTGGGTTATCAAAGGCCGGCCATGTCTCTCACTGCCTGTGGTGAGAGGTATGTAAAAGAACCATTGCTGATTTTCGTCAAGAGGAGGCTGCATAGCCGTCAGCGTGTTTCTGCCCTGCGATGACCTGGCAAGCTGTCCAGGGTGAACTTTGCCCTCACCCAGAGTCGGCCGAGATGGGTGCCAGCCTCCCTGTGACCCTAATTAGGAATTAGCAGTTCAGAAAATGAATGGATGAATGCTGCCTTGAGAAATTGGACAATTTTTTCATGTTACATGATTTATGGGTGATTTACATCTTATATTTTCCTAAAATCAGACTTTCATTGACTGTTCATAATTGCTGATATTATACATGATAAAAAATTATGGGTAAAAAATTATGGTCAGCTCTGTGTATGAAGCTTCATAACAGATTTACAACTGTTTACTTTTGTTTTTTTGTAAAAAGCGATTTAAAATAGTAATCTATTAAACATATTGTAGAGTAAGATGTCGTTATAGAATTTAACCCTAGTTCGGAAAACATGGAGGATATAAAGGCAGTGAGCTATTTCGGAGCCTAAAGAATCGACTCTGAATCGATCTGGCTCTGATCTGATAAGAGCACTGATTCATGAATCATTTATATAAGACAGGACTCATTGCGCATGCGCAGTTTGAACCGCTTGCTGCAGATAAGTAATGTTTTTGGTTTGAAAATATGTACAAGGAGAGAATTATTAACGTTGAGATTGTTTAAAAATTACATTAACTTCTTAATTTGACATATTTTAGTCAAACATAATTCGTCAAACTCAGAGACAGTTAATAAAGTAAGTAATTTGGACACTGTTAGCTTTGGTTGTTAGCTAGCTCGTTTCCAGCTAGTTTCCTTTATTTATGTTTTAAATCCCATCATTTACAAAAGCAAAAGGTGTTAGTAAATAAAATTATGATTGTTATTATAAACCTAATACTAACTATTCTTCAAGAAGTATTTTCAGCATTTTTAGGGAAGGTTGTACTCAGTTTAAATATCTTAAGATTAAAAACACTTCAGTGATTTTTCAGTTATTTTTCTAATTTCATTATTTGTTTATTCTGTAGTTAACAATGCAGCCTGCATAGGGATTAAACCCAGCTAGTAGGTAGGTGACAGAAAAATTGGCTTGCAGTGGTATCATTGTAAAGGTATTTAAAAAGTGTATATAATTAATTACTTAAATCATTCCTGTTTTTTTATTTTTAATGAAGGAAGGGGAGTCCCTAAAACGAATGGCGAAGGAAAGCGAATGACAAATGACAACAGCAAGAATAACGGAAATAACGAATGATGGGC
Organism: Porochilus rendahli; assembly: GCA_039654305.1. NCBI lineage: Eukaryota > Metazoa > Chordata > Actinopteri > Siluriformes > Plotosidae > Porochilus > Porochilus rendahli. The sequence continues at coordinate 2,225,688 of JBCNYG010000017.1, read as the reverse complement.
AGTTCCGCACATATCACCTTCTCCTTCGCTCCTGTGAGGAGCGAATGAGGGATTATGTGAGCGGTATTACAGGTAAAAGTGTGTTATTCTATGTGTTAAATCTGTCATTCGCTTTTTGGCACGGTGAAGGAGAAGGTGATATGTGCGGAACTGCCTACTATTCATTATTCCCGTTATTCCTGCTGTTGTCATTCATCATTCGCTTTCCTTCGCCATTTGTTTTAGGGACTTCCTGAAGGAAATTATGTAATTTTCAACTTTGCTCTGACGTCATCTCCGACACTAAAAAACAACATTCCTGTGTTTAAATCTACTTGATATTCAGATATAAACAGATTCACGAATAATCATTGAAAATATGTTTGAAACATTGATATCTCACGTTCAGCGGCCTTTTTACTTTTGACCCAATGTGTTTAACGCTAGCGAGTCGAATTATGCACACATCTACAGATAGTCATCTTTTTTGTGTTTCGACTGGTTCACTTCTAAAGTAACGTGTAAAGTGTAACCTTTTTGTATTATTCAGTCTGACCTTCCTGTTTGATTTATAAAAGCCCTGGATACAGATTTTGTACACGTCTGCATATGTTGGTTACCTGTAAAGTGAAAAGAATGTTCCTGATGCAACTCATTTGCATATATGAACACCCCAAAACTCCATAAAAGGTCAAATGCTTAAAAGCTCAGATCATGAATTGAGTGATCAACGGAAATGCAGAAGTGAAAGGTATCCTTTATTTACTGTGATGCCATTAAAAATATATAATGATTTAGAAGAAACAGAAGCAAGCACCAAGTCTTCAATCAGCTGATGTTTCTCTACTGCCATCCTCTGTTCATACAGAAGCGTTTCTTTTGTAATTATTGAACGAGTCCATTTGTTTTCTTTTTTCTAAGTTAGTGTAGGCATTCTTTTATAATACTAAAAAAACTAATGACTGATTTTCACTTAATGTTCTCTATGGTACACTTGGTCCTAGTGAGCTAGCATATTAGTTCAACCGCCAGAGAATTTTATATATATATAATAGTACAGTAATCCATGCAAATTGTATGATTTGAGTAACTTTTAACGATCTTTCCTATACTACATAACCACTGACCAAAGCACGGTTTCAGTTTTCTGCTGAACGTTTCCATATTTTGTGTTGTAAAAAAATCCTTCTGGTTTCTTCGCATTGCAAAGTTTATAATGATGTCATGTGCAGCTGTTTCAGGTCACCGTACATGGTACATGAGGTCAGACACATTAAAGAATTCCTTCCTGAGGGGAAAAAAGGAAAGCCAGGCAGCACAGTAAGGACCATCAGGTCACTGTCAGGATGTGAGCAAAGCATTTTTAACAGTGTACCTCCCAAAAATTGTTGTTGTAGGTATGAATTTACTTCAGTCATGGACTAGTGGAGATGTTTATTAATCATTGTGCTTGTTTCTTTGATACTGGCTACAGAGAGAGCTACGTTTTTAGCTTTCGGGATCGTTAAACGACTCGCCTGTCACCTCTGAACTCATCCCGGTCATACTTCAAAAGCTGTAGGTTTCCTGTAAACACTTGGAAAAATACCTGAGCACGTCATCACTGAGCACTAAATTATCATACAAAATAGGAATTTTTATGTCGCCCCCTAGTGGGTTGGAGCCGAAGAAATGTGGCTGTTAAAGAACGGATAGCGAGTCATGTTTCTGTTCATCTTGTATCCAACTTTTTTGCAAATCTGCTGCAGTCCAGTTTGTTTAGAGAGGTGGTTACTGCTTATTTTAATTATGATTTAAAAAAAAAAAATATTAATTAAGGTGTCTTGTATCAAAGTGTCTTGCTGTCGTTGTAATAATCTACATGAATTGTTACATATTTAAAGGAAAACTTCATCCTTTATGTTCATATTGAGATGTTTGGGATGTGTTTATTGGGTTTGGAGTGAATTTGTAGGTCAGTGTTATATTTCTGTAATTCCTCTGAGAAGTTAGCGGGGTATTGTTATTGCTAGCGCAGATACCGCGATGTTTATAAGGAGAAGTGCATTTGAAAGATGAGTAATGGCGAGGATCTGCTCTTAACTCCTAAAATCAAAAGACCAAGAGATTTTTATTTACCCACCATTTTCTAATGATATTTAACATCATATTCATAAAAGATTCAGCACATCCGTAGTACAGACAGTGGAGCAACATACAGCAGTTACATATATATATGTGACCGACCACCTCCAAAATCGACCGGAACGGACATCAGTTCCAGCCTCGGTTCTCACGTATGGAACATTTGGAAGCGGGTCCGAAACCAGTCCGAGCCGGAAGGTCAACTAAATAAGGACCGAAGCACCACTGCATGGATCTGATTTCATAGAAATGAAGTGAGGATTAAATGCCACTGTGTCCCTGTTACCAGGTAGAAAGGCATTGTGGGTAATGTAGGAAAGTGTTGCCTGACCTGCCCATGAAGAAAAAGGGTTAATTCCTGGACATGTTACTTATAAAACGTATTAGTTTATTAAAATTAAAATACACTGGTGTGTCTAGATCAGCTTTTTATTAATGATGATATTAAAATATGCTGTGAAGAAGAGACAGATTTTTATATAACAGTGTCTCAATGCACACTGAGTCATCACTCATTAAACTCTGTAACAGTGACTCGTCCAGTTTAAGTGCCAGTCATCCAATCGTACATTCCGTCATTCCCTCTGGACGTCTATCTCAGTTACAGTAACAACAATCACCAGTTTGTTTCCACACGGTGCAACGTATAGCTGCTCCCAGTTCAACATGACATCATCGAGTCTCCAGTCTATGAACTTGCTCCTCAACAAGGGGGCGTTCATCCTCGTCCCTCAAGTGCAGGTCTCCTGATAAGCCCGTATGATGCTGTTGTACGCCGGCGGAGGCGTCTGTGTGACATTAAGGCCTATCAGGCTGCTGTTGCCCCAGAAGGAGTCCGGTCTTGGCCTGGCCCTTGGTGGCGTGACCACGGAACCGGCCGTGCTGTTAGTGCCAGCGGCTCCGGTGTTGCGGCTCAAGGTGCCATGGTTTCCTTCCTCGGCCTCGCGTGCGATCTGGCTGCACTGGATCAGTGGGTGAAAGGTGGAGGCCCTGAAGCTGTCCTTGCGACCCAGCACGTCGGTATGATCGACGGGTGAAGACGAGGTTTGCCGATGGAAGGAGAAGGCGGCGCTGGCCAGGCTGTTGTTGCTACGCCGGTCATAGGCACTGCCCTGGCGGCTGAAGACCGGGCGGGTACGGGGGGACGATGGCCGCCCTGTGGAGCGTGGCGACGGGATGCGCGAGATGGTCGCGGACGCGCGGCGACGTGCCATCCAGGTGAGCACCACGTATACCAAAGCTCCCAGCAGCAGTCCGACTACCATGGAGAGGCAGAACGCAAGGATCACGTCTCCTGATGAGAGGGAGGAGAAATAACGATCAGTGCAAAAGAAAAGGTGCGTTCAGCTTTCTTTATATAAAAAGTGCATAAATCAGGGTGTTCAGATGTTTATATATCCAGAGAACCGTCGGTAGACTTTACATCAGCATGTGTTACATCAGCTCAAGTGAGGAGCTGATGGAAATACGCCTAAAAAAAAAGTCAGCATGTCACATGGGGCGGGTGGCACGGTGATGTGGTGGTTACCACGTTTGCCTCACATCAGGAAAGTCCTGGGTTTGAGGCTCTCGGCGCGGCATGTGTGGAGTTTGCATGGGTTTCCTCTGCGTACTCTGGTTCTACTGGTCAAGGACATGGCCAGGCTAATTAGTTGTTCAAAATTGCCCCTAGGTGTGAGTGAGTGTAAGCGGATGTATGTGCGTTGGCCTCGCAACGGTCTGGCGAGCTATCCAGGGTGTACCCCGCCCTCTCCCAGAGTCGGCATCGATGGACGCCAACCTCCCTAAGCGGTTTAGAAAATGAATGAACGAAACTCGCGTCAAGATGTTTTGCAACTCTACATGCATGTGACATCATTTTGCGGCTCAAATACGTATATGACGTGAAAGCTGCGAGAAAATTCGCCTGACTGGTTTGCGAGTAATTTGCGAATAGTTTGCAGATGTTTGGCGAAAAAAGCGAATCTCCTCGTAAATCGGTCGCGTTTTGTTCACTTTTTAGTTGCGCGTCATTAGCGTGAACAGAATGCGACTAAAACTACGAACGATGACAAAATACACGGAATATGGCGGATTCCCGCAGATCTCAAACTTTCCGCATGGAAATCTCCAGCTTGTCGATTTTCCTTGCGTACGAGAAACGAATCATTTGCGAACAAAACGACAGCTCCGATCTTCTCGTAACGCATGCAGACAGTTTGAGGCTGCTCCGCGTCGGGGCTTCGTTTTGCGGCATTTGCGGAAATTTCCAACATGTTTGAAGGTTTTTGCGATGAGTTCACGGACCAGGCGGCCGAAACATGACGCCGCGAATGTCGTGAGAACGTTTCGCGAATGAAAAGTGACAGCCGCGAACTGCCATTTGCGTCATTCGCCATTTTAATTAGATTAAACCCAGCTTTGAAGTCTTTAGGACTATTCTTCCAGCAATGTATTTTCGATGTTTCTTTCAAGTTTGCCGTCTTTTCACTCATAAATCACAGTGTTTTGATTCTTGTATCGCGTGTCACAGTTAGTCACTTCAGCCAGATGGTAATCCGGTCCTTGATGAAAAAGCCAGCGGCGATAGTGGAAAAAGAAACCGCTGCAAGATGACACAAGGAAGAAAACAAATACCAAGGATTTTTATTTCTCCCCCTACGCCGTCTTCGCTCAGGCTTGGTACGAGCAGTAAGGAGTCGCGCTGTGCTGTTTTGCTCGGCTGAAGGATTTGAATCAGGCTGGTATGACGCCGCTTTCGGATGGCTAACGAGGAGTGTGTGGCGGGAGAGCAACTTTAATCGTCATTATGTCCGAAGCCGCAGCACATAAATGACCCTGAAATGGCGTGTCATGATGTTTCATACCAAATTATTACTACTGGCAGGGAGCTGAGTTTTTATTTATTTATTTATTTTATTTATTTATTACAACAGAAGTAAAAGAACAACAGTACAAAGTCTTATAATGGTTCGCTTTGGTCATGAAGGCAGCAGAGTAGGTACACAAAAAAAAAGTGACACCTGATATCGTGGAGTTTAATTAAAATGCAAATTACAACATCTAATGATAAAAAAATTAATTATCTACATTGTTGTTGATAAATAAAATTAAATCAGGTAATTGCTTGGAAACACTCATGAACACTGCAGTAGGATTGAAACTATGATGTAAGACAGGAAAATAGGGAAAAAAACACCACTCATGTCATTTTGGATCATTTCATTAATTTAGGATAATTATGGTACTTTGATTAAAAAAACAACAACTCGCATTTAAAGTCTTTAATTTAATGTAAGGGGGCATAAACTTTTGCTTCTCCACCAGCATAAAGCTCTGACTCTTATTTCTAATTTCTATCAAGCAATCTATTTATGTTCAGAAAAGGACCAGAAGTTCTCTTATTCCACACGCCAGAGGAAATGATAAACGAGAAGCTGCGAGTGGAAAAATACCTGGACTTTGCCCTGTTTTTGTGGGAATTCTGTGAAATTCCCAACCGTTTCCTTTTCCGTACTTATTAAAAACAGCTCTGTGTGACATCTGAAGCTCTTCGGTCCTTAACACGGGAGGAAAGAGAGAAATGTCCTGAAATACGGAGAGAGAGAGAGTGAGAAAGTACGTACTCGTGCTGAAGGACTGAAGTATTTCCAGGATGGGATGAGTGCTGTTATCCGCCATCGCTCCGTCCGGACCGAACGAGGACCAGGGAGCCGAGACGTACGTTCACGTTCGAAGAGTGGTCCTCCAGATTTTTTTCACTCCTCCAGCCTTTACTGTATCCCTCCTAATGATTCCTCAGTCGCTCCCTGCGTTCTCTTTTTTCCTCCACCTCCTCCTCCCTCTTCCTGTATTCCACAGGATTCCCCCCAAGGCCGGCCCGGCCGCCTCACACTGTTTGTCCGAGAGGGAATCTGTCACATTTCCTGCTTTTCCTGTGTAAATTTAGCATCGCCCCTCTGCTTATCTCCAGGCTGCAGGGTTCCTGTAGGGCGGAGGGTTCGAGTCGAGCCGAGCCTGTCTCCCTGTGACCGCTATCGTTTCCTAATCGTCCGCGGATTCAAATCGCGGAGAAACGGCGTCATGCCTAAAGTTTTTCTTTCCCAGTTTTCTTTCATCTTTCCTGCACAGATCATGACACCCTGCTTCATTCCTCCACCACTAATGAAAGATCGTTTCCTCGTGAGCGCGGAGGAAAATATGTGCTTTAATCATATCCTTCAAGGTGATGGAACGTGATCGGGGTCAAAACAAGGTCGAGTTGTCTTTCATAAATCACTTGTATAGAAAAAATTCTGAATTCCGAGTGAAACGTGAAAGAAAGATGGCAAAAAATTGAAAACAAAAACAATATAATGACCACTTTAATCTGTTTTCCATGTTTGACCACAGTCTGGACAGACCGGGCAGACGCTTTCGGAAAACACTCATATGAAAGAACGTCAGGATTTTAAGATCCCTCAATGTGGCTCAGTTTTTCCACCCAAGATTCCAGCGCTACCGTGGGTCCTCCCGATCACAACCTTACAACGCAAACAATGATAAGATCCAGCGCAAAGGAGAAGGGTCCGTCCCAAACCGAGTGCCTGCTTTCGTGGTCGAGTAGTGTGCTCAGAGGCTGCCGAGTAGGTGACTGGGTGTAGTGGAGAGCGTGGTGATTTGGGACGGAGTGCGGGATCGGGTGGATGGAGATGAAAGTCGGCTCGGCTGATGTTTCCTCTCATTGTTGTCTTGTGTAGTGATTCGAAGGGCTCGTGTTGAAAATGAAAGGTACAATCGTGTAACATCGTCTACTGCTGGTAACCAGATCGCCGTTATGACTGAGAGCAGTTCTCATTTTATAACTTCAAGTAAACATTGTGTTTGTTTATTATTATTTTTTTCTTTTATGGAAGGAGTCTCCAGTTTCAGAGCTAGAATATTTACAATCTCCCTGTTTTTACTTTAAGGCAAAATAACGAGAGGCTGGTGAGGGAACGCTGTAACATACATGATTTACAGTTTATCCAAAATAAATACAAATACACGGTGGTGTATATTAAAGGGGGAATCTTGCGCATTTTCTACTTTTCAGACCCGTAAATGCTATGAGAGTGGTGAATTCCTGTGGAAGGTGGCCCGGGTTGGGGCAGTAGTGAGTCATGGTGTGCTGGGCCTTCTGGTTAGCTGAGCTTCCCCCACACGCATCCGTATATCTGTTCATCCTGGTCTGCCTCCCAGCGCACTGAGCATGGAGCTTTCAGTCGACCAATCAGAGCAGAGTAGGCACAGATAGTCGAAAGACTATAAATGGGAGGAGGAAGCCAAACAGGCCTTTCAGTACTCGCACTCAAAATCAGCGTTTCAGGGGGAGGTTCAGGGGGAAGCAGCTTCCTGGAGAACTGTGGAGGTTTCTGGGTTAGAAATCGTACTTTGGTGCGCCACTGGCGTCCAGAATCCAAAATAAAAGTCCGAAAATGGGGATAATGTCTGATCTTTAGTTAATAATTAGTTGTAATTGTTGGCAGTGGTGTGAGGTTTAAAAAACCCACTTCGGTTGGTAATGTTATAGAAAATGAGAGAAATTTCAGTTACCAGGCACCAGTGACAGATACACCCAAATGCAGGACAGACTACACAGAGTGGTTCTGAAATAGGGTTTTTATTAACGATTTCGACAGACAGACTCGAACCGACTTGTAGGGCTACTAGACGATGGGCTAGATCGAAGAATGCTTGGTAAGCTACGCTAGCTCGCTGTGAAGGCACAAGACGATCTGGCACCGGGAGCGGGGAACACGGGCCATTTATCCTCAAGAGGAAATGGGTAACAGGTGGAAACTATCAGGGCGGGGCAGACAATCACAACGCACGAAAGGGGAAGTCAGGTGACCTGAAACGAGCGGAGAGCCAGAACAGATCACAAGACAGACCCAACCCTAACAAACCCGACGAGACATCACAAGTAATTTCCCTTCATCACACCACCACGCGGTTGATTATATTTTTGGGACGCCATAAGACAGTACTCTACAGTGCCAATCAAAAGTTTTGGAACACCTCCATTTTTGCAGCTTTTGTTTAAATCCATGCGGTTAAATGTCTCGGTGTTCTCTGAAATGAAAGCAGGTGTGGGGTTGTTCTGCAGAACCCGACGTAATCGTCTTGTTTTGTTCTCATACAGTAGTCCTGACCTACGCTTTCCTCTTTTTCGGTTCATGCACCGGACTTTAAAAA
>JBCNYG010000017.1:2118500-2130980 GCA_039654305.1 Porochilus rendahli | reverse complement strand
CGTTTGCTCTCTCGATCTCTATCTTCAAAGGCGGGCCCTTCCGCGATCATTCTTTAGGTCTTGTTGGTGTGTGTGTGTGTGTGTGTGTGTGTGTGTGTGTGTGTGTGTGTGTGTGTGTGCGTGTGCATGTTAGTCCTGGGATGGTCTGGCGAGCCGTTCAAGGTGTACCCCTCCTTCGCCCAGTGTCGGCTGAGATAGGCTTCAGCCTCCCTGCGACCCTAGTAAGATTAATAGGCTTGTCGCTAATGGGGCGTCTTGCGGGGCGTTGTCTGATCTGTTCCGCTTTTAAAAGCTCTGATCGAGAGTTTATCATGGTGCATTATGGGTAAAAGTGTGAGAGAAAGACATGTTCTTCGCCGCAGGCTCTGATGCAGGAGGCGTTGGAGTGGAGGAGGGTCGCCGAGGCTAACGGTAACCTGACACGCCGATTCGAGGAGACCCGCGCTGAGCTGGAGAGGACGCTGAGGGTGGGACAGGCGTGTCTGACAGAGAGAGGAGACCCCGCCGAGCTGTTCAGCAAACACAGCGTACGTCATCCCGTCCTCACCAGCCGAGAGCTGGCCCAGTTTTCTTTATTCACGAGTAGCCTGGTGTAATATCCCTGTGTGTGTGTGTGTGTGTGTGTGTGTGTGTGTTGCTGTCAGCGGGACCTTTAGGAGGTGATAAATGTACAGGACGTGCTCAGATTTGAATATGTTAACATTTACATCTGAAGGAGATTCTGTGGTTCTGTGGTTAGGATTTTTTCAGCCGACTGGACCAGCGAGTGTTGAACGCGTACCTGAAAGCGTGCGATGACCTCACTGATATCTTACCCGAGGACGAACAGCAGTGTCTCCAGGAGTCGGTCAGGAGGCTACACAAGCAGTGGAAGGTCAGTCCGACTCTCAGCCTTCGTCTCGTCTGGATTTATCTTCCACCCACGTACACGTTTCTTTCCCACCCAAAATGGGCAAATTTCCCACCCAAATTTCCCACCCACTCACACTGCACCCTTCCAGAGGAAAGCGCGATCGGCCCTCTTATACATACCTGATGTCAGGTGCGGTGCACGATTGGCGAATTTCACTGTGAGTGACAGGTGAGAGGTAGGTAGCCCCTCCCACTTTGCATTTTTTGGCACACCAAACAATGCGTCACATGAGGATGTGAGTGCGAGTGGTTGTGTGTGTGTGTGTGTGTGTGTGTGTGTGTGTGTGTGTGTCGCCATGTGACGTAAAGAGACGTACCTGAAGCTCCCCGTCTGTGTTTTGTCGGACAGGACATTCAGGCCGAAGCTCCCGCTCACCTGCTGAGGCTGAGAGTGGAGGCGGAGAGGCGCTTGGTGATGACATCGCTGCAGGATTGCAGGGCGGAGCTGCAGAGAGAGGAGAAGGCGCTCGCCACAGCTGGCAGCGAGAGGGTGATCCGAGAACACAACGTAATATTGAACGTAGAGATAGATTGAATTTAAAAAAAGAAAAAAAAAAAAACCCAGACGTGTGAGCCAGTAAGAGTCTCAGTACGAGATGAGCGTTTGTGTTTGCGTACTCAGGCTTTTTTCCTAAACGAGAACCCGATCTGTGCGTGCGAGAGGAGACTGAGGACGATGGAGCAGCTCTGCCAGAAACTTCCGGAGAACGACCCGGTGCAGAAAGCCCTGCTGGAGACCAGGGATGACGTATCAGAGGTGAAAGGTGAAGTGGAGCGTGCTCACGCCAGACTGCGGGAGCATCCAGACAAGTGGAGCGAGTGGCAGCGCAGGTGAGGACCGGGATGCAGGAACGTTCTTCTGTCGTCCTGGCGATGGAGGTGGAGTAACGTCTGAGATGGTTGTGCGCGTGTTGTGTTTCAGGTTCGGCGAACTCTCAGCCTGGATCTCCTCCCAGCACAGAGATGGAGAGAGCCTCGCCGTACACGTGAGCGCAGACTCCTATAGACACCTGATCACTATCGTTTCTATAGTAACAGTGTACATGTACTGATTGGATGGTCCCTATGTCACGCCCTGCCAGCCTATCGAAAATGCGTCACCTTGACCTATTTTTCAAGGTCACGGGGTCAATTCTTAAAAAATGCCCGTGGTGGGGTTAATCACGTGGGGGACACACCTCGTGTTCTGGCACAAGAAAACATTTCCGCTTTAATTTTCTGATTTTAGGACGAATTTTAGAAGAACTTTGTTTATTATTTTTTGAATATTTACAAGGGTATGCAAATAATATGCAAATAATGTAAGTAAATATACAGACGAAGTAGAATATTATTCATGTTATAAACCGTATTGAAATACATCCATTAAATTATTAATAATGAAAATCAAGATTCATAATAAATATAATAAATATATATATAATAAATAATAATAAATATCTAATAAAATATTTACCGTTTTAATGAATCTTTACTTAATAAACGTTACTTTACGTGTGTGTGTGTGTGTGTGTGTAGCGTGAGGTGCAGAGGGCTCAGGAGGACACTCTGTCGTGGCTCGCAGCTCGTCTGGAGGATCTGGAGGAGCTGAGCGGCGACGGCGTAGCCGTGACACGGAGGAGGGCGCTGGACGAGCTCTCGCGCACACTCTCCACGTTGCTCTCCTCTCTCGATGAAGTAAGAACGTCCCGGCGTTTGTATTTTTTTGTTGGTGTTTTGCTTTTAGACACAAACAGAACTGTGTGAAGACTTCAGGTGAGGTGTTGGCGATGTCGGATCCCGTAAACGAGTACGTTTTCTCTCAGGGGTCGCTGTGATTGGCTGAAAAAGAAACAAAAGTTCTGTTTGATTCGACATCTTCTCTTTCTCTCTTTCTGTCTCTTTCCCTGTCTGCCTCATCTCTTTCTTACTCTCTCCTCTGTTTCTCTGTTTCTTTGTCTCTCTCTCTCACCTTTTCTTTCTCTCTGACTCTTTCTGACTCTCTCTCTCTCTCGTTCTGTCTTCTTCTCTGCCTCTTTTTCACTCACTCTCTCTTTCTCTTCGTGTCAATCTCACTCTCTGTCTCTTTTCCCTCTCCCTCTGTCTGTCTTTCCCACTCTTTCTTTCTCTTTTTTGTCTTTGTCCTTCACCTTTTTCTTTCTATCTCTTACGCTGTCTTTTTCTCTTTCTCTCCCACTTTCTCTTTCTTATTTTTCTCTCTCTCTCTCCCACTTTTTTGTCTTTTTCTCTCTGTATATTGTTTTCTCTCCTTCTCTCTTTCTCTGTCTGCCTTCTCTCTCTCTCTCTCTCTCTCTCTCTCTCTCTCTCTCTCTCTGTCTCCTGTACTCGAAGGCGATGTCTTTAGATGAGAACAGTGAGAGAGGAGAGGATGAGGAGGACGCACTTCAGATGCAGGAACACGGCCGAATCCTGAATGCCGCGAGTGTAACAGAGGCGAGGCAGCTGCTTCTCATTCACCAGGTGATCTCACATCCTCCAAAGAAAGAGAAAGGAAAAAAAAAAACCCTATCAATCGAAAGCAATATAAATAATCCAGGCGTGCGTGAACGAGCTCTATTAACAGTAGAAGTAACATAAATAATACACGTACCGCATGTATAAATTCATCTTCTCTTCTGAAACGTATATGAATAATAAATGGAGGCTTTCACTTTATTTTAATGCGCTTTATTTTTCAAACAGCAAAAGTTGAAGTCCCAGCAGAAGAGAAAAGCAAATCCGTGCGAAGCTGGGTTTCCCGGAGCGGACCGGGAGGAAGAGGGCAGCTGGGCAGCACAAGAGGAACGTCTCCAGGTAGAAACGCTTATTAATCATAGTTTACGATGTTCCTATAGCAACGTCCCGAGAGGTCTTATTCCTCGTGTCCCTCCGTCTGCGAAACGGGTCGTCTTTCTCTCTCTCTCTCTCCCTCTCTCTCTTTCTCTCTCTTGCTGGAGTACGCTGAAGATTCACGTTTCAAAGCACTGACACTGGAGACTCCTTCCATGAGTGTTTTTTTTACTCCAGCACTCGCTGTGAATGAGCTGTTACTATAGAAACCGTGATATGTAATTACGAGTGAATTAGTTATATATTAATCCTGTGATTGTTTTTTTTTTTTTTATTTTTATCCTCACTGATGTCAGAGCTCTTGTTTGAGAAAGTTGGCCGATCCGAAGCCGGAAGTGGTGTAGATGTGCAAGTTTGTGATGTGTGTGTGTGTGTGTGTGTGTGTGATTTAGGCCACTGTGAGCGCGTGGCAGGAGTTCGAGCTGGACCGCGAGGCCGTGTGGCAGTTCGTGTGCGGCGCGACTCCTGTCCTGCAGCGAGCGTTTGTATTCAGCAGCCTGGAACACCTCAGGAATCAGCTCCGTGATGCTCGCGTAAGAGTCATAACGACACGCTCCAGACATTTCAGACTCCCTTATAAGAGTCGCTAATTAAAAATATACACCAGCTGTTCGGTACTCCATAAATCCCGTGTCTGGACTTGATTCCAAGTCCCAAAGTGGGCGTGGCTCAAATGATTTCTTGATTGTTAAAGTGTATCATCACCGCTGGCTTCCAGCCCGATTCCACCGACTGCAAAGTACTCAAAGATTCTATTAAAAAAGTGCGTGAGGGGACGGAAGGTGGGGCTGGAATGGGGTAAGGAGGGGCTGAGAGGGGGTGGGGTTCAAAAATAGTGACAACCCCAGTGAACGCCAGTGAACGCCAGTGGCTTCGTTCAAGATTTATTTAAAAAAAGAAATGGCATTTCAAGCCTGTTTCTTATTATTCTTCTGTTTTCTCTGAATTTTTTATAAAGTGGTATAAAATTCAGTAACCCGCTTTAAAAAAAAAAATTCAGTGCACAGTATCTCTTTTAATATAAACATTAGGAATAACTCTGTCGGTTTATAATTAATCTCTGTTAGTATTTTCATGTCCTACTGTTTTAGATATTAAAGTTGTTAGTTCTGCAGTATTTTTTAAAGTTTAACAAACTGGTAGCCTGAAATTGATTTTAATGATCGTAAATTCTCTGTAACATTTACAGTCGAACGCCCGACCCGAAAAAAACTCGCACTCTAATATTTTCTTGCCCAGCGTTTATCCCCGATCACAGCGTGCGATCTCCTTGACGTCGTTGCTCCGGTTGGTCCGGTCGAGGCTCGGCAACATTAACGTGGCAATAAAATGAAGTCGGCTGATGATCTGAATGTAGTGAAGGAGCAGGTTATCACATCGAAGCACTTTTTCTTTCCTGATGGCTCGGATATAAGATGGAGACTCGAATCCCTCATCGATTCAAAACATCCCCGAGAAACGAACCCGACGCCGGATTAACATGTTATGTTGCTTTTTAATTTTTTATTTTTTTTTTTGGCCGGGCAGTGAATTTGGTTACGTCTCTTCTTTGTTATTTACAAATTTGTAAATGCGAATTGTTTTCTCCTGACTTAAGTTATTCCGGCACCGTTTTTTCCCCTCCTAGACATTTGACTGGCTGTGTATATGTTATCACATCACATGTTAAAAGCTTCACTTCCTGTTCGTATTTATGATCAAGTGTCTACATGCCCGTGTGTGTGTGTGTGTGTGTCTGTGTGTGTGTGTGTGTAGGAGCTTCATGCACAGAGCGATGTGTTCGTTAAGAGGACCGAGTCACTGATGAAAAAGGCGTGTGAGGTCCAGTTGGGTTCGGAGAATTATTCTCTGTTGCGTGATCAAGCCAGAGCGGCTCAGCGCGGCGTGCGGGACACGCGGGACGACCTCGGGACAATGTGAGACTGCTTACTAACACGCCCCCAGCAAATGGGTAGCTTTTTGTAGATATTTGTAAAGAATAGCTCATAACTGACGTTATAATGACTGGAAAGTTATTTTGCTGAAATCCACAACGGTTTATTTGAAGTTTTTACTTTTTAGCAATAAATACCGCCATATAATGGACGTTTATATACTTTATATAAAAAGAAAGCGTCTACTCCGTCTGTAGATCACCGAAACCGAAACAGATTCCCGCACTTTAGTTCTTCAGCGTGAAATTTGAATAATTTTACAGCAACAACGTTTGTGTGTCAGTAACGAAAGCAGCGCCGAAGGCGGGGTACACCCCGGACATCCCGCCAAACCACCGCAGGGACAGCAAACTCACACAGCCGTTCGCACTCGCATCCCGGGACAATTTGGAACAGTCGGTTAGCCTGATGTGCATGTCTTTGGAGTGTGGGAGGAAACCAGAGTACCCAGAGGAAACCCACACGAGCACGGGTAGAAAATACAAATTCCGCACAGAACGGCCGAGCCGGGGACTCGAACCTAGGACCCTCCTGTTGAGAGGCGGACGTGCAGCTCTTTCTCATAGTATGTAATTCTTGAAATTTCATGGTAACTTTATTTCTTAAAATCGTAATAATTTACGGGGTTTTTTTGACATTGAGAAAAATATGGACATTTTTTAAATCCTTATCGACTGACAATATTTGCATTAGTAAACACTTTTCATTTAAATTTTCACTAAATTAACGTGTTTGGCATCAACATTAAAAATGTTGATGCCAAACACGTTAATTTAGTGAAAATTTAAATGAAAAGTGTTTACTAATGCAAATATTGTCAGTCAGTGGACTACAATGCTAACATCGCTAAAATGTAAGGAATGCTAATATGGGTCGCTAACATGTCCCGCTCTTTAAGTTGACAAAATATAACCTGATAATGAAAGCACTGGCATGAAATCACTCATTTTTGCTCAAAACAGTCAATAATAGCAGGCTGTATTCACTGATTAACTTTTCTAACCTTCCCACGTGTTCACTCTGTCGTGCACTGAGAGAACGGAGCTGACATCCAAAAACTGTACACTTACTGCTGCAGTGATTTTTTTTTTTTAAAAAAGAAATTCACTTACGGTCTGACAGGCTCAAACGTCCAAGCTGGATTTCGCACGGTGTAAAATGATCTGTGAAAAACATCTGTGTGACAGAGTTGACATAGTTCTTGCGGACGTAACTTCATATGCTCGAATTGGCAAAATGTTTGCATACAGCTTAAATTGTCAACACGTGAAGGTGCTTTTACCTTGTGATTTATGCAAAATATAAAAAAAAAAGAAAAAAAATGCAACCTTTTAAAAAATTAATGGGGTATATAAAGAGTGGGACATAAAATATGCATTTCTATGAGAATGACCCATATACAGCAGCTACCAGTTTATCACTGAGCATGCCTGCTTAAAGTGCTTGAAATTTAACTTTTTAATTTAATTTTTTAATTTTACAATCAGTGGCGTCAGTAGGGGTGAGTTCGTCCTGGAGTGGAGTTCGTGTTCGAAACCGTCTTGAATGCAGCTCTCCGTTAAGTTGAATCAGTATGTTGCAGTCGTGCTGCACTAAAAAACAATGACTATCCAGCATGTACGATGATTTGGATGTGTTTTTTTTATGCTAAGATAAACACTTTAACGTTCATTCCGTGCTAGCGGTATTTCCGCGGACCCGTCAGACATGTCCTTGACTGAATTTGAGCGAGGACGGAGAAAATCTTGGGCGGTTTATTTTTAGCCCGACGGTATGACGGGTGTAATTTTTCTTTCTCACTCCGCGCAGGATATCGAAGCTTGTCGAGACGCAGGCACTATGGCATCGTTTCAGCTGTGAGTCAGACGCGCTCGCCTCCTGGGTGTGTGAGCGAGAGAAGGAGCTGGAGGCTGTAGACGGCAACACGGCCGTCTCGGAACAACAGCTTCGCGCTCTGGAGGTAATGGAAGCTTTATACGAGTTTTCATAGTTGAGGAGTTCCGCACTCGTTCTCATGTGCTTCGTTTCCTAGGTGATGGAGGCGGCCATAAAAGAGAAGAAGGACGTCTTGGGTCAGCTGGAGGCGGAGTCACGCGCTCTGACTCCTCTTATCGCGCCGGTGGAGGCTGAGCGTAGTAAAGCTCGTTTAATGCAGATCGACAGGTGCTGCGAGGAGCTTGAAACCAGAGTGAAACGACGAGGGGCGGAGCTCCAGATGGACTTATCGCACAAAATGACGTTAACAGAGGACATGGATGAGGTACGAGCAGTCAGTAAGCGTACGGTGATTTGTGCACACGCTGTATACATTGCGTATCGTCACACTGAATTGTGTCTCTTTTTGCGTCTTCAAGGTTAAACGTGTGCTGAAAGATCACGCAGCGAGAGTGGATACGCCGGTGATAAGCTGCATGTCGACGTCAGGGACGTACCAAGCCCTTCATGAGCATATGGTATGTAGACCATTTCATAATATGCCAATGAACAGCAAGCATCGCCATCGTGCGGCAAGCGGATGTCCGGAAACCTAATAAAACAGTTTCGCCTCAGTGACCTTGTAAAGTAGATCAAGGTCACTCACACACAAACTCATCCTAGCACTCGTAGTAGTGAGGCAGCACACCGAGTTTGAAAGCCCCGGCTTCAGAGCGCGGCAAGTAAATGTCCGGAAACTAAAGCGGGACGGACGGACGGACTTTTACTTGCTGGTTTAGCGTTGCCTAGCAACACTCGAACCTAAACGACACGTACATTTTCTCCAATCCCAGGATACATGGCAGGCTCTTAAGCTCCTGCAGCCCAGACTGGTGTCCCTGAGCCTGGGCTTGAGGAGGATCTCGAATAAAGACGGGCTGGAGAAAGAGGTAGCGGACCTCCAGCACCTTCATGTACAGTACACTAATAAAGCCGCCAGGAAACAAGCCAAACTGGAGGAGCTGTTAACCCGCTGGCAGCAGTAAGTCCACAGCATTTTTCTGTTTCTCGTCAGTTTATGTTAACGGAAAGCCAAGGAACCCTTGAGGAACCTTTTTAGGTTTCTTCCATAAGAGCCAGCAGTTGATGGGGTTTAAAGGGTGTCGGGGGTCAATCCTGAATTCCTCCTTGTGGTTCTCTTTTGCTAGGTATGAAAGAGGGCTCTCGGTTCTCCGCGGCTGGCTGGAAAGTTCCGAGAATCTCTGTAAATCCGATACGCCATACCTGAGCATGGATAAAGCCCAGCTCCACAGCCAGCTGCAAACACTGCTGGTAAATCCTCAGAGAACATTCCGGTAGCACAAAGTACACGAGAATTTTTTCATTGTTTTCGTTGATACCAAAAACCTCCATTGGCGTATGGTGTATTGATCCTGGACCCGAGTTCCTGACCCATTGGTTCTTCCCATTGGTTTTGGTTACTGATACATATATGTTGGGGGTATTGGTTATCTCATAGGACCTACAGAGTGAAGTTCCATCGCAGGAGTCTTTGCTGGAGAAGTTGGAGTCCCAGGCCGAGTTCCTGTACCCCACAGCGTCAGAGGAACGAGTGGGAGAACTGACAGAGCTTCACTGCAACATGGAGGAGAGGTGGTGTTCTCTCAGCGTGAACATCCCTCTCAGGTAAAGCCACGAACACAGTCGGGATGTAATATTGTGGGAAAGGTTTTCTTTAAGCATCCGCAAGGGTTCTTCTGCAGGTCCCCAACGTGCCATGTGAAGAACATTAGAGAGTGTAAAATGTAGTTCTTGAGTCATATTGTACCCTTAGCGCGCTCTTACTTTCTAACGATGTTCTACTTGGAACAGTTTCTCACGTGGAACGTCTGTAGGTACTCCGAGTTCCTTCAGAAGGACACACGAAAGAACGGCGAGTTAGCTGTCCGCTAGCTTCACTGTGCGCTCTTCAGCAGCTTCCCGAGAAATATCCAGTGTTTTCTTTATTATAAAAAGTAATCAGGAAATATCCTCAGGGATAAAGTCTTGACAAAGATGACATTTGGCAGACGCCCTTATCCAGAGTGACTATTACTTTTTTATACAACGGAGCAAATGATTGTTAAGGGCCTTGCTCAAGAGCCCAACAGTGGCAGCTTGGTGGTACTGGCACTTGAACCCCCAACCTTTGGATCACTAACCCAAAGCCTTAACCCTAATCCACTACTGCCCCTGATGCCTCCCTCAAAAGTGGGCAATCGAAGTAAATTCAAAAAGGCCACCGTTCTTGCAAAGCCATTATAATAAACCATTTTGTTTGCTCGGTCTGTACAGTGAGATCTCAGCCCTTGGCCGTATTGCTGTGACCTTGCTTTCGGATCAGTCTTTAATGAAGACCCCAAAATCAGATTTATCTGTACGGACCGAGCAAATAAGTAGGGTTTCTGTAACTACCAGATATTTTTTGTTAGAATTTTAATCTAGAATCTCAAATGGCTTCATAGAGCCCTTCGGAAACCCTTGAGAAACATTTTCTTATAATAAAAATGTTGATCAGTAGAAGTAGCATTAGGTTGAATGTTACTGATTTTGACGGTTTTCAGGATTCAAGAACTTCAAGCCCATCTTTCTCAGCTTGAGCAGTTTAACCAGGTTCTAATGAGCCTGTCTCAGTGGAGTGAAAACTTTCTCAGGCAGCTGAGATGCAGGTCCAAAGTCACCATTAATGACCTGACGTCTGCGGGTACCCAGATCAAGGTAAAGCCAAACCTCTTACATACATCGTACATGTATTCAACAATCTGCCCTCCTTACCCTGTTCTACATGTTCCGTTGAAGGACGATGAAACTCTTCTACAAACCCAAAGCAAAGCGATGGAGGATCTGAAGAAGCACATAGAGGGTCTCGGTCTTTCTTTGGCTCCTTCAGATCTTCATCGATTACGGGTCAGCCGGGAAGAATGTCTCCAGCCGTTCTCGGAGGCCAGGAGTCTGCTGCAGGGCCGTACCGAGGCTCTGGTCAAACTCGAGACCTTCTCTGTGACCTACAGGTCAACCGCCAATTTACTCCAGACCCTGCAGAGAACTGTAGGACAGACCAGCTGGGATCAAAGCAAGGACAGAGATTTGAACCAGGAGCTCGAGCAGTTGTCGCAGGAGATGGCCTCTCTGGAGGTGCAGGCTATCAGTCTGGACAGTCATTTGAACAAGGCGTATCTGCACCTGCACGGGACCGACGGGGACAGGACTTCCTGCCGTGGTCTGGTGGAGGATCTGGGATCAGGACTGCAGCAGATTCAGAGGAGCGTGGGGACAAGGCAGAGTGACGCTGAGGCCCTAGGGGCCATGTGGAGCTCTTTTACAAGAAGAAAGGAGCTTCTTTTGAGAACCCTGACGGAGCTGGAGGACAGAGCTAAGAAACCGTGGATTCCAGAACCGAGCGCGCAGAACTTTCAACAGAGGTACTCATATCAGTGCGTCTCACATGCAGTGGCTTGCAAGAATGTTTGTCCTGAAAGTGAAACACGGTGGTGGTAGCATGGGCACAGCTTAGTTCTGTTTGTAACAAAGCACTAGAACTGGAGACTCTATAAATGTCCAAGTCCTTGTATTTGTATTGGCCGTTAGTGTAAAAACTTCCCCCTTTGATGTTTCCCCCTTAATTTGTGTGTGTGTGTGTGTGTGTGTGTGTGTGTGTGTGTGCCAGACTGTGGATGCTGAACCAGTTGGAGGAGGAGCTCGATGCTCTGCAGCAGAGTCAGCTCTGGTTAGGGGAGAAAGGCGAGCAGTTCGCTCTCAGAGAACCTGAGATGGTCTCAGAAGCTCGGAGGGATGTGACCCTTGTCCAAACCAGCCGGGAGAGGATTAAAAACGTCATCTCTGAGGCGTAAGGGCGTCATCTTACAGATATGGAACAAGTGAAGAATGAAAACGTGAGCGTCCGTGCCTGAACGGGTTTTGTGTCTGTGCAGGCAGGAGCAGTGCAGAGTGCTGGTGGAGCTGTATAAGGATTACCAGACTCTGAAGTACAAACTCGGGTCAGTTGTTGAAAGAGCTCATGCTGTCACTCTTTCCCAGTGTGTCCAGCACAACCCTGACGACATCCAGAGAGCCCTAACCCGGGTCAGTGCCATTAATTTGATGTTTCTTGCAGTATGCACAGATTAAAGGGTAAATAGCAATCCTTCTGGCTCTGGAGGATTTCCCAGGGACGCATCGATACTGGGCATGGATCGATGTATCGTGCAATGGTTGATTAAAATCATCAGTTCAAATTTCTATAATAAATGTGGTTTTTTTTTTATCAGGCGGTGTAATGTTTTATTTTTTACTAGCTGTAATTATGTTGTTTAGACAGCAGGGGTCTGCTTGAATGTAGCGTGTAGGGCAGGGGGGTTCAACCTTATTTTCAAAGGGCCAGTACAGGGGCAGGATTTCATCCCAACCAAACTAAAATGGGAATGAGCTGTGGTGTGTTTGACTCTATTAATATATTAAGAGATGTTTTTACCGAGTGCAGAAATCTAAAGAAATGAGAAGTAAATCAAGGGGGTTTTATATTTAGGCCTGAGTGCAGCCTTCACTGATTTTCATAAATGGTTATTAACTTTGTGCCTTTTTAATGAAAGGAATATTTTAGCTAGAAGCTAGTATCATATTTTACTTCAAGCTTACAAATGTTTGTAGATTATTATTGTTGGAAGCTTTTGTTTATTGAAAGTTTAGGTGGCTATTGAATAGGAAAAAAATTTAGCTTATTTCTGCATTTAATTTTTTTTCATGAATAATGTGGTTAAAATTTAACTGCGAACCCAGTATCATCATTCATTCATTCATTTTCCGAACCGCTTATTCCTAATTAGGGTCGCGGGGAGGCTGGCGCCCATCTCAG
>JBCNYG010000017.1:1922315-1934719 GCA_039654305.1 Porochilus rendahli | reverse complement strand
CGTGTGAGAGTGTGTGTGGGAGAGAAAGAGAGAGAGAGAGAGAGTATGGGTGTGTGTGTGAGAGAGAGAGAGAGTATGGGTGTGTGTGTGAGAGAGAGAGAGAGAGAGTGTGTGTGTTTAAGAGCGAGAGTGAGAGAGAGAGTGTGTGTGGGTGTGTGTGAGAGAGAGAGTGAGATCCTGCACCAAACCGCTGTTGCACGGCTATAACTCCCTGCTCCACTGCAGTGCTGCATTAACACTCATCAAAGATTTAACTGTCCCACCCATCTCTCCTCTGCCACGACCTCCATCTCCCTCCACGAGCATAAACCCTGCCACTGTCCCTTCCCTTCACTTCTCGTTCATTCTTCAGACCACAGCAAGAACACTACACCAATCTTTCGATCTAATTATATTGAGGTCACCCTGAACATACACACGTTTTTATGTATTTAAAAATAATCTACGTAGAATCATACAAGACACTTACATAGCACTCGACATGACCGCTGGATTTCATAAAGTCCTGACATTTCACAAAATCGCTCAATCCAACTACTGTCGCGGGGCTACGGTGTGCATCAGCTCTGGGTGAAGGCGGGGTACACCCTGAACAGCTCACCAGTCCATCGCAGGGCCAGCACACACAAGCACTCACAGCTAAGGGCAATTTGGAACAACCTATTGGCCTGACGTGTAGGTGTTCGGCCTATAGGAGGAAACCGGAGTACCCTAAAGAAACCCGTGCAAGCGTGGTGCAAACTCCACACAGAAATGACCTTGCTGAGCCCAGGATTCGAACCCAGGACATTCTTACGGTGAAGCGAATGTGCTAACCACCAAACCACCCCTAATATCAATTAGATAAATTAATTAGCCACATCGCTAGTACACTAGCTATTTCAACTCTCATGCACATTAATTTACCTTTCTATCTGAGTCTCACGTGACCTGCAGCAAGTTGTTGCCAGAAATTTAGCTGTTTTCTAGGCAGCTAGCAAGTTTACGGTTGCAGACAAATAAATATTTTATTTTACTGTTTATTTGATAGCAGCCAAACCTATCAAAAGTTATCATTAGCTACATTAGCTAAACAGCTGGCTAGCAAACTAGCTTGCGTTTTTTATCTGCGTCTCAATTTAATGGCAGCCGAAACGTATCAAAAGTTACCATTAGCTACCTTAGCTACCGCGCTAGCTAGAAAACTAGCTTTAGTTTTAATCTGCTTCTCAATTCCACAGTAGTCTTCCTAGTTAAATAAATACCAGTTTGTTCTTTATGATCACTAGCAAGCCTAGCAGCAACAGGTAGCTGGTTAGCTAGTTGGCTGTTAGCAGACTAGCCAGCATTTGTATTTCAGTTTAATTGTCCCCAAAAAAGTTTTATATTGATTGACCTATTAGTACTGTGCTAACCGTCACAGCCAAAACACTACTCTATACGAAATGATTCACATTCTAGTCTTCAAATGGAGTTTCATTATGCTTATCACAGGTATCCAATCAGAGATGTTCCTTGACACGGTTAGATGAACACATATGGAGGGCTTTGATGAAGGGGAAAAAAGTGTGTGTGTGTGTGGAGAGGGGAGGATTATAATCTGTATTTTGTGTGTGTACTGTAGTATGGTGTATGTGTGGGTGGGGTGGGGGGGTGGGGGGTTTATAATCAGTCTTTCAGCACAAGTTCATCTCTCCTTCACACGGCTTCCTACAAAGTAAGGGGTCAGACTGCGGCATTCCTGCTTTGATATCAAAGGTCTCTTGGTTACTTATACCTCGAACAAAAGCTTCTTCATTTCACGAGTCGGCAAATCCACCAGTAATAAAACTAAGGTCCATTGATGTTTTTAAAAAGGACCCATGAGAAAATGTGACGATCTGACTGAGGAATTCAAAATAGGATCCCAACTTATTCTGAAACTTTTATTACTTTCTGTAGAAAAGATTCCTCTTGAGCAACACCTTCCCGGGAGCCCAGTTTTACAGACTTGGTCATTAGATGCGCGGAAGCCATTTTTAAGCAAATGTGAGACGCTTCACAGTACTGACACTTGACTGATTTCAGAAGAATGAGAGAGATGAGAGAAAGAAAAACAGTCATTGCCAATTCTATGATGTCATCTGAAGACTTCAATCAAATTTCAAACATGTATTGCCCCTGCCTTGCCCTAAAAACGTACATTTGATTTTGATCGATTTTTGAGATGAACCAGAAACCAGGTGAAAAGTCCAGTAAAGTATGTTAATAAAAACAGGCCTAGGTATTAAATTTCTTGAGACAAGGGTATAATACTCACTGGCTCATGACTCTGTAGCAGCATCCGTGGTGACGGTGTCACTCTCCTTCTCCACGTCGTCTTTTTCAGTGGCTTTTGGTGTTTCTTCAGTTGCCATTTTCACATCACTAACTTCAGCATTTGTCTTTTGACAGTCTGGATCACCGGACCCCTCCTGGTCTTTCATGTCTGGTGCTGAAATATCCTTTTGTGCCTCTTCCAAGTCTGTTTGAGGCACATCTTTTGATGGTTCCTGACTCTCTGTACTGTTTTCCTTCGCGGCAATTTCGGTGTCTTGTATTGCTCTTTCATCTGCATCTACTACATGTATAATGCCAACATTGATCTCCATCGTGGTCTCTATCTTGATGTCTTGGACCTGCTGACTCTCTTCCTCAACAATTTGAGCATGCTTTGTACTTGCAAGGGTAACAGTCTGCATTTGACTGCTCTCTTCTGGAGCCGAAGTCTCTGTAGGGCCACTTGGTTCTTCAGTTTGAGCTTTCTCAACTTGACTTTCCTCATCTTTGCATTCTGTGGTGACTGTTTTGTCTTCCTCTACCTTCTTTACATCTTCCTTCAATTCCACTTCTTCCTTTACGTCTTCTGTACACACCTGTGTTGCATCAATGGCGACTGAGGACACCTCTTCCACCTGAGGTTTAATTTCTTCTGTTGTATCCACCAGAACTATTTCAGAAATCTGAATGGCTTCACTGACTGGCCGGCTCTCAGTACAGATCTGGGTTGGTTCTTCATCGACCGTAGATATTTCTTCTACGAATGGTGTGTCTTGCGATGACTTTTCTTCCTCGGCTGCAGACGGGACCCCTTCGGGTTTTGCTTTGTCCTCCACGGGCTTCTCCTCTAACTCTTGATCCATGTGCATTTCACTGAGGTTCTCGACAACATTTTGAAGGACTTCCTGAACAATGACTGTACTTTGTTCCTGAATGGCTTCTGCTTCCTTCATTGCTTCTTCTTCTTTCTCTTCTTTTTTACATCCTGTATCACTCGCAGCACTGATATCATTGATTTCCTCGACAGGAACACTCTCTGAAACAATCTCAACATTTGTGACTCGATCGGTTGAAACACTCTCCACAGCATCCTCGTCCTTTACCTCGGCTTCCGATTTAGATTCTGAATCTGGGGAAACATAGACACTCTCTTCTGTTACTGCAGGCTCCTCTGTTGCAGCCAGGACAGGGGTGGTTGTCTCAACTACAGGTGTATATACAAGTGATGTTGTAACTTCTGACACAGCTGCTGCTACTTCTACAGATTCTACCTCAGCACTGTCTTTAACAACTTTGAACTCATGCACCTCCTCTTCTGCAGCAGTGCCTTCATTGATCTCCACTGTCTGAGCACAAACTGGCTGTTCTACAGTTGATTCAAGTGAGCTTTCTGCCTCTACCTTTGGAGTGTTTTCTGCCACTACTGGCTGTTCTTGAATAGTCGTGACCACTGTCACTATCGTTGCTTCCTGTAACTCGTTTTCAGTTGGAACCTCTAAAATCTCCTCTGTAGTACTTTCTACAGAGGCTAGAGGCTGTTCTTTGCACTCAGTTTCAACTTCACTAACCTCTGCAACAAAGACTTTGTCTTCCGTCACTTCCGCTTCCTCGGGTTTTAAAGTTTGACCCTCAGCCGTCACCTCTACAGACAGTGCCTCGATGACAGTGGTGACAGCTTCCACCGTAGCCTTCAGAGGACTCTCTTCCTCTATAGCTTTAATTTCACTGGTATCGAGTCCAGTGCAGACGGCTACTGCTTCGATTTTCTCATGGACAGCAAACACAACTTTCTCCTCTTTAATAGCTGACTCAATCTGCAATGGGCTTGTTGTAACAGCCATACTTTTTGTTTGCTCCTCTGCCACTGTGACAGCCATTGCACTTGATGTAATACTGATGGTTTCCACAGCCTCTTGTAAAATAGCTTCAGCCTTCTTCACCACACCATCGTCTGGAACCGGTGAAGTTTCTCCAGACGTAACAGGTGATTCTGTGATGCGCGATAGAGCAGAAACCATTTCCGTTTCCTCTGCTGGCTCAATGGCAGTGACAGCTTCTGAAGTTAACTCTACAATGTCCTCTGCAATGGTGTTATCGGTTGATTTGGGTGTAGCAGCTGTATCTCCTTCTTCGGGTATATCGCTGAGTGGCTTTCCCTCTGCCTCATCTTCAACTTTCTCCACAGTAGCTGAGATCCAAGATGGAGATCTGTCCTCAGCTGAAGCTTTACCAGGAGTGACAGGAGTGACAGGTGTGACCTCCAGCTTTACCTCCTCTGTCTTTGTTTCTTGGGTAACATCCTTCTCTGATTGTTCATTATCATATTCTGACAGAGGTACCACAGCAGGTGTGTCAGAGTCTTCTTCTGCAGATCCAACATCAGAAGATACCTGACCTTGTTTTGCATCTGACTTCTTCTTTCTTCGGGGAATTAATTTTCTAAGGGAGAAGGATGACTCCTCTTTGGGTAGTTCACTGTCGGATACTGCCTGCTCTGGACCCTGTGCTTCATCGGACTTGTCTTCTGCCTTTGGTTTCTTACGCTGTGTTACCAGCCTTTTGAAGGACTCCCAAGTAGACACAAGGTCTGCTTCCTGTTCTGGTGAGGAGGCCAAATTTTCATGATCAACCTCATGTGAGCTTCCAAGTGGAGACTCTGCAGTCTTGACCTGTTCTTCTCCAGACCGCTGAACCTCTTCCTCAATCTTAGCTTCTTCACTGTCAGAGTCAGAGGTCTTCCTGGCTCTCTTTTTAGATGATCCCACACAAATAAGGGCTTCCCAGGATACTGAGGTGTCAATCTTTTTCTTTGGCTCCTCTGTGCTTTGTTCAAGCTTTTCAGCTTTAGTCTCAGTCTTGCCCTCAACCTGTGTTTCCTCCTTTGCTTCTTCCTTTACTTCATCACCTGGTTTAATCTCCTCAGGTTTCTCTTCGAAGACAGCACTCTCTGTTGATGATAAGGTGGACGATTTTGGCTTATCCGCAGGGGCCTCATCTTCACTCTCAGATGACCTCTTGACACGTTTCTTTGGGGTGACTAATTTTTTAAAAGAGGCCCAATGAAGGATGCCATCTTTCTTCTTCTCACTGTCAGAGGTTGCTGCCTCACCTTCAGCTTCCACAGTGGCCTCAGCCTGACTTGCATCACCTATAGCATGTTCACCAGATTCTTCAGGAGACGATGCACTGCTGTCAGCTTTCTGAGCCTCACCTGATTCAGTGGATGACTGAATCTGTTCAGCTGTCTGCTCAGTGGATTCGACTTGCTTTGTCTCTGTTTCTTTTTTGCCCTTCTGCTTCTTGGAAGACAATTTCTTCAACCCTGCCCCAGTAAATAATTTTTTCAGTGGACTTCCTTGACCCTTGGCTTTGTCCTGGGATGACTGCACTTCAGCTTCAGTGGTTGTTTCTGCAGTTGCTTTCTCAGGAGTCGGTTGTTCCTCAGAAGAGTCAGTTGTCTTGTCATCAGCAAGTTTGGTATCATCACTGGGTTTTGCCTCTTCCTTTTCTTCAGCAGCAGAGGTCTCTGAAACCTCAGAAGTTGTAGTTTGTTCAACAGCTTCAGGCTCCTGTACAGGTTGCACTGGCACAGCTTCACTTTCTGTCTCAGCCTCAACTTTTGGTTCCTCCTCCTTTTGCTCTTCAATGGCCGATGGTGTCTCCTCTGGACTTGCTTCAGATTTTTCTGGTGCTTCTGATTTATCTACTTGTTCAACAGCTTCAGCTTCCTCTACCTCCTTTTTGACTTGTTCTTCCCCTCCTGCTGCTGCCTCTTCTTTCTCCTCAGTCTCTTTTATGTCATCCTCAGCAGATTTCTCTTTTACTGGCTCCTCCTCTTTAGACTTCTTGAAGCTTGTCTTTTTCCGCAGGTTTGAGAAGATTCCCTGAGTAAAAAATCTTCTGAAAGGGGACTGTGTCTCTTGGGATGGTGGAGATGTAGGAGATTCGGCTTGCGGTTCTTTCTCTTTCTCAGCAGAGGTTTCCACTTCTTCAGCTGGCTCATCAGCTGGGGTCTTTTCAGTTTCTTCAGCACCATCTGATTTGGTTTCCACTGGAGAGTCTGTTGCAGGCAGGTCTGGTTCTACTTCAGCCTTTGCAACATCTTCAGCGTTAGCCTCTTTCTCAATCTCTGGGCCATCTGGTTTTGTTTCCTCCTCAGCCTGGACTTCTGTTGTTACAGGTTCCTCTTTGGTTTCTTCAACAACAGCTTCTGAAGTGCCATCCTCGGTTTCCTTCACTGTCAGGAGCTGTACAGGCTCTGTCTTCTCATTCTTGTCTTTCTTCAGTGTAAACTTGAAGCCAACAAAGCGGAAGATCTTTTTGAAACCCACCTCGTTGGACTCGGCTGGTTTCTCCTCAGCTACTTTCTCTTCCGTGGGTGTAGTTTCATCTACACGGATGCACTCATTTTCTTCCTGCTGTCCATTAACTTGAGGTGAAACCTCATCTTGGAGGACCTCAACTGATTCAGGGTTGTCCTCTTTCTGGGGCATGGCCTCTGTCTGACCAACTGCAAAGAGAAAGATAGAGAGGGAGGGAGAGATAGAGAGAATTTTCCATCAGATGTACAAAATATCTGGCTTGAACAAACAATCTTCTTGTGCAAAGAGACAAAACTTACTAATGTACTAAGTAACCTGTGTGTTTTTCTAACTGCCCTAATCAATTCAAGATGATGTGCTCAAACATCTGCAGGAAATCAGAACTGCGCTGAGGAAAATGGTAAAACGCTTTCATCCCCTGTACCGACTTAATCAGCCATATCACAAGCTGATCGTGGTTGGATGTTTTCTGATCCCTTTTGGTCCGAGTTCAAGCCAAAAACACATGACATAATTCAACAGCCAGGTTTTGAGGATAAATCACTGTGCTGTATGTTTCGCAATCGCAAAAGCGCCGCCAAATGAATGAAATGTATAAAAACACTGACCTAATTTAGTGAACACATAAAAGAACAAGCTACCACCTGTTTCTGAAAAAAAGTTGATTTTACGAGTTTATTATATCTCCGGGAACGTCGCCACATGGTAACAGGTGAGAAAACAGAGAAACACACACTCTATGAAACTCCTCCTATGTCTATCTGTGTTTTGACAGGCGTGGGGTGGATCGATGCAGGCTGTCAGGCAAACCAGACCTCCTTGAGGCCTCCTTCCCTCTGACATCCAGGTTTATGTCGGAGGAATGTTCACATCTGGCTCTACTTGATCTTGCTTTCAGATCCAAAAACCCACCAGTAATTTTAATAACTCAATTTTTATACGCGAACATCAAATAACTCATTACTGACAGACATGTAGTGTTGATTGCTCCGGTGTTCCAAATCGAGCACAGAGTCGTTTAAAATGTTATCAACCATTTGGTCTGTGGGTGTAGCGTAGCCTTGAGTAGTTCTGTGTGAACGATGTGCCCTTGGTTAGTCATCAATAGTACCACAATTGTTCTTCAAGAAACCTCATTCTCCACGATGCATGGGATAACATGTAACAAAAACGGAATAGATGTGTTCGTGTTTCGAACTTGGCGTAAAGATCTACAAAGCTGCGTTTTATGGGTAAGAAAGTTTGGTAAAATAAAATAAATAAAAATACATGCACGCTAACACACAACACTCCAAGAAGTCTGAATGATGTCATTCAACTTCCTTTAATGCAAAAAAGAACAAGAACCCATCCCCCAGACAGACAGACAGACAGAGAGAGAGAGAGAGAGAGAGAGAGAGAGAGAGAGATTCAACCAGGAAAGCTTGCATTGTTTTGCCCTCAGTTCTTTCACAATAGCTCTCTGTTTTTTTTCTGGACGGGGCCCCATTCTATTGTCCGTCCAAAACTTTAAATAACCATGACCAAATTGCTGAATGTGCAACAAAAAAATAAAAGAATGCACGATGGATTGCACTAAAAGATTAATTGGAACATTGGACCGAATAAATGAGTAGCGATGTGATCAATGGTGGTATTACGATACGTACAAGGAGCAACAGGGGATTTCTGGGCGGAGAACTTTCTCAGTGGAATTACCGGAGTAGTACTTATACTGTGACACTGTGATCCTCGCAATTGTTACGCAAATTACTAGAGAAACCAACAGCCAGCTCTTAAATGCTTGTGTTCAGGGGGAAACCGTTAGAAAGACATTTAAAGCACTAAGATGAATAACCAAACTTGCCACAATGAGGTTGCATGTGTGAGAGTGTTTGTGAAGCCCCTGATCGCCCCACATCTGCCGCTGTCTCTAAAGTATCTCCGAATGAAACCCGAGCTAAGCAATCCGATCCTCTCTCATTTGCTCCTGGCTTGTATAGCGTTCTCAATGGGTTTTTTTTTTTAAACTGGGAGGGGGGTAAGTGTTATCTGAACTCTCGGTGGGATAATAGACTAAATTCCCCACACGGCATGCGGGTGAGGGGTACTTCAACGTCTTGTGTGCCCATCACCCCTTCTGCTTTTGTTTGTCATGTTTGGCAAACAGATGCATGAAACCGCAGGCTATTAATTAGCAGAGCTGCTGTTTGAAAAAGGACAAGCTTGAGGTTCGGTGGTCTGTGCAAACATTACACTGTTTATCTACTCCACCTCTTGAGACAGGCCTTCAACACCCCCACAACCCACCCAGACTGGAATGACTGTACCCCATTCCAACAATGCACGAAGCGACCCCACCCCACTGTACTGAAACTCGGACCGTCCTCCTACTTTCACAAAGGCCGAAAGAAGCCAATTTACTAATGAATAATAATAAACACTGAACATCAATCAACTTGAAACCAACTCAGCACCGAGGATTCTGTCATTTAAGGCATTTTTGGGAATCTACTTTCAGAAAATCGACGAGTCCACGAGTAGCCCGGTGCAAGCCAATACAGCAATAAACAATATTAAATCCCAAAAGGAATCGATGACAAAACAAATCAACATGAAATTTTTGTACACCCCCCAAGTTCCCCAAGTCAATTCAGCAAATAAAGAAAAGTAAGCAGTGAACATGATTCGGGAAACACCATTTGCCCCCAATCAACACTCACACCTCAAACCTCGCACACATACACTTCGCCCTACATCCAAAAGGTAATAAATTCCATATCCCCATCCCACGCCACCCACCGCCCACCGGGTCGCCACATAGGACCCTGACTAAGATCAGAAGAGCTTAAAGAAAAACTAATTAAAATTCCGAAGCCCACCAGCTCCGGCCCTTCACTTTTGAAGTGCGTATAGTATGGCGATACATCTACAGCCTACGCTTCGAAAGACACGTTTCCTCCTCCTTCGTGTTACACTCGGGTTAAGCGGTTGAGGAATGTGTGCGCGCTCCAAACTGGAAATTCTGAAGCTCTGGCTTTCCGTGAATGGACGTGGGGCGTTTACGCTCATCTCAACTCAGCTCCAAGTTTCGAACGAGAAAACCCCTAACACGGCAAACTCCACAATTCACACTTAAAGTGTAGTACAGTTTTCCGGGGAATATTTCGCCTGTTTTCGTTGCAGTTATCAAAAATAGCAGGTAGGTCATCATTTCCAAATCATCACATTGCTTTCTATGCAAATCACAATAAAAATGCAGTATACACTTTTAAATAAATGAATAAAATGAAAATCATATTGCTTATATTTAACGTAAAAGCTCTTGCACGACTTAAACATGTTGAGATTTCAGTTGCTAATCAAAAACTATTTAGTAAACGGAATTACACGGAGAAATTTATAGAAATGTACTTTATTTAAAAGTCCCAGGAATTATTAGCTGCTCATAGTTACAAATAAGGAGTCATTGACCTAATGATCAGGTGACCAGAGCTTTAAATGAGTAGTAAACTCAACTACCACGCCCAAAAATTACGATCTTCAAGCCTCACCTGTCTGTACTCGGCACATCTGGCTT
Organism: Porochilus rendahli; assembly: GCA_039654305.1. Lineage (NCBI taxonomy): Eukaryota > Metazoa > Chordata > Actinopteri > Siluriformes > Plotosidae > Porochilus > Porochilus rendahli. The sequence continues at coordinate 1,924,561 of JBCNYG010000017.1, read as the reverse complement.
TGCCTGAGCATCATCTGTTCAACACACCGACTCTACACGAGGTTTAAATCCCTTTACAGATCAGCAAAGCACCTCGTCGTCAATGGATACAGAGATCGTGGGGAGCACTTCTGACGACCGAAACCACTAAATCTGAATAAATTCAGCTTCTGAGATGTACCCTACTTACCTGTTAACGTGATCGTCCCAAGCATTAGCCAAACTCTGCCCCGAAGCGCTCAATCGAAATTCAGTGTCTCTGATCAAATAAAAAAAAAAAGTTTCTTTGTTGAGAAAAAAAAATCAGTGTTTTGGTAGTAAAGTCGTAGTTAAAGTCTTCTCCCTCTCTCTGTCTCGTGAAGTCTCATGGAGGCCAGGCGTGTCCTCGTCTCGGTTTCTGGGTTACTATGAGCAAAAGAGGAGGGCGACTGACAAATTTCAACCCGCGCTGAAACCCAGGCCTGATGTAGGACCTCCCCCCTGTTCCTTCCCCACACCCACCTTTCAGCTGTCCGATTCCCTTCTTTCTCTGAATGGAGCTTCCTTTTCCTCTCCCCTCTCTTCCTCGAAATGCCTTCACCATTCCCATTCTCACACTTCACTTTTCTTCCTCTGCTCCCGCCATCTCTCTCTCTCCCTCTCTCGCTCTCTCTCCGAGATACGAAAAGGTCACAGAAATGTCATGACATCAAATTCCATAGATACCGACCTGGAATGTAATGAGTTCATGATTTCTATATGTACACAGAGTTTACTACATTGTCCCTTACTTTCTCATACTCTCGCGCTCGCTCTCTTTTTTGAAAATAAAACATCCGTCCATCATCCTCTCACGTCTGACGGCTCGAATGTCGTAGGAATGCTTACCGTGATGCGCCCGTGTATCTCTGACGCTTGTTCTTGGAATTTGCTCGAGGATTCACAGACTACAAAGGATCGCGGATATATTTTATCCTGTCAGGGATTTTACTTACAAACTGACACACAGACATCCCTAAGACGCACCGTGTACGTATTTTTACGTACGTCTGGATGTCGTAGATAAGTAACACTAACCGGGATGCTTAAACATTATTTTACTATTTCAATTGAATTGTCTGAAATAATTGCACCCAAAAAAAAAATTTTTTCATTTGCTGAACCGCTTTATCGTTTATTATGGTCGCTGGGACTCCCTTGGTGTGAGAGTGGGTGTGAAAGGTTGTGTGTGTGTTGGCCCTGCGATGGTCTGGCGAGCTGTTCGGGGTGTACCCCGTCTTCGCCCAGAGTCGGCTGAGATGGGCGCTAGCCTCTCCGCGACCCTGATTAGGAATAAGCAGCTTAGGAAATGAATAAATGAATGATTAAACCCAGACAGGGTGATACAGGCCACTGCTTACGATTAAAACCAATAATTTTACCATAAAATATTAATTAAAACTCATTTTAATGAGTCTATAATATAGAAATGACAGATCCTAGAATCATGCAACTGACCAATCAGAACCAGGCTGAGTAATAAACCGCGTTAGCACTAACTGTATGTACTATATTCTTATTAGAACCATTCAGAACAGCTTTGTGTAGATCGAGCTAGATTTTCATAATATAATAAGTTAATATTTTATTATCACTCTGAAGAATTGAATTCACACCCATTTCTATAAGCTGCTGTAAAACTGGTGTGTTTAGAACTTTTTGCTGTGAGGATACCGGTCTGTAGGAGGGCGACAGAGTCTAATTACCATATGGAGCATCATTTGCGTTCCTTGTAAGCCAGAGGCTAAAACCAACACTGCCAAAGTTCCAGCTCCAAAGTGCGTTAACGGCTCGTTCAGACTGTCATTTAAAACATCTCAGGTATGTCTGCCCCGGCCGGTGTAGGAGAAGGAAAGCGCTGGGGAACGCTGATCAGATTCCTCACACACAGAGCTCTAATCAGAGATCTCACACCTCCGCATTGTCCTGCTGGAATGTGCAAATTCCAGGTGAAATGCTGAAATCTTCTGTTAAGGGGGTGATAACAGCCGGCCTTCAGGCCTCGAGACAAACTCCAGACACGGAGCGTTCTCAGCTGCTCCACACAATCAGCAGGATGTTTCACCGGGAGGCTCCACAAAAGAAATGCAGTGTTTTAATTCAAATACCTAAACAAGTAATGATAAAAATAAGAGGGGGTGGTGGAGTTGGGGGGGGGATGCTGTATACGCAACAAAAAAATAAATTCAGTTATTATTGAAATCATCTTAACTTTAAAATGTTACACTGCATATACTCAAGACCTTAGT
>JBCNYG010000017.1:1859584-1869780 GCA_039654305.1 Porochilus rendahli | reverse complement strand
CTCCGTATATCAAGATGAATTCATTTTAATAACGTGTTTATAAAAGGGAATAAAAACGAGAAAACCGAACACGCAATCTTAGTCTTGACATGTAAAGTGAACCATTTAGAACCCGTAGCCTTACAGGACGTTTCAATAACACATCATTACTTCACGCAATCAACCATGACGTCACACGACGTGACCCGACTATCACACGCCTCTCGTTCTCTATTACACTCTCTCGCAGAAACACGCTTTGCCTTTTTCGAGATCTAAAATCTTCAAAGAACAACACGGGGTTCCCATGTGTACACGTTCGCCGGGAAGACGGAGGGACGGCGGACGGATGTACGTACACTACAGACGCAAATCCATATCTCAGGGAGGGATCCACCTGTTACAGTCGGACTCGGGGACGTCCCATTTTCTGAAGCGCTCAATAATAATTAGGGTAACGGGGAGGCTGGCGCCCACCTCAGCCGACTCTGGACGAGGGCGGGGTTCACCCCGGACAGCTCGGCAGCCCATCGCCGGGGTCATCATCATCATCATCATCATCATCATCCTTTTAGCTTGTGTTGGTTGAGCTGAGAGCGCAGCGTATTGTCATCACGCCCAACTACCTCGTGTGTCAGTCACATGATAGAAGACACCCTGAACATAAACAAAGAACCTGCTAATGTTAAGACTCTCAGACGGTTACTAGCATGCTAGCTTTAGCCATGTGCTTGGCGAGCCTTGGGAAAGACTCTGATTATATGCAATGAGTGAACAGACAGTGTGTGTGTGTGTGTGTGTGTGTGTGTGTGTATGTGTGTGTGTGGGCCATTCACTCATTTCATTCAGAACAACAGCAAGAAGCAGTGTCCCGGGGTGGTAGCGCTCCTCTCTCGCGCCTCTCTCGCGCCTCTCTCGCGCCTCTCTCGCGCCTCTCTCGCTCAACCAGTAGGTGATATCACAGTGTGTGCAGGTCATGTTACACACTGGCAGGACATTGTGACAGAGAGTCAGAGAAACAAAGAGAAGACGGACAGATGGACAAGAAGACCAGTCCCTGGAAAGATGGACATCCCATAATAATCTAAGGATGTCACCGGCGATCTCGAACAGCGGGTCGAAACCAATGGGCGTGGCGCCCACTGTTGTCGAGGCAACCACTACTGCGCCTTTTAAAACGAGGGTTAAACGGATGACGTGGACTGACCGATTCGTAGCGGAGATTCATCGCGCGTTTCGTCTGAAGGGCCGCCGTCCTCCTGTCTGACTAATCTAACAACCTGCTACAAAGTGAGCAACGCAGCAAGCACAAAGTGTCAGGAAGCCAAACCGCAGCCCAGTTCTTGGAAACGCAATGTTCGCTTTCGTGCTCGGATAACAAACGTTGACATCACGCCGCGTTTAAACATTTAAAAAAGACAGAGGAGTGAGGGGGAGAAAAAACGCCAACAAGATACAAAAGAATGAAGATTCCAGTCATGCCGAGGTCAGAGCGGAGGGACGGAGATGCCCAAGGTCTTCCAGCTGCGTTTGGGTTACGGCGAAACAGAACACTCGGCTTTCTAACCGTACTCAGAGATCACACCACGTTGTTTTTACAATCCCAGCCGATCCCTTCGGTCTCCTGACCCTTAATAAGGCTCCAGGAAAAGGTCGTAAACTGAACGCTGAACCCGGACCGGTCTGAGTGTGAGTCGAGGCCCGGTAATATCACGTCGATCACCAGCCGATGGGGCGCGGTGTGTTTTAAAAACGTTCGGCGATCCCAGAACTCAGAAGAACCACCTGAAACCTGGAACTGATCAACAAGAGCAACAATAACAACCGACTTTAGATACGGACCAATTAAAGGAGCCGAATGACAGCAGCGATCCGATATAAAAAAAAACATTTTTTTTAAACCTAGCACTGCATAACAGAGGTCATAACTTTACGGTCTGAGGAAACATCGCTAGAATTTTAATCAAAATAATATTAAAATAATTTTTTTTAAACTGGTTAAAATGTGGTAAATATTTTTTCCCAGCTGTCACGCTCTTAATCTTATACTATTATGAACATGATGACTCTTCAAAGCTGCTTGCGCACTAATCCTGTAATAGAGAGCGTTTACTCGTGATCACAGCGTGTAATCTCCATGACATTGTTGCTCCGGTCGAGGCTCAGCAACATTAATGTGGCAATAAAATGAAGTCGGCTGAATGCAGTGAATGTACTGGAAGTTCTCACATCAAAGCACTTTTTCTTCCCTGTTGACACGGATATAGATTTGGACTCGGAGCGAGTGGTTCAGGGGGCACGAGGAATCATTTTCACATATGTATCGGCCCCCCAGAGTCCCGACCTTAACCCTACTGAGAAGACTTTATGGAGGGGTTCAGTTTTTCCCCTCATCGATTCAAAACATCGGTGAAAAACGAACCCGACGCCGGAGGGAAATCAATGTTACGGTGATTAAGTTTGCTGAAACGATGGTGTGGCGATTAGGTGCTGACGGCGAGGATAAAGGCGGGACAACATGACGTTCGTGTTTGGGAACCTTGGGCAAGGCCCTTAAACTCAGTTGTGAAATGAGATGAGATGGGTGATGGGCATCATGGCCGTGATCCGTCCTGCGTAAAGTCTCCACCTGATGAAAGTACCGGACTAATCTGGTCACGTTTGGCGATTTGCACGGAAAACCGTGCACTGTTTTACACGTCCGAATTTTCACATGAACATGCGCTATCCATGTGACCCCCACGACCTTGAAAGAAAATCAAGGTGACCCATTTCTAGAGGCTTGAAGACTTTGACACTAAGCACAGCTGGTACAAACCTAAAACCGATCCAACAAAAACTGCACCCGGCTTCGATCGGCTGGTGGGGCATTCCGTTGGGTGACGCCTGATATGAAGTAAAAGCAAATCCACCGAGGCTTCAACATGCTGGAGCGCATCTAAATCATTACACACTTTGACCTCTGCGACCTTGAAAACCAGATCAAGGTGAGCTAGTTTTCATGAGGTTAACAGCGATGTACATATACGTAAGCTATAAATACCAAACAATCTTGTGACTTTTTACATCTCCTTGACCTTGAAGATAGGTAGGTGACCTTGATAGGTGACCTTGACACTAGGTATAATAAACATGAACTGGTACCCCATCCGACGAAAACTGCACCCTCTAGAGTGTTAACAGCCATTTCTGATGAATTGACCTAGGTGACCTTGAAAAACAGGTCAAGGTGACTCCATCTGAGAACCGGGGATGGACGTATCGTGGGGACCCTTCAACACGAATTGAAAATAAATCCGTGAAGCCCCGGCACTGACAGAGCCTGTGATAACAGCATGGGGATAAAAGAAAAAGAACTCGGTACTCACTGTTCCGACCAGGGGATAAATAAACCCCGCCCCTATGCTGGCACGGATGTCTCTGATTGGCAGGGTGAAGCCGACGGGCACGCCCTTTTTCTCAGGCATGTGAGAGAGAGACAGGTGGGTCTTGGCCATGCAGATGGGTAGTGTGTCGAAGCCCTGTCAAACACACAACACGACATTTCTGCATCAGAGAATGAGATTCGTGTCATTAAAGGTCGAGTCTTACGTAGGACACGAGTTCGCTTCAACGTGTTAAATCTCACCTGCTAGGCTTGTTGGAATCACTAGAACAAGAAAGGAGATAAAGAAATAAATCCAGTTTTTCTAATTGTCTCACCTGTTGGGTGTAATAGTCGATTTTAGCTCGCGCTTCAGACGATAGCTCGACGTCGTCCGCTCCGTAAACCTTCTGCGCGATAGTGCGGATTTTCTCCACGATGGGGGTCTGTGGGGGGAGGAGGAAGCAGGACGCTATGAAAAACAGTATTCATAGATGTTACCGGGATCGGTCCAATACATTCATTCATTTTCTAAGCCGGGTCGCTGGGGAGGCTGGTGTCCATCTCAGCCGACTGTGGGCGAGGGCGGGGTACACCCTGGATGACTCGCCAGGCTACCGCATGGCCAAAACGCACAACCATTCACACTCACTCTCACACCTAGGTACGATTCGGAACAGCCAATTATCTCGCTGTGCATGGTTCGGACTGTGGGAGGAAACCGGAGTACCCGGAGGAAACCCACGCAAGCACGGGGAGAACATGCAAACTAAACAAAAATATCCGTGGGCATGGAGGGGTTAAATGTGTGTGATGAGTAGTTTTATGAGATATATATACATATATATAAATATAAAAATGTTTCACAGTGTGACCCATACATACACGTATGGTCAAAAGTTTATGGACACCTGACCCTCAGACCCACATGGAGCTTCTTCCCAAAGAATCTTTCATTTGCTGTCGGGTTACAATTTTCCGTCACTAAAACCTCGAGCCTCGAACCTGTTCTGGCATGACCGACCCCCCCAGGTGTCCCCACCTGGCATCAGTGCCTGACTTTAACACACTTCACCATCAGTACCAATATCCAAAGAGCTTATTAAAATTGATTTCTATCTTAAAAAGGATTAGCCGAGTCCTTCTTCGACTGAAGGGACGTTTCTGAAGCCGTGTCCCCGCAGGTCAGCAGGGTACAGTGTGTGGAATGTAAATCGGCTCACGGGGACGAACAGCAGACAGACGTGAAACGCAGCCCTTAATGAGATCTCTTAATCACTGTCACGGCTTCCCAAAGCCTCGACATCTAACAGAAACTAAAGTCAGACGCAGAGATTCCGTACTGACCCTGCTGAGGCGTGTGAGGGGTGTTTATTATTATTAGCTGTCAGCTAACTTTTTCATTTAATATTATTATTAGCTATTCGCAAAATTTTCCTGTTTTTTTATTATTATTAGCTGTTAGCTAAATTTAAAATTTTTAATTATTATTAGCTGTTAGCTAATTTTTTAAATTATTATTAGCTGTTAGCTAAATTAAAAAGAATCTATTATTATTAGCTGTTAGCAAATGTTTTAGTTTTTTATTAATAGCTGTTGGCTAAGTTTTTTATTTTTATTATTAGCTGTTGGCTAAATTTTTTATTTTGTATTATTATTAGCTGTTAGCTAGCTTGTTAACATCTATTAGTAATTACATGACGTAATCTATCTTGGCGTTGTTAAAGAGTAACATCACATCTTGGATGAGGGTTTTAAGAATGATCTTTTATTGACACAATTGGAGCTGGTCTTCATAATGATCTTCAGCCCTTAAACTGGAAACAAATCCCCATGTTCCTGCAACCACGAGACTTCAATCCAAGTGAGGCGCTTAATCGCATTACAGCAAAACAACCAGACACACTTAAGTACAAAACAAGTAAATAAATAAAAAGATTACATGATTAACCTCAGGCGGCATGGTGGCTCGGGTCTCCGGCCCGGGTGGGGAGTTTCTGCGTGGCGTTGGCATGTTCTCCCCGTGCTTGCGTGGGTTTCCTCCGGACACACCGGTTCCCCCCACAGTCCAAAGACATGCGCACTGGCATAACTGACTGTTGCCCGTCGGGTGCGGATGGTTGTGTGCATGCAAAGTACTGGCGAGCGGTTCACAGTATACCCCCGCCTTCGCCCACTGTTGGCTGAGATAGGCTCCAGCCTCCCTGCGACCCTAATAGGATTAGGCGGTTCGGGAAATGAGTGAGTGACGATTAGCTTCGCTGATTATGCTGCCAGATATAATAGCAAATCCGTGATCCTTTTAAATCTCATTCATTTGGCCGCACCACGTGGTGGTTATAATACAGAACGGTACATTCCTCAAACGCGTGCGTTTCTCCTGGAAATATAAACCGGATGGCTCATGAAAGGAACCAGGAAGTAGCTGGTGATCTACCAGCGAGATGATGAGTGACGGCGATCGTCTCGGAGGTGGTGTCAGCCTGAATGTGTGCAGTGAGCGTGGGTTAAAGATGAAGCCCGGAATAAAATTCTCAGCACCACTATCAGCAGGAAGAATGGCATTGTGGGTAATGTAGGCAACTGTTTACCAAATTGCTACTAAAATAAGTACACGTCTCGTTATTATTACTATGAACAATATTTAGAGCGAGTTCTGCAGGAGAACTTCACACGCCTCCTCGATGTGAGGAGAATATTTAACACGTACTCTACAATTAAAATCACGGCACTGCGCTACATATTCGTGTTTCTTCCCCCTCACATGACCGTGAATCAGCCGATGTTGTGTTTCGAAACAGAAGCCGGGACGCGATCTTTAAATCCATAACAGGTCACCTCACCTGAAGGCTGTACAGGAAGTGGAAATCACTCCTCTGTGCTGCTGCTTCCTTCACGGCGTGTGCCAGCTCCACGGCGCCACGTCCACCCCTCCCCCAGTGATGGCACGGCACGGCTGCCGACGCCCCTGCAGCCTCGGCCGTACGACACACCAGCTCGATCTCAGCCTCCGTGTCAGTCCTTGAGAAATAAACAAACCGGGTGTCCGGTAAGAAGGTGCGTTTGATTTCTGGATTCTGATTGGTCAGAAGATGTTGATGTATTTTCTTTAACGGCTACAAATCCACGGTTCGTTGGTTTAGCTGTTTATTGTTTTTGCGTTTCTTTAGCAACATGCTATAGTCATGAAAACTAATCAAAACACAGACCACAGGGGTGCAGGCGCTCTCACCGACCGGTCCATATTAGACCAATACATTAAAACATGACCTTGGGACCGTAAAACAAGGTCACGGTGATCCGTACACAATCCCACCGAGACAAAAGAATCGCTTTTTTGCCTAACATCCGCAAACCAATCACAAATCAGAACCACAGCTTTCCTGCGGCTTTCACGCGATATACGTTCTTAAGCCGCAAGATATCCGCTTGCATGTGGAACGGTAAAACGTCTTGACGCAAACTTCACAAAATCGCTAAAAAGTTTTCTTTAGAATTAAATTTAACTTCCTCGAATTATCATCGGACGTTTTTAAAGCTCTGTGGAAAACAAGTCGTTACAACCTCACTATAAACAACAGTGACGCGGAACGCTGCCGGTGCGCTCACGGTACAGTTCTCACTAAAGTAACGCTACAGGAGTGAACTATGATCATGATGCGTGTTAAAAAAACGCCTAACGATGATTCCGGGTCCTTACCTAAAGACGTTGAGGGCCACCACCACGGGAACTCCGAACAGACGCGCGATCTGGATCTGTTTCTTCAGATTGCTGCAGCCTTCAGACACCAACCCGAGATTCTGCACAAGAGAAGACGTGACGGCATTAAAAACACAGTCCTGAGTCATGAGGTGGCTGTGCACTCCTTTATACACTTGACTCGACCACTTATATCACCATCATCTACACTCCTGAGATCACCTTTATCACCGTACACATAGCACGTGTTCAACATCTGGACAATGTTTATGCTGCGCAATGTAATAAAAATGCTTCGTTTTACAGCTAAAGATATCCCTTCTACACAAAAATAAATAGAAAGTAAAAAGAGGAAAGCGCCGTGAGCGCAAACCCCCACCAAGCAAGGTAAATCGATTACACAGCACCTCCTGCTGGGCGTGCTGAAATATGACACTCTCACAAAATTAAAGAAGTCCTTTTAAAAAATTTACTGGGTGCAGCATTTGATCCGGATCATCTCCAACTCGTTCACCCCAGGCAGGAATGTCGTGAAAATCAGCACATAACATTTTGTGTACCCCGGAGAGCGCAAACCTCCACCAAGCCCCACTGGGCACCTGACATCTCGAACCAAGCAGCTGATAGAGTCAAGTTCACCAGGATTCCAAGATCTTCTGCATGAACCATCTGCAGACCCTCCCTGGGGCAACTTAAACAGGTTTAAGGGGTCGTTTGTGGCAGAAACTGTGACCTCGGGCCATAGCCAGGTTTTGTCACCACCAGGACGCCGCCACCTGCTGCCCCCTTTTAACCAAGCATCTTCATCAAAAGACAAGCCCATTGAAGGACCTACGCTGGAGGGTCACCTCCACCTCCTCCTCCTTCTCCTCCTCCCCCCATGAGGCTTTCCGGGAGGAACTTCCTGCCGCGCTTTACAGCTAGCGTCAATGGATACACAGAGCCAGATGGGATCCTCCAGAGTCCAGGATACCGGCAAGGTGCCTTCTGCTTCTTGTTAAAGAACCGCACAATTAGCTTAAGCACTCGAGTTATTTGCTCAGCTGAGGCTGCTTTAGGGAGACTGATAGAAAGCAGACGCCGCATCTCTCAGCCATTACAGCTCTCGCCGGGCTGCAGCCTCCACCTTTAACGAGACCAGGTTATATTTGCGCTGTTAATTTAATCTCATCAAACCACGTGAGGGAGGAGAAGCACAAGGGAGGTCTGGAGGGGGTCAAACAGTCATCTAAGCACTTCTATCCAGTTCTTCCTTATTCTCAAGGAACCTCCTGCTGGTGAAAGAGCTTGTCTTTCTTGGTCCACCTCAGTAGTTCCTTGTCAGCAGTACCAACCCTGGAGCAAGAACTAAAATATTTGCTACAGAATCCACTGAGGAGCAAAAAACAGCCCAAATTTCCCACGGTTCTTCGGAGTGGACCTCTGCCAGAGCTAGAAATGGAAACACGGCGAGAGAAACACGGCGAGAGTTCCTAAAAAAATGGCCTCAACAGCGACCACGTGCTCCGATTTTCCTTCACTAGTTTAGGCGTTGCCCAGTCAAGTATGCCTCAGTATCATGTCACCACCGCCAACCAGGAAAGGGCAAGAGCAAGCAAGTGCTTCCCTTGAGATACGTGACGCTGGCCGCCGGCATCTTTTTGAGCTGCTGTGCATGCATATTCAGGGGTGGCGTGACCAGGTTTAGCACTACCCCCTTTGTTAATAGGAGTGTTATTAAGACGCCCATGAAGTGACACGGAGGTGAGCTGATTGTTGGCCAATCAGCTCCCGTGGTCTCCTGGTCCTGGACGACTCCAGGCTCACGATTGGCTCGTTTTAAGGAAAAATAAATACATTTCACATTTGTATCATGCAAAAAAAAAAATCTAAATCGTTTAAGGGTACAATGTGCAAGATGTAGCGGCATCTAGTGGTGAGGTTCCAGATTGCAACCAACTGCAGTCTCTAAGTTTGTGAGGTGCTTCTCAAACCCTTTAAATGCACCTCGTTTTCCTCACTTGCATCCTCTTAGTCCTTCCCATCAAGGAAACATGGAGAGATGGGAAGAAGCGACGTGAGATTCAAGGAAACGTGTTTTCAGAGGAAATAACGTCCTTTTTCTTGCTGACCTGCTGCGTAAAAAAGGATTCCGGCGTCATTCAAGGGGCGGGTTATTTATACTCTGACATGCAGTTCTTCCAGGTAGGCTGCTCTCGTGTATCCTAACTCAGCGCTACTCTATCTTCACTCCTCGTTGCACGAATAAGATAACTGCGGCAGCCAGCAAAGATGGCGGACCAGAAAAACTCTGGCAGAAGTAAGAGTCGAGGGGCTAGACAAGTAAAAAGCATCCCTGATCTACTGTCGAAACATGTCGGTGCAAGATGGTGGCAAGCCTGACGTGGCTAAAAAAAAATATCACGCCTCTAAATTCCTGGAATGCTTAGATACAGCGGTCAGAAAATGGGCCGGGCGTTAAAAAGGCAGCATGAACGGAGGGTTTACCTGCTCGGTGTACTCTTTCGGGAGCGGCGCTCCTGCAGTTACCTGTGAAAGAAAACACGTGTCAGGACTGACATACAGACGTCTTGTACTGTTTTATCTTCTCACAGTTTCCAAATTGTTACCATATTAAGAGAAGGGGCGGGTCTAGCAACTGATTTCAAGTCTAAATCATGGACCACGTGGTTTCGTCTAACGAGGCATCTCTATACGGCAGAAGGACCCGAAGCCACGTGGTCCAGGATTTGTTTCTACCTCATGGGTAAGTGCGATATGTGAGCGAATAAATCTGCGTCCAGAGTGAATGTAATATGATTGAGACGGAAACGTGCGTCTTACATTCGGACCACCGCCGTGCATCTTAAGAGCCCTGATGGTAGCGACCAACACCACGACGTTAGGCTTCAGCCCGGAGGCACGGCATTTAATATTGAAGAACTTCTCCATGCCGATGTCGGCGCCGAACCCTGCCTCCGTAACTGAGAGAGAGACAGAGAGAGTCACAGTGTGAGACAGAGAGTGACCGAGTGAGACAGAGACAGTGAGAGAGAGACAGTGAGAGAGAGACAGAGTGAGAAAGAGACAGTGAGAGAGAGACAGAGTGAGAGAGACAGAGTGAGATAGAGACAGTGAGAGTGACAGAGTGAGACAGAGACAGTGAGAGAAGAT
>JBCNYG010000017.1:1743248-1758529 GCA_039654305.1 Porochilus rendahli | reverse complement strand
CCCCCCCCCCCCCCCCCCCCCCCCCCCCCCCCCCCCCCCCCCCCCCCCCCCCCCCCCCAAAATGAACAGCATCTCTGAAGGTGTATCAGTTCTAATGTTACTGTTATACACTGAATTATCTGGGTTTGAGATCAAAAGATAGCTATAGGATGACGGATCATGATCTCGGCTTGACGTCTAGGTGAATAATAGTAATACTTACCTAATAGTCATAGTTGTCATAAAGGTTTTTCTTCATAAATCTGACCAACTGCTCAGCTATAACTCCAACATCACACCTATACACGTTTACTGGTGTTACAAAATAAACACAATGACCTAGTAGTAAAATCGTTATAAAAATCGAACCGTAAAAGTAATATGAATTAAAAATGAGCTTCTAATCACTTTCATCGTGCTTGACTGATGAGCTCGAATGTCCCGTATCACGAGCAGGTTCTTTCTCTGGTTCTTCCATCACTTTGACTTGAACACACAAGGTTCTTGAATCCTAATCTGACTTTCCGATTCGTCCTGCCGAAGGTTCACACCTTATGGTATATCCTCCAGATTTCTGCTCTCAAAGCTCCGTGGAGGAGGAGGATGATGTAACTGGTTGTGAAAGCTGTGGGGGGAAAAACATCCAAACCCACGATGTTTCTGTCATCAACTGCTGTTGATCACCATAGATGATCAGTTCCACTTATTAGTACATTATTTCAGTTATGGTTTTAAGGAGAAATGTAGAAAATGCTCACTCTGCCACTGTACACTCCTCACCGTCCTTGGCTAAGATGCAATTATTCAAATTTACATGACATGCAAGAGAAATTCTGCACTGGGCTCTAAGTCAGGACTGTCTATGTACAGCTGTGTATTCATGTACACAGTGATTTTTAGTGAATATTTACAGCCTGCATTTTGACAGTTCTGACCCTTTGTGTATGTTCTCGCCTTGCCGTGTCTCATCTTTTGACTCGTCTAACCCTTAAGATTTTTCTGCCATTATGCTTTCTGTTGTTTTGACCTTCCTGTGCCTAATGTTTACAGTTTTGGATCTGGATGCTATTTCTGTTGATTCTGTTCCTCCTATCAATAAACCGCCAGCCGTTGTATCTGATGCGTGATTCGAGAATGTAACAGCAGTTGAAGCCTCACTAAAAACAGTTTTAATCTAATAAAGCCTGCATATCATATTTAATACAAATTTATTTCAAAGTAGTTATTTTATGATTGTAAGCAGTAAGCGGAGTGAGACGCGAACCCATTTAGCATGTCTCTTATGGTGACCCTATCTTGCCAGCTACCTTAAAGGAGGGGTTGGTAATCTGGAATACTTGCACAATTTGAAAGTAGCATCTCTTCAGGGCTTCGGCGAAACACTCCCCACGAGGCGCTACTGCCTTGCTATAACGTGTGCTTTCTGTAGGCCTCTTGCAGTCGCTCTCTCAAAACATTTCGTAAAATATGCAAATACATTCATATAGATGTAGTGACCCTAGCAGTATGTTTGCATATTTTGCCACGTGTATTAGGAAAAAGGCTGCGAGAAACCTGGGACTTTTTTCTTTCTTTTTTTTTTTTTTAAACAAACATGCTCTAAAAACAGTGAAGGTGAACACCTTTTCTGCTGTCAATTTGCCCACACAAATTAACACAACTGAGCAGCTGAAGGTTAAGCAATTCACCCAAGGGTCCAGCTGAAGCAGCACTGTGATTCAAGCTCACAAATTTCCAATCACCAGTCAAACATCTTTACCTCTAGCTACCAACAACCGATCACTGAGCATTATCCTTTGAAAAAGCCAATCACTGATCAGCATTGTTTCCAACAACCAATCACTGATCATCATTATTCCAAGCAACCAATCACTGATCATTTGTTGCCAACAACTAACTTATGATCACTGTTTTTTCCAATGACCAATCACTGATCACTGTTATTCTAAAACAACCACAATGACTGATCCCTGCTGTTTGTTCAGAACTCTCTTATAAATAAAATCCAATTATTGCAATTATTGTAACTGTTTCCATTGTCTATTTCTGAGCGTTTCATGACAAGTAAACAGGAAATAACTATGTTTTAAGGATTTTATGCAATTGTTTGCATTCCTGTATATAATTCAAATCAAGTGATACATTATTAATGTTTCTGCTGGATTTTTTTATTTTTTTTTATTGAAACAGCTCAATCATGTATTGTCCAGTGTTATTTTCAGAGTCATTGCATTAACTTTAAAGATGCATTATATAAAGAGTATGAAAATCTTTTTTTATTTCAATTAGGTCTCTGAGTAGTTTTAACTGTGGAGTTATTTTCGCTTCCACCTCACGTTCCACTCTTCACCCTGAGACTCAGTGGTGGCCTTTAGAGTCGAATGTTTATAAGATAATGGACAGCAGGTGTATCCAAACACAAACAAGCATTTTGGACCAAGTCACCTTTCCAAATGGATTTTCTGAGCCTCTGTACACCTGGGCTGGGATCATGGCTCAAGGCACTTAAATAATTTTTATCATCATGTCCTCCAGACAGGTTATATGTACAGGAAATAAATAAGCAAAGGTTACTGCACCTATAAAAACAAAAGAAGTATTTTTCAAACCATACTTTATTTCCTGTTTTTTAATTAAACATGTATGCATTTTATTCCCAATGTCAGTAAGCAGTGGGCAGAATGTTTGAATTGGAAAAATTCCAACTTCCTGTTTGTCATGAATGCAGCATCAAATTTGTAAAAGTTGTATTTTAAGATTTTCTTTTAGGTTTTGGAAAATAAATATGCCATGATATACTTAAAAAACAACAACAACAGAAAATCTGATCAGATGATCAGATATATTTTGTTTGTTTAATATATTAAATAATTTCCTTTACAATTAATATCATGTATGTTTAAGCTATTTTGTGAAAATGCCAAAAACTAAGTTTGTACATAATTCGTTTATTTAAAAAAAACTTCCGCATCGCTAATCCGTTTCTCTCTGATTGGCCCAAACAACCGCAAAGGATTTTGGGTGCGATCTCACCGACTGGATCAGTAAACTTAACAGATAGCACTATTGGGCATCGTTTTAAAGCCCGAAAAAACCTAGATAGGATTTAAGTGTGCTAGTGTTACGTATTTCGTAAACGAGTGCACCCTTTTAAAGGAATTTTACTTCCGTGGTACTTTTACAAATAAAAATGGGAGTTGTAGTGTTTTTGTGCAACAGTGCAGCTAAGGTGTATTTTTAACATGTAAGAAAGAACTACAACTCCCAGACACCATTGCGCGGGTAGTAATAGTAATAGTAGTAGTACTGGACGCGTCACGCGATAGCGAATGTCCGCGTGTAGGAGGCGAGTCACGTGCAGCGCAGCTCGCGCATCGCTTGTTGCCTGCCTGCTTGGCTGTTGACTGTTGATCTGACTGAACAGGATCTGTCTCTCACTCTCTCTCTTTCTCCTTCTTTCTTTCTCTTTCTCTCTGTCCTCTTCATGGTTTCCAGTTAAAACTCGACCGAAGTATGAGCGACAACGATGACATCGAGGTTGACAGCGACGTGAGTGACGTAAATTCCCTTTTATTATCAGTTTTATAAAGCGTTCTTACTGAGGAGTTGCTGTAGTTGTGTAGCGCGAGCGGCTCTTGGGGGAAAGCAGATGAAGCGCGAGACACCGCGCGCGCTGTGTGTGTTTTTGTCGATATTTGATCCTCTTGTGGTACTTTAGCGTCCTGGCTAGCTTTAGCTTCTGAGCTAACGAGATGGGAAATAATTATCACACACATCATTAAATATCAAATAAATAATAATAAAGTAAAATAATAATTATAATAGTGCTAGTTGTGAGAGAAGAAGAAAAACCCGAGTCACAAGATTTTAGTCATCAAGCTACATTGCTAGCTGTGGCTAACATACATACATACTAGCAAGTGTAATTCTCCTCTTTTATTTCTTTTTTTATTTTCTTTTCCTTCACAGGAGGAATCGTCGAGATTTCATTCTGTGGTGCGTAATAAAGTGGAGGAATTGATCACTAATTATCTTTATCCCTTAATGATAATAATAATTATAATAGTAATAATGTCTCCTGTGTGTTTTGAGATTAGCTTTTATGTTGCTAATAATGCACAAAAAGCACTTTTTAAAACACAGACAAAAGGAGACTTTGTACATGTTTATTTTATGTCAATAAAGCTTAAAAGTCATAGTTTTTAAGTTTACAGTATTTTAGCTATATTTAGAATCCTTGATTCCTATTTGTATGTAAGTAGTATGCAGAAATATACTATATGGCAACCGTGCAGGTTTAAAGTAGTGCACGGTTGCCATGGTAACAAGGAGTTTTGGATCCGGCTCCATTTTGGCCATGTTCACACTGAAAATCTGATTTTATTATTATTTTTTGGCTCGTATGTCCTCCTGGCTCTGATCTTGCATCCACAAACACACACACACACACACACAGCTGTCTGTAGTACAGAATTCGTAGCCACAAGATTTATTAAAACTTCGTTATCATGCACTCAGGAATTTGCATCGTTGGTATACAGGATGCTGAATGCAGATCTCTGTGGCCTGCGTGTTTACTTCCCTATGCCAGTGTCCTGTGTGTGGTGTTGTTGTTGTTGTTGTTGTTAAACCGCCATCTAAGGATTCAGATGCACATTGAGCTCCAAGCTTGCAGTGTGAACATAACCCTTTATCAGTTGGTGTTTTTCCCCCCTTCTTGCTCTGATGTTTTGGCAGTGAGTCGTTTACTCCACCATCTACTCCTGTGTGTGTGTGGTTTTCCCTAATTTCTACCAAAATATACCAAAAACACCAAATGTTGTACACGGTTTCACACTAAACCTGTGGAGATGATGATGATGATCACAAAATATGTGAGAGTTCCAGAGATGTTTATTTAATTTAAATAAGTGTATATTGGTCAGTTTATATGTTCAGACTCTTAAACCAAGCCTCATATATTGTATTAATTGATATAACTGTTAATATATAGATAGTTAGAGGGATGGATATTGATATTGATAGAGAGGGATAGATAGATAAAGTGAGGGATCGATGGTGAGAGCTATAGATGGATGGATTGATAGATTGAGGGAGAGAGAGAGATGGATGCAAGTAGTGATAAACAGAGAGGGATAGATGGAGAGAGAGAGGGAGAAGCTGCTTTTACATGAGGACTTGCGCCAAGAACAGTTTGTGAACAGAACAACTTGCCTGGACACAACTGGCCATGTAAAAACGACCTTACAGCTTTGGGTGCAATTTGTTCCACTTGACTTGTTGAGGTGGCGCCGGTTGTTTCAGAACGTCTTGTTCCAGGTTCAGCTTGCCAAGTGAGCACAATTCACATGGGTTTACGCGCACGCAGTGCCGTACATTGGAATTATTAGGTCATTTCGCGCCAAATGGCTGGGTCTTCTTCCTCCTCAAGCTTTGAGAGTGACCGTGTCAACACGAAGGAAAGTGGGCACATCTTACTCTGGATTGGGGGGGCAACTTCTTTTCATTGCTTGGGTAAAAGAAGTGATGGAGAGAGAGAGATAAACATAGAAGACAGATAAGTAAATAGAGAGCAATGTAGATTATGAGAGATGGACAGAAGAAATGTTGATATCGATAGTGAGTGAGAAATTGTGAGACGGATTGAGAGAGGGATAATTAGATAAAGAGAGACAGACAGGTGGGGCAGATGTACATTGATTGTGAGTAATGGTGGTAGGTAGATAGAGAAATGACTGTAGATAAATAGTCATACAGACAGACAGGTGGAAAGAAATGGATATATGTAGTGAGAGAGACAGAGAAATGGATATAGATAGATGAGTAGATTGACAGATGAGCAGAAATACTTATAAAAAAAGTGAGGTAGCGATTGAGGGATGGAGCGAGAGGCAGACAGACAAGGAAAAATGTATAGTGAGAGATAAAGGTCGGTAGACTTAAAGACCGATAGAGAATGTATATAGATAGGGTGAGATAAACAGATATCGGTAGTGAGAAAGAGGTAGATTAAAGGAGAGGCAGATAGAGAGATGTTTGTGACATTCACCTGCTCGCGCTCGGGACTCACCTGCATCTGTCCCGTTTTAAATATAAGAAAAAAGTCTAAAAATCTCATTTAGTGTAATTTCTGCTGATGTTACTGTGTAGTATATTCAACACAAGTCGTTTACCTCAGGATCCATTGATGTCGACGTTTGTGTATTTCGAGTTAGCGACGTGTACGTGATCTACAGCGTGGATGTCCGAGTTCTGAAAGGAAATAGTTTTCAATAATTGATTCTTGGACTGAAGACAGCGTGCGTCGTACAGCGCCTGATAAACACTCGGCAGCGGCCGGAAGTCACGTGATCAGGATCATTCAGACCTGCGGGATGGAGGGCGTTGGGTTTTCATTTATTTGCCAGAGAATTCTTTTCAAACTGGCGTAAATAGAAACGCATGACTGGAATAGTCCACTTCATCACCTGTTACCTGGTCATGTGACAGTCTCGAAGCAGATAGTCTGACAGCTGGTGGTTTGTGGATCATCTGCAGATTGTGGGTTTTACTTTCACTTTGTTTGACACTGCGCTGGTTTAAGGTCGTTTACACTTAGTTTACCGTGTATGACCTGTCAACGACGCACAACGAAATGAGGACCACATGACTTCTGAAATAATGTTATAAACAGTTGAAGATTGCAATAAACTAAAATGAAGCAGTTTGTTGGAGTGTTACCAAGGCAACAGTAAAGATCAGCCTTATACACCTTACTTACTTATCATAGTGAGATCTTTAATTAAAACTCTCCTCTGTCTCTCTCTCTGTCTCTCTCTCTGTCTCTCTCTCTCTGTCTCTCTCTCTGTCTCTCTCTCTCTGTCTCTCTCTCTGTCACTGTCTCTCTCTCTGTCACTGTCTCTCTCTCTGTCACTGTCTCTCTCTCTGTCACTGTCTCTGTCACTGTCTCTGTCACTGTCTCTGTCTCTGTCACTGTCTCTGTCTCTCAGTAGCTCTGTCTCTGTCTCTCTCAGTATCACTCTGTCTCTCTCTCTCTTTCTGTCTCTCTGTATCGCTCTTTCTGTCTTTTGCCTTTTTCACGGTCTCTCATGGTCTGTCAACTGTGCAGCAGCTGATGTTTAATAGAGAAGTAATACTGTTTGTCGGTGCAGTTTGCTGATTCTCATCAGAAAACAATTACACACTGTATTTCCTGCTGTAGAGATAATAACCTTTTATGAAATTTGCATAGACTGGAATGTGTATAAATATAAATGCGGAAGCAGTCGTCTTCCCTTCTCCACCTCTTCCAAGTACCTGATGGTTACCAAAAAAAAAGAAACCCTTGCTGGAACTGTGCACTCTTCCTCCTCAGCATTAGCGGTTTTTTGGTGTTCTGATGGCGTTGGCTATGATATCATGTGATCTTTAGCTTATGAGAAATGAGTGTCATCTGTTGATTGAATGAATGAAGTGTACGTATTCGTTCATGAATCATTTTGCAATCCAGGTTTCAGTGCTGTGGGTGGGAGGTGGGGAAATTATGCTACTTATCCAGGCCAATGTAGGTGCAGCTTGACATTCTGATCAGTAATTCAGAGCCTTAAACCCCCCTGGACTCCCACTGCCTATTTTGTTAAATTGTTGCTGCACTGTTACCTCATCATTGCCTTTTTCTTAACACGGAGTGGCGTAACCGATGAGTGTTCATTCTGTTGTCTGGAGATCTCAAATCCGGTGCCTGATGTTATAGCCATCCTTGACCACGAGTTGAAGAGAGTGAAAATTAGCCGTACTCTCAATAGGGGAGGGGTTACAAACCCACAGCAGCACTAGCCAATCATGGGTGTCTTTGGGGTCATGTGTACGGAAGTGGAGGGATAGCTGCTTTGGCACTAAGGGTGTTTAAAACCTCCTTCCATAATATATATCCATATGTTCTTTTTGTTTATTCTTTTTATTTTTTTACTCACAAGATGTCTGTTTAATCTGTTCGTGGTGTTCCAATTTGTCACCCGGCAGAAGAACACGGTGGTGTTCACCACAACTAAACCAAACAATGTTCAGGGTTTGGTGCTGTGCTGTGTCGCTCATATGTCATGTGGTCCTCCCCCCCCTGAGCTCAGCGCCGAACTGTTTCCTGGCAGTCATTCTTCCCTTGTTTTCATCATAACGGGGGTTTTTTTTAATGCAAGGATATGTCAAGACTTCATCAAAAATGCTCCTCCTTATTTTCACCATCATATTGTGTTGTTTGCTGATTTACAGTACTGTTCACAGTCTCGACTCTACTCCTGTAGACGGTTTTAAAGGGGCGGAGTCATGGTTGTTTGAAGAAAATTGACTAAATTTTTTTGTGTGTGCGTGTCGTGAACCGTTGTATCGTCCATCCGTCTGTCCGTGCACATGTGGGAACCCTGTGGTGATTTCAGGTTTCCATTAAAGGAGTCTTAACTCCATAGCTTAACACTTTCAGATGTTAATTTTTGGAGAGGGGGCGATTTGCAAGGTGAAAAGGTATTTAATAAATATAGAGGAGTATTTTGGGCATTTATTGCATTTTTACCTGGATTTGGGTAAAAATTGTGACATGGCTCCTTTAAATGACGTCTTTAGTACTAAATGGATGGCGTCCCGGCTTTTGTGTACTTCTGCAGGCTGCATCCGTGACTTTACACTTCAGCTCTCACATGGCCCTTCTCAGGGCGTGCATGTGTGTGTGGTTTAACAAGATCAACTCTTGTGTAACACAAATGACTTCCCAGTTTCAGACTTTAGCAGACTGCATGAGATGTCCGTACACTGTCCTGACATGAAGTGCTAACCTGTTTGGTCAGGAGACATCCAGACGCTGTGTACACTTCTCTGTGTGTGTGTGTGTTTGTGTGTGTTCCAAACCAGCCCTAATTACTGACTCATTTATTCCCCATCACATGTACACACAGTAGTGGACTGGTCCAGTTTCACCTGCATTACGTCCTCTGCCACATCTGTGACTGTCTCCTCGCTCGACGAGATCGGAGTCGAGATGTCTGTGCTCTCTGTGGGGCCCTTTTATCTTCTGTGCAAGGAGGAAGAACTTTATTTCTAATCAAGATTTTGAGTAAATGTATTAGATTTTAAAACGTTGGCGGCCACCGTACGCTCAGTACTAGTGCGTGTAGTCCTACGCGCTTATTGATGTTGACTTGACTGCGCGCATCGAATACCCCGAGGCTTATCCACGACGTTCATAACAGTAGAGCTGATCCCGAGAACAAAAGCCTCGTGGACATTCCGACCATTTTCAGCGACACACCTGAACCTATGGAATAAACAACCTCATAATGATCGCGTGTTGTGTCAACAGTTATGGTCTGGATAACTGGTTGGCTTTGTTTATGGTGGAAAAAAAGAAGAGAAAGAATAGGGTTTGATAAATAGTGAAAGAAAGTGAAAGGAGTTTTGGTATCGATGGGTTAAAACCTTGTTTTATCTTAATATTTTTCAGTGTTAAGAGATTCAGTGTGTTTTACTTAATTTCACCTTTAATTAGAGACAGTTTCACAAGCGAAAGCACAAGGACTGTGCACTGAAACCCAGGGCCAGTATGGTGGTGCCGTCGGTATCCATCGAACTGAACCGCATCACGGATTCCAGTGCCTTGTTTCGGTGCGGCTCTAAGTGCTGTCAAGTCTGTTTTAGTTTTGGACACTCGTGCCACATTTGAGATTTTCTGTCTCAAGAAATGTATATTTCTTTAGTAGAAAAATAAGAGTACAATTAAGATATTCTGCAAAATAGAGTGATACCTGAAATAATAGCCTTTGATCAGTGCTTAATATCAAGTGGACTACCAGCCGTGTACAACGAGATTGAATGAAATAAATGTTTATTACACTTCACCCTCGATTTCCCGTACCCCTCTCTCCCGGATTTCGGATTTCCAAGTGCATGGATGAAAACGGAGCAGCAGAGGGGCACGAAATAACGTCCAATGAACGACGAGCCGGAACCCACATTTAAAATGAATGAATGTGCTGATTCGCTTTTTCAGTTTGTGGAAACACAATGTTACATATCGGGTGTCGGATAAGTGTGAAATGTGAAGAAAGTCCGAGGCTGCTGCTGAATAACGGCCATTGCTGGACTGATTTTGGTAAATGTCCGGAAAAGGGTAGGGACCCCGGACATTAGTGATTGCCGGACTTTTGGGGTTCCCAGAGAGCCGATCCCCCCTAATAATCTGGGAAATTGAGGGTGAAATTTGAGAAATATTTATATATATATGTATGTGTTTTTTTTCTCCCCTTATTTTTATTCCCTTCACGACATTTGGCCCCGGTCGTGGATGGCTGCGGCATCAATCTGGATTTGAACTTGCGATCTCCAAGTTGATAGTCACGTCCCTTGTTGATGTGCCACTAGGAAAAGCTTATAATTTTTTAAATAAGTTTATATAATTTTATTCAGATTTTAAATAGTTGTAGATCTTTTCGCTTTGCAGGCTGCACACCTGCTCGGCTAACTAAACCAACCAAATCAGAAAATTTACTCCACCAGTTTCTTTGGTAAAAAGCAATAAAATTCTTGAAAATAACTGTTTAAAAATTAAAAGATATACCTTCTTACCATCAAATACTTCTTTTAAAAAATTGGCGCTTTTTTTACTTTACTTATTAATTTTTTTTAGCTTTAGCAAACCGCACCCTCATATTTTTTAGTATTCATGCTATATGAGCTGATATTCTTGTAGTAGAGGAGCCAATCAGAGTGCACGATTGGTCATATCCAGTTAGCAAGGATATAATAATTCGATATATTTTAATAGCAGAGCACGATACATAACAAACCATCAACTTGCTTGCAGGAAGCCCTCGGACACTTTAAACCTGATTGCTTGTTGGTCAAGCGTTCACATGCTTCATCGATGCTGATTGGCTGTTCGCTCTTTGGCAGGAACTTGATGCGTGCCAACATCTGGGAATATATACTAAGATGTGTACTTTTGGTTTTTAGAAACAGCTCACATAAGTAAAAATTATAAAGAGATTGTAGCTGTTAATTTTGCAGTAATCCTAGTGAAAATAAATAGCATGGCCAGTATTATGTTCTTTACACACACACACACACACACACACACACTTCCTCTAATTTACTACCCGAGTTATTAGCAAGAAGGTTAAGTCGTCTTAGCACGCAGCAAACCCTGATAAACATTAAATTGTTTGTTTTCTCCGGGTGACTCAGACTGCAGGTTTATCAAGAAAGTCTGACTCACTGAACCAGACCGAGCCTCTCTACACCTTTATATTATATTAAATGAATTCTCATTTATTATTACCTGTTTGGTAAACACCGTGGTGGTGTTGGCTGGTTACGCTAACGCCGGGGTTCCGTCAGAGCTGGTGTGAAAACGAGAGGGATTAATGAAATATTCGTATCTTTATAAATACGGAAATGAAAGTGTGGACATGACTGTGTAGTTTGTTGTTGAGGTTGCAGCTGTTGATGTTGAAAATGAAACTAACCTGAGCAGCACGGAGAGCGATTTGCTAAAGCAGCCAAATGCACATGTAAATACTGATCGCACCTGTAGGTACTCCGGGCGCAGCGAAGCTACGAGTTAAACCTGCGTTTGTGTCTGGGTATCAGAAGGGTTAAACGCTGTTTCCAGTGGTGATGAGGGGTTTGTTTGGACACCAGACATAATATAATGTCATAATAAAAAGACAATGTAATGTGTGAGAGCATGGCGAGAGAGCTGGTTGAAGCCTGCTGTATGGAGGGGTACTGATTACGGAGAAGGGCATCAATTTTAAACACGCGTCATACAGATTCAATTCAAATCAGTTCATGATGCTCCCTCGATGTTTGATGTGCACAGTTATGTAGGATGTCTGCACACACCATAGCTTTAAAATTTTCCTTCACTGGAACAAAATGACCAAACACTGCGGCACGACAATTCACCTGTGCAGAAAGCACCTGTGCTCTACAAGGTGTCCTGCAATGAACCCTGAGCTCAAACTCCGCTCAACCCCACTGAACAACTTTAAGTCTCCTCAAAAGCACTCGCTGACCTCCTCACTAAGGCTCTTGTGGCCGAATGAACACAAATCGACGGCCACGCCACAGAATGTGGTGGAAAGCCTTGAGAAAAGTGGAGCTTTTTGCTTTGTACTAGAACAACTTTTCGGATGGTTAAAGCCGCTTGTCCGCCAGACATCAGGTACATGAAATAAAATAAATGGTGCTGGATATGAAATCTGTTGGAAGATGCTCCGACTGCCCCAGGTCAAAGTGCTTGGAAAGAAATGCCCCGGCCAAAACTTCACCTGGGATTTTTTATTATTTCTGTATTAACTAGTTGGATCAGTTTGCATCACAAACACAAAACCTGCAGCTGTGTTAATGAACGTGGTGTAAATCAATTCTGATTTAATTCTATTCTGGTTATTTATAGTATACGGACCGTTGCTAAGCTAATCAGACTGCCCCTGTTTTGGTGTGCTATCAGAAGTATTAAAATTATTTTTAATCCCTATTAAATAGTAAATAGGAATGTAATAAGGAGGGTAATGTATAGAAAGCTGGACACTATCATTAAATAAACCACTTCAGGGTGATGCTACGACCCCAGGTCTTATTTGGCGGTGGGGCCGGCTCGCTGTGCATTTATCCCTTCCTTGTTTTTATTTTAAGGAAAATTAAGAAAGTAAAGTAGAAAATAGAACATGGCAGATCCCAGAAAAGTAATTGGCCTAAAAAAAATGTGATAGAGTTAAGTTTCTACACAATAACATTTGATTCTGTCATCTGATTGGTCCTTTTCTTTTTAAATAAATAAGCAGATGGATCACTTTGTTGTTTTTTTAATCATAATGGACAAAAAGTTTTTCAAATGCATGTTTGTTGTTGAATTGAGTGAGTGTGTGCTTTATGGAGGTAGAAGTCGGATATTGTGGGGTGTTTCCCCTCTGATCTAAAGCGGAGGTTTTCTTTTTCTTTTTTTTTTTTCTTTTCTTTTTTTTATTTTACAGTTGGCTGTAATAACACTTGAGTCAGCAGTGTATTGTTTCCAACCCAATATCAGTCTGGTTCATTTAAAACTAAATAAACTGGAATTCGGTTACACATGAACCAGCCAAGATAAATAATAAATAAAATAAATAAATAAATGAGTGAACTAGTAACCACAAGTCGCATTATCAGGTGAAACTGGGGCGACGGTGCTTTCATTCTTAACCCGGGGCCATGATATCCACAATCTCCACGATTTGAGAGAGTCATGATTAGCGTGAGGGGTCGTGGGAGCGAAACTTGGTGATCTTAAGGGAACTTGGTGGATTCTTGATGATTGTGACAAAAGTTTTAACAGATATTTTTACCACGATTTGACGCCAATCCTGCTAGAATGTAAAAGAGCTTAACAGAGCGTAACAGACCGAGATGCGCCATCGTAGGGGGTCTTGACGAATTTGGAAACACGATTCCTTCAAGTTTCATCTCTTGGATGAACCCCATCTCCTTTATGTACACCAATCGTGCTCCAAGCGTCATCATAAATCATATCATATAAAACCAGGGTTAGTTTCTGCGACAGCATAAAAGAAGACGACGGAGTGAACACGTGAAGTGAACAGGCAGGTATTTTAATTTGATAATGGGATTGTTGTCCATTCAGTGGCTTGCTCTGTGTTTTTGGCCAAGAGGAAACATTTTCAAATGTTGGATCATGGAGTTGTTACTGTTCCGTTATGATGCATCTGATTTTAGGAGCAAGACTATGATCTGAGATGAGAACTGTGTCCGTGTCGTTGCAGGCAGACAAACGAGCTCATCACAATGCGCTGGAGCGCAAACGCAGGGACCACATCAAAGACAGCTTTCACAGCCTCCGAGACTCTGTGCCTGCCTTACAGGGGGAAAAGGTCAGTATACGTCACGGGTCAAAAAAAAACAAAAAAAAAAACATCACACACACACCACAAGCTGCTCTGAAACGTCCCACATGTGTCACATTAACATTAGTTCACACTGCCATACAGACAAATCTGTCATTTCCTCCTGAGAGAGTCAGTTAAATATGAACACATCATCACACATGCTGTAGTCTCTACAAACCAGTGCATTATGGGTATTCTGTACATACAGTTTACTCATTCTCACACACTCACGTTTCCCTCCCAAACCACTTAATCCTGTGAGTGTTGAGTGTAGGAGTCTGTCTCAGCCCTCTCCTGGTGAAGGCAGGGTACGCCCCGAACACCTCAGTCTATTGCAGGGCCAACACACACACACACAGTCACACTTGGGGCAATTTGGAACAGCCAATTAGTTTTTGGACTGTCGGAGGAAACTCACGCAAGCACTGCGAGAACATAACTCCACACAGAGACGTCCTCGCCGAGCCGAGGACTCGAACCCAGGACCGTGGTGCTGTGAGATGTGACAGCGTATGAAACATAAACGATTTAATAAAAACACAGATCTGTGTGGCTTTAGTTTAAAATTAATCTTTTCTATCCTTACAAAATTATACTACTTAATATTCAAATTAACTCTTAACTACCTTCTAGAATATTCAAAATAACTCCTAACTCCGCCCACTTCATTATACCACAGCTTTAAAAAATGTTAAGACTTTTTTCTTACATAATAATAAAGTAAAATATCATTAAATTACTGCTAAAAGAATAAACCCATGGGTTTTAAGTGTGCGGCCCACACCCGGGGTGTGAGTGCCTGCAGGGTGTACCCCGACTTCATCCAGTTTCGGCTGAGAGAGGCTCCAGCCTCCCTGGGGCAGAAAATGTAAATTTTTTTATGTAACAGGATTAGAATTTTTTTCCATGATATCTAATCCACTTTTGTTTATTTGTTTCTTTCGGCTCGGTGTCGACATCCCAGATGTTTATGCCGGTATTTAAAATTATTTTCTACTGTTTGTAAAATTAGGAACATGTTTAAGTGCAACAGAGATGATGATGATGATGATGATGATGGTGATTATTACTTGACGACGTAGCGCTTGATGCTGTGATGTTTCAGTCGTGTCGTGTCTCTGTATGATTCAGGCCTCCCGAGCTCAGATCCTGGACAAAGCCACAGAGTACATCCAGTTCATGAGACGAAAAAACCACACGCACCAGCAGGACATCGACGACCTGAAGCGGCAGAACGCTCTGCTGGAACAGCAAGGTGAGAATCTCCATCTCCACACACACACACACACACACACACACACACACACACACACACACACACACTGACCTCCACCCCTACATCTGCTCCAGTCTTCCTGCATCTCTCTCTCTTTCTCTCTTTCTCCCTCTCTCTCC
>JBCNYG010000017.1:1667261-1693910 GCA_039654305.1 Porochilus rendahli | reverse complement strand
TTTTTTTCCATGTTTGTTTGCACTTTGCATGTCGAATCCACATATTAGCATTTACAACGAACTGCCAAGGCCTTGTGAGGTCCTGAGGTGAACATGGAGCCTGAACCGCTGCTGTAATCATAAAGACTGCCCTGTGCTCATAATTCAGGATTTAAAATCACCTAGAAGGCTTACTGTTCAATTTTAGAGCACACATTTGTCAAAGAAAAGTAATGATTCATTATTTCCTGAAGAAACCGAGCTCCATTTTGAGTGTGGATTCTCTCAGGATGCAGCTCGATGTAGCTTCAGGGAGGCTTTGTTTGTTTGTATTGTTATTTTAATAGGGGTTAAAATCTTTCTTTATTTTAGGATTTTTGTAAAACCGCTTTCTGAATATGTATACTGTAAATATATATATAAAATAAATAACACCGAACCGAAAGGATACTGAATAAACATAGCCTCTATTTCTTGTCACTGTATAACTGCACCAGACACAGCGGGATGGTTAGCTTCTTAAAGCTAATTAAAAAAGGGGCGGGGCTCGGCTGTTTGTGAAATATCGCGATATTTGGGAGGCGAGGCGACGGTTGGGTTTTCGGCGTGAGGCGGAGCTGGAACTTTGTATGAACTTCTGAGGTGAAGTTGGAGAGAGAGTGAGAGCGCGCGCGCGAGAGAGGGAGGGAGTGAGAGAGGAGAGGAGAGGAAGGCACAGACTGAGGAGAGAGAAGCTGCGGTGCGGCTGATGGACTAGAACGTACTTCATTTACCGGTTGTTTTCTCCTTTAACTAAAACCACACGCACAGCGCGTGAGGGCGGGAGACTCGGAGACCGTCTCGCGCTCCCCTCTGTCGACATTTTTGGTCTCTATTTCATTTTTTAAATCCGGTTTAATTTACTCGCTGGTGTTGGGAGTTTTCGGTCTGTTGGAAGACACGCCGACGAGGCTGGAGAGAGAGAGAGAGAGAGAGAGAGGGGAAAGGAAGGTGAGTACAACTCGTAAACACGGCTTTGATTTAAGCGTCGCGTGCGCTGTCCTCCCCTTCCTCATTTTTTAATGAACCAACCGCGCGCGTCCGAGATTAAGACGATCTTTAGCGTTATAACCGGCGTGTTGTGGTCGTGTTCCGGATGAAATGTGGATGTGTTGACGCAGGTTTAGATGGATGAGTGAACGGTGATAATTAGATATCGGTTAACGTGTACAATGGACGATATTTCTGAATAAAAATGAGAGCGCGCGCGCGCTGAGGACGTGAACATCGAGCCCTCGGTCTCGTGCACAGCAGCGCAGGTTTATGGACGCCGAGCTTCAGCTGTTCGTGTTTCATTTGCATTCATTCAACAACAACAACAACAAAAACGGCAATCTTCTAATGTGCGGGTAACAAACAACACAACTGTTTGCATCTCTACACTAATTTAAAGTGTTTATAGTTTAACGTTTCTGGTCAAAACGGAACAGCAGAGCTATTAATGATGGATAACTGTGTTGCGCATGCGCAGTTGATTTAGGCTTTTGTCTAATTTATCCCCCACCAAAAAATGGATAAAGATTGTTGTGCATCTTGCTGTTTTGTGAGTATTAAGAAATGAAATTTGTGCAGTCCAGCACTCAAGGTCTTTGTGTGTGTGTGTCTGTGTTTTTATTGTTTCCTCAGGGTTCGCTGGTTTCCTCCATGCACAGGTTAAGATGTTTGAATGGCACCTAGGTGTGAAACAGGGTTGTCGTTGAACGTAACCACGGATCAGTCATCAGATCAGTGCCAGGATTATGTAAAAAAAGGGCGGGTAGGGGGTGAATCCCTCTCCATGCGCGTCGTCCGGCAGACGTTTTGACAATGATGGAAGCAAAGGGTGATTTCCGGGTTTGAGTCCCATGGTTGGGGAGGGCGTTTCTGTTCGGTGCTAGCATGGGTTTCCTCTTACAGTCCAAAGACATGTGCTGTGAGCTAATTGGCTGTTCCTAATCGCCCCTAGGTGTGAGCGTGAGGGTCCGGCGGGATGTTTAAGTTGTACCCCGTCTTCTTCCTTAACTGGGAATATTTGAAGCAGTGATGTCATTTTTCTAATCGGAAGTTCAGTTCCACATAATTGTAAACAGAAAACACAAGAACACCTCACTTTAGCTCATAGTCAGGAAAGGTGTGTGTCCGCAACAGTGAGTCCAGGAAGCGATGTCATACCAACATGTGTGGTTGCTCACATTGCACCCTGAAATCCTGTATAGCGTTTTCTTGTGCCAGTAATTTAAATGAAGCTCTAACAGCGTTCAATCGAGACTGATTTTGAGAATATAAACCCGACGTAAACGCATGATTAGCCCGATGGCCTAAATCATAATGCCGTCCAAACCCACTCCAAACTATGTAGTTGTGAGCTCTGGTGTCCAAGCCGCCCTGGAAGGCAGCGTGTTTTTTTTTTTTTTTCCTCGTTTTTTTTCTTTCTTTCTTTTTAAAGCAGGTGGTGGTTTTTATCTCGGTGCGTCTCTGAGTGTTGGTTTGTTCTGATCCCTCTCGCTCTCTGGCTGAGTTTGGCGTGTGGGCGGATGTACACTTTAAAGAAGAGCTCGTTCCTGACTCACACGCTGCCTTCTGCTGCTGACGCTTCATGCTCTCCCGATAAAATACTGAAGATTTTATGCATATGATTATCACGGTGTATATTCGTTTATATATACACATGCACGTACACTCTAAATTTTATATAAATTTTTTTTAGAAATCTTCAGCTTTTTAACTAATTTCACTGCCTGAAGTGCAGAAATATGAGTGTAGGTGCTGATTACGTGAATTGTTCGTCTCTTGATTCAGTGTTAATGTTAATAATATATTGTCGTTCCTGATCGTTTGTCACCTTTAACAACAAACACGCATTTCCTTCTCATGCACACGACTATGTGGGATCTGTGTACCGTTCTACATTTAATCTGAATTATTTGAATGGTGGTCATTTAAGGAGTGATGGCATGGTTTTTACCCAAATTTAGTTTCAGGAAATGATCTAAATACCTGATACACACGTGCATACATGTACTCGTCTATATTTGTTAAAGAATAGCGGCATTGGTCATCCATACGGTGTTAGTGCATATCGTGAAACTTTCAGTGATACAGAGCTTTCTTTCACATAAACGACCATATATTGCTGTATACTGGGAAGTTTTTTCCTGTGGATTACTAGTGTGACCTGAACCAATGCAGAACAACAATTTTTTTTCCGGAAGTGTGGTGAACTCATTGGGTAAGGTCGTCCAGCGCAACTAAACAAGCAGCGAGCAACATTTTAGGTGATATAACTTCCTGCATACTAAAGGATCGTTCGCCGTCATACTTTGACTTTTTATGAAGGAGGTCTTTAGGAACAAGGAACCAGTTTTAGATATAAAAGCTCAGGCTTTGTGCCAAGTCGTAGGTCACTACGATAGCAGGTCGGGTTAAAGCGGACTTCACAGACTCTTGAATTGCAGCCGAAAGGAAACGTTTTTAGAGTGTGGCCCCGTGCCGATGTCACTTGTTTGTGCAGCCGTATACTCTGCACCTTGCAATTTTCCTGGTGATCGAGCTTAGCACTGGCCGATATGTTATCTTAGACTGGTGTCTGTTGCATGCAGCCCAGCCTCTAGGACAACACAACAAGTTTGTGTTGCCACCACGACTGGAACAGCCAATAAAAAGGCAACATGTCATTGCGCATACCTAGTAGTAGTAATAGTAGTAGTAATAGTAGTAGTAGAAGTAGTCTGGCAGCACTCGCGTGTATTAGGCCAGACGCAAGGAATGATGTAGCCTGACAGGGCCATGATGTCATATGTGCCTGTTTTAAAGAGCTAGTAAGTCAAATTCACCACATGTACACTTTAAATAGCTTTTCACCTCACAAAGCAAAAGCAGGCGAGTGTTCTCAGGATGGTATGGAGCGAATGGACATGGATTACACTTTTTTTTGCGTGTCGGTCCCGATGGACAAGGAAATCATCCACACTGGTTTATCCACCTGAAAGGTTAAAGAAGCCAAGTAGTGGCGATGTAACGGTGATGGGACTTGAACTCATGACCTGAGTTACCGTTTCCCCTTTCTTGAAGATCATTCCAAAAAAATACATGACTGCAACGATCTTCTAGATGTTTATTTAAATGGGAGGCAGCTTTGAGATGTTCGGAGGTTTCGTGCTTGAGATCGTGGGTTCTGGAAGCAAGTGACGTGAAGGTTTATCAACAAATTGCTAACGTGAAGATGCGTTTAGACGAGCTGGCGCTGTCCTCTACATTCATTTTGTAATAAGTGTTATGTAAGTACTCCAAGGATGCAGATACAGTGTCACATTTTTGTCTGTATTAAGCTTCTGATTGAGAGGGAGAGCGTGGGAGGAGGCGCACATGTTCTGCAACATGAGAGGGAAGGAGAGTGAGAGAGAGCGAGTGAGAGAGAGAGAGAACCTGGGCAGATGATTGGCAGCATGTGGATTCTCAAAAGCCTTTCAGAATCGGAGTAACTGCACGCCGTAATGTTGATGGAAGCAGCACATAACGAGTGTTTAAATAAAATGTCACTTGTGGCATTTTGAAAAGTTCTGCTGGGCTCAGAGAAAACGTACACCGTAGGTCCTGATGTCAGAGATGACCGAGGAAGCTGAACAGGTCTATAGAGATTTACTCCAAATCAGGAGGGAGTTCAGTGCCAACTCCTTTCATCTGATTACAAAAAAAGGAAAAAAGACTGCAATGGACCTTTTCCAGTTTTATACCATTGATACAAATTTTTGTTTGGTTGGCAGTGAAGGCATGTGGTACGACAAAAAAAATCCCGTCACGATCCGCTTCTATCATAAATATCACGCATCATGAACAGTCTGAGACTTCCAGCTAAACAAAACAGCATTAACGCAGCCGTGCTAAGAAATAATCCTGTTACAAATCACCGTTTTCATTCTTCTTTCATTCTTGTCCACCTGCCCGACTCTTCCCTGCCTGTCTCCCCTCCATCCACCATCCGTATGCGTCTCTGTCCCCCTACTGTCTGTCTGCCTGTCAGTCCCCCGGCGGTCTGCCTGCCAGTCTGTACCTGTCCGTCTATTTGTCTCTTTGTCCCTTGTTAGACTGTCTGCTTCTCTGTCCCCTGGCTGTCTGTATGCATGTTTATCCATGTCTGCCTGACTGTCCTCCAGTCCTTCCGTCCACCTGTCCGTCTGTCTGTCCTCGTCTGTTTGTCAGTCCCGTCCTTCCGTCCGCCTGTCTGTCTCCTGTCTCTCTGTTTGTCTCCTATTCTGTGGTCTGCCCAGCTGTCACCTGTCTGTCCGTCTTCCTCCATTCATCCCTGAAAAACTTCTTTACAAGACCACATCTTATCTTTTCTATTCGTTCAAAGATTGGGTCCAGTGTATTTTTTTTTTGTGTTGATTTACCTGTCTGTCTGTTTCCCCTGTTTTCTAGTTGTAGTGTAATGTAACGTGAGGTAGATCAGGTAAGAACTATATTTACTCTAACATGTGCAGCTCTGCTGTGTATCAGCTTCCTACAGTCACCGAGCTACTGAACAAGGACACACTCTGTCCTTGCTAACCGTCCTCGCTTGTACCCACTCAGAGGAGGGAAGAACACCCGTCTGACTAAACCTGAGTGCAAGTGTGAAAAGGAGGGAAAAAAAGATTTATTTTGTCGTTCAGCCTGTGAAATAACACGATGGGCATGTTGGGAAATTTTCATTCAAGTCAACCGCGACGATCAGACAAATCAGACAGAACGACGTACGATGTCGTCTGTCTTCGCATGGTTTTATCAGATGCAGGATTTGAAGGGAGAAAAACAAGTACGGTGAGATCAGAGCCAGCAACATTAGAAATCCACTCTGGAAACAAGAAAGCAGGAAACTGGGACAGAATGAGGTAATGTGGCTGAGAAATGAGGTTGGCCAAGAAATCAGACTTTATGGAGATGCAGAAGACAAGAACACGCAGGATCAGGTGTCTCTGGGTTAAAGGCAGGAGATTTGGATAAGGGATCACGTCACAATTCATCTTCACCTTGTGGATCATATGTGACCTCTCACAGCAAAGGGGGAATTAAGTCAGACATTATTATTAAATGCTTTGACCACAAACTTAAAATGAAATAAAATTTCTGACTTAATACCTAATTTGCTTTGATGGGTCACATATGAACCGCCACAAATTATTCAATCATTCATTTTCTGAACCGCTTAATTCCAATCACGAACAGGCGGTGCCCATCTCAGCCGACTCTGGGCGAGGGCGGAGTACACCCTGGACAGCTCGCCAGGCCACCAGAGGAACCTGCACAAGTTATGCTTATAAGGCACCAACCAAGGTCACGATGGGTTCCCATACTTTTAATGACTTAAAGTACAATAATATCACAATGTTAGAATTTTAAACAAACCTAAATCAAAACCATCAGACTTTTTTTTTAGAATTTAATAAGAATCCTTTTTATTTTGGTCTGAAAGAGGAATCCTCAGTATTTCAGTAATAAACTCAGATCTTTTTATAAATTATTTGTAAAAGGTGAATCATCATTCCGCAGCGTGGAATAGAATTGTCAGTCTTGCGACTTGGTAATGACATTAGTTGCTCGTTTTAGTTCATTTTATAAGGAATGAATTCTTCAATCCCTTAAACCCATTTGTGTTTTTACAAGTTCATCCTATCGAACAGTGATGTACAGGACGCGGATTTGCTGACGAACAGAAGTGTTTCAGAGACTCCCCTCGAACCTCCTGACGTGATGCTGGCACTGATGTAATGAACGAGCATGCGTATCGAGGCCCGGTATGTTTTTCCTTTTCCAAGAGCAGGACTGGTGAGCAGCTTTGTGAAAAGAGAAAGAGAGGGGGGTGTTAACAGGGCTTCCGAAGACTGGAATTAGTAACGAATTCACCCGTCTACCCACCCGGACTCCATAATTACAGTCCTGTCTCCAGCACCGCTGTGGGCGCCATCTTCTTGCACGCTGCTGCCTCTGATACACACACTCATTAGTCACAGCGTCCATCATTCCAACATCCGCGAGGACGAGAGGACGCTCACGCCACAGTTCGCTCTCCACACGCTGGATTTGTGTTTAATACACGAAGCAGTGATGACGTAAATACGTACAGAACAGCGTCATGTGTACGTCACACACAGCCATGTGTGGAATTTTGGATTACGGTTTATGTGCAGTAGTTCAGACGAAATCTCAGCGTCCTGAATCCTCCTGGGTGCCCGTGCTCATCCGCAGAGAGTATTCTCGTGCTCTGTTGTTTTCCGAGAACTGATTTTTCTCTTATGAAAAAGCCTCAATAGTATTTGTCCACTAACACCTCCCCCCTCCCCCCCATCAAAGACAAAAGGCCCCCTTATTCGAGTCTTTTAACTTCCCGTCCTCTACCATTGGCCGAGAAGTCGTTTATTTCACGGTTAAATCCGAGCGCTAATCATCCGCAGCTCGTTCCTGAAGCCGGACTTCTGCGAGCGCTCGTTATTTATTGTTTGTGGATATTTTAGAGGATGGATATCGACCCACAGATAGCACTCTGAACCCCCACAGAGATATTTTAATGAAAACCCATGTTTCTCACACTATTATAAAAGATTTATAGATGAAGGGAATCATTAAGCACCGATTAAAACACTTAATGTAATGCTGTTGTTGGAAAATAATCAGCAGTGCACTGTTGCCATGAAGCAGAATTACTGTCATCGTAGCTTTTATCTGTTTGTTGGTATGTTGGTACACGAAGTGTGGTGGTTAGCATGGGGTTTCCAACAAAAACAGCCGAGGACAGATGTTATGAATGTTTTGCGACCCCAAGTCTGGTCATAGGAGAGGTGAAGGATGGAAATAGTTTATTGTCAAAGATTGAGATTAAAGGAATAGTCTTTGCACTGATTTCCTTACAGGGTGGCGTGTTCGAGCCCCACATGAAGTCTGAGGCAGTGGTGGCTCAGCGGTTAAGGCTATGGCTTACCAAGGGTTGGTGGTTTAAGCCACAGTGTCACTATGCTGCCACTGTTGGGCCCTTGAGGAAGGCCCTTAACCCTACCATATAAGAAATTTCTTATCCAGTTGCTCTGGATAAGGACGTCTGCCAAATGCCATAAATGTAAATATTTGTGGTTTATACTCATTCACTCACTTACTGCGATTCTTACGTACGTCCGTGAGATTCAAACGCAAGATGGTGCCTCGGACCCAGAACATCCCTGCTCCCGGATTCGTGCATTAATAAAAAAAAACTAAATTACGAATTACATTTTTAAAAATAGATCATACAAAAGTTTGCAAGCATGCCTGCTTGTGACGAAAAGTTGTTTTTGTTTGTATAAATTACATGAAATTATCATTTAATCCCTATTACAATTCCCATTTCCAGCTTGCAATATTTACTAAATTTCCCATCTTATGTTGCCATTGAAAAACTTTCAGAAAATTTATTGGAAAATTTCCTTTGGCACTTGTTGGTATAAATGAATAAAAGTAGTCTCTCTCTTCTTTTTAAACAAGGAGGGGTGCTAAAGTTTGCAGACCCTTTAGAACAAAATTAAGCTTACTGGCTTGATTCCAATGAGACACTGAGTTTTTGTTTATAGATGTTCTGGCGAAGAAGAAATTCAGGAAAGAGGGTGTTGAAATATTAATAGTGAAAACATTCAATTATAAAAACCCCTTGGCCACCCAGCAGCTGTTGAGAGATAGCCCGGGCAAAATTTACAAGGTCATGGCATGGATGTGGGTCGTGACAATACCCTTGAAGTTTTCAAAAAGTTACTTCACTTTTGTTTTTTGTTTAATAGATTTTGGACGTTTTTTTTTTTTTACAATGAAGGTAAAAAATTTTGTTTTTTATTTTAGCAGTTCAGTCCTTAAAGCAAAACTGATTTATTTGCTAAAAGTACAAAAAGGATGTTGCTGTAATAACAGTCAGAAGCCGTCCGTTATTAGCAGCGACGTCTTGCTGTTCCCCGCGAGGAGTTTATGTCGGGTTTATTCAGCTTGACACGCTGTCTAAAAGAGATGCGCTTTAATGAGGCTCTCTGCCCACTCACCTGATGATGAAATCACGGAGGATGCACCCGAATTACAGAGCAACATTTTCGACCTAAAACGAGGCGCTGAGTCATGCACAGATTCTGAAATACTGATGAGTTAGTGCTCCCATTTTTACTGATTAAACTCTAACCCAGAACACATTTATTTGCAGTGGGAATTTAAAAAGCAGTGTTTAAAGGGTGATTAAGAAGATGTGAGTCATGTCTGAACTCTCAGTGCACAGCCATATTCCCAGCATGCTTCACTGCACTCTTACGGCTAACCATGAACCGTCACTGACATGGCAGAGCAATAAAAGTCTCCTATAAATACAGCAATAACGCAGTGTTCTTTCACCACCATTAAAGGCTTAACAGCACTCTGATGTTTTATAGGTGAGATGTTAATGTGTGTGAGGGGGTTCTCTCCGCGAGATTTCACTGCGCTTTCATGCAAGCTCGCAGTCGCATCCTGCCGTGTATATATACGTAATGTTTGCCATCACTTTCTAACGTAATGCTTACCTTAACATCATAATATTAACCGTAGCATTTAACATAATTCATACTGCAACGTTTACCGTAACTTTGACTGAATTGTTAACTGTAATTGTTATGCTTTGTTAACATTTAAGAACCAATTTTTCAAAGAATGACAAAGTAAAGCATGCGGTATGATACATCACCCCCTTCAGATTTCAACAAAAAATTTTGTGGGGGTAGATATATTGTAAAAATATCACTTTTTAAAAAAAATCTTTGAAAACCTTGAGAAAAAAATTTGCGGCCCTCTTAGGGCAGGGGTCTCTAGGGCCAAATTCCAAAAAACTTGTTTTTTGACTTCATCTCTGTGCGCCCTCATTCTGCCTCCGTGATTTCATGGAATATGTCCCTGAATTCAATGTGCAGGGATTTCTGTTTCTCCAATGTCTTAGTGACCAACAGTATAATGGTCTTAAATTATCACAATATTACCACCAAACTAATTAATGGCAACCAATCCAGATCCCCTCATTAGACAAAAAATTTCAAATGCTGATCGAGTAATGTTTGATTTTTTTTTTAATTTTTTTTGTGCGCTCCGATTTAAGGTGTAAAGGAGACTTTAAGGCAAACACTTAACCACAGTAATAAAATTAAGCAATCAGCAATTCACGTTGCTAGTAGAGATGTAACTGGACACCAAATCCAGGAATTATTCTCTTATTTATAAGCCGAGGGAATAGATTGTGTTCTTTATATTCAATAAATGGATTCACTTTTAGTCAAAGATGTTTTTGAAAGCAACGCCAATGTCTTAAACAATCCACAAAAGTAATAAAGGACATTAAACTAAATTTTAGGATGTTACTGTGGACACAAGCGTGAATAAATACCTTCGTAGGGATGATCACGTGACACCGGAAACTCTGGAGATCTTAAAGTACAACCTGGACCGAAGATGGTATCAACTGTGCTGGTCTGTTTGGAAGTTTTTTCACAAATATTTGAGACGGAACATTTTGACACAAAAATAAACACAGACTGACCGAAGTACATATTATCCCGAGTTATCAGACCGCCAAAAAAGCTTTAGGGATCAAACAATTTTAACACGCCCGTTTAACAGAAGGAGAGGACAGTGCACTCGAGCGAGTTATTCAGTTGTTCAGAACGTGTATACTTTGAGATGTAACGGAATTTGACACGAAGATTTACATCCCCAAAGTTGAAATCAAATTGTAAATATTGCTGACAAAGCATAGAAATCCCGATGAGGGTGCATAAAAAACTGTCTGTGAAATGTCTGCGATTTTTGTAACGTTATATAATTTTAATTAAAATTAAAAATAAAATATTCATGTACTGGTTATTTATGTCTATCTTCTTTTTGAAGAGCTTTGCTCTTTTATTCACAGAATTAATTTAGCATGAGTTCTGTGTAATTATTTAACATAAATTCCTTCACATTGAATTCAGGATCCTATAAATGTATCAGGTCTTTCAAAAAATATTGGTATTTTCGAGGTTGAACGAAGGCTTTTTTGATTCATTAACCGTTTATGTGAAGGCCTTCTTGATATTATTATTGGCATGTAAAGTAGAGATCGAGGCATTGACCATAACTCTTAGAGTAAAATTCCCGAAATAGCAAACTGCAACTTTAACCATAAAAGTTACGGTACAGTTTAGCAGAATGTTATTGGCAATATTTGCCATAACATTAACTAAAATTTTAACCATATTTGCTATGGTAATATTTACCACTTTGGTAACCACTTTGAATCACAACGTTTATTTGCCGTTAATGAGTTTTTGCCATTAACCCGAACATTAACCGTAATTGTTACGATAATATTGTCCAAGAAGGTAAGCCGCAACATTAGCCATAATTGTAATGATACCATTTACCGTAATGTTATTAACCATAGTTGTTATATTTACCCCAGTGGTAAACTGCAGTGTTAACCAATAAGTTGACTGTGATCCAAAACCTTTACCATAATTAAGGTAACATTTACCCTAACGTTAACCTTACACCCGGGGCCGGTGGTGTAGTGGTTAAGTAGCCGGACTCATAATCGAGAGGTCATAGGTTCGAGCAAAGACCCCTGGACAAGGTCTTAACCGCAAGTGTGCCTCTGTCCAGCCAGAAGAATTAAAGGGCACCATTAAAAGAAATACTGGGGAGGTAATTTGTGATGGAATAGCCTGGCAGGAGGAGTTGAACTCCTAGTCGCTTCACGCTACAGAAACCAGGATGAGCTCCGGCTGTGAAAGCCCAACAGAGCTACCTAACCTAGCAGGGTTAACTGTTAGACTCAGTGTTATGGGAGCATAACCGTTACCCTCATTGCTGCTATAACGTTTTACTGATCCCTGAAGATAAGATGATTAAATCTCCCGTTGCTTTCTTCCTCCGTCCAGTCCGGGTGAGCCCGTACCCGTGATGGTCTCAGATTCCAGTAGTTGACTGATAGGGGAGATTTCGTTGTGTGGTGTGTACGGAGATGCTTTTCTGCTCATCCCGGCTGTAGAGAGTAATTATTCGAGTTTCTTCAGCCCTGTGTTTGCTGTGAACTCTTATCAGATCCGTGTTCAGTGTGCAGACTCTCCGTTCTGTGTAAACTTTACACACTGAAGCGTGAGAACATATCAGGTCAGCCCATCCAGTGAAGATCACGCTCTTTTTCTCCAGCCTGATGTTTGATGTATATTTAGAAAGTATTTGGTTCAGTATCCTGTACACCTGATCCACCGCTACACCCCGGATCCGTGTTAATCCTCCTGGGATCCAGGCTGTGCTTTCACAGCACTACCATCCAGCCATGACTAAGACGAGTTTTTAACACTCAGGCTGATTGTGTTTTAATGAGCGTGCCATTAAATCCTGTAACGGAAATGAAAGTGGCTCAGAGAGCAGGGATTTCTTCAGAACCCCAGCAGCACTCCCTCTTTACACGTCGGTGGTTTGTCAGTGTGTCACATTTGTGGGATCGATCCGATTTCTCCTCAGTGTGGTACTCAATGATCGAAATCGGAAGGGATAAGCTGGCTGTTCACCGTGAATAGATTGTCTGCATTTTAAATTGTGTAATTAAATGTCGTTTAATATTGAATGCACTGTTTACATACATCTGCAAAACCAAATGTAATGTTAATACTACAAACACATTTAATCTAAATCAGTTTTATCAACTACATTTCCTTGTTTTTAAATGTAAAATGTAAGTGAGAGAGTGTGAGAGAGTGTGAGAGAGTGTGAGAGAGTGTGAGAGAGTCATGTCATGTCTCAGCCCCGTTTCGATTATTCGGTGTTTAAAGTGTATCTGTGGTGAATTAGTGTTACTCTATTTAAAACATATACCATCAAGTGTAACATCAGAGGTTCCTTCCAGCAGCATCAGTTCATGCCCCTTGTCAAAGTACGTGTGAGTGCTGCGACACTGGGCATGCTCAGAGACATGAGCCTTTCTGATTGGCTCTTCCAGCCAGGTAGTGATGTGAAGTCGTTTGATATTTCACTGACCCCGTGCATCATAACGCATTATGGTCCAGTGCTGAGCTGCGCAAACAACAAGCGCAGAAATCGTGGAATACATTTCTTTTGTGTTCCTAAACCAACCGATGACAGGAAAGCCGAGTTGGGAAAACGTGAGCTAAATGAGCCATTTTGGAATTCAGTCACGCTCATCCGTAGCAGGCGTAGCCTAATGGTTAGAGAAGTGGATTCCAGAACCGGCAGGAAAAATGTGTGGTGGTGGGGAGTGAGCTCCACCTTCCCTTCCTCCACCTTCATGGCTGAAGTGCCCTTGAGCAACGCACTTAACCTCCAACTGCTCTCCAGCCACGCAATGTGTGGCAGCCCACTGCTCTGAGAGTGTGTGTGTGTGTTTTTACTTTGGATGGGATAAATGCAGTCTCTCTTGCAAGATTAATAAAAAAAAAAAAACAATTCTCAGAGTCACTAGAATGTGACACCTTACTGTCTCCACAAGACTCCTCCCTCTCTGGTTCAAATAGGTAACCAGGTACACCCAATTCTTCCAAATAGTTGCTTCTTTAACATGGTTTTTTTTATCACCTGAAATGTTGTATGCTGAATAGATTCGCTTGTTTACTTGCGCTGGACAACCCCGACCAACAAGTTCAAGTCACTTCCGGGAAAAAACGACTGCTAACCATTGGTTCAGCCCCCGCTAGTAATCCACAGGAAAAATTACCCAGTTTGTTAAAATAAGCTGTGTATTGCTTAAAGGTATTACGAATACTGGTACACTTTAAGTTTAAGGCAGTGCACCTGAACTGGAGTTCCCGTGCTTATTTCAAGTTTCGCGTTATCTGCACGTCTCTATGCGAGGCTGAGTAATATTTTTTTGGTTCCTAATAAACCCCAGTTCTGTTTTACTCATGCATTTGCACGATCTGTATGTTCTATAAACAAATCCGTTGTTTCCAACTCAGCATCCTCTTGCGCTAGCAATGTAAATAAACTGAGTAAATTATTTTTGTTCGGTTAATATTTTGATTTGGTGTGTTTGCACACCTAGTTTAAGTGAAACAATCATGGTAACTCATGTAAAACACTATTTCCCATAACTCGATATGAAAGAGCTTTTAAAAAACAAAAAAAC
The DNA here is from genome assembly GCA_039654305.1 of Porochilus rendahli. Taxonomy (NCBI): domain Eukaryota; kingdom Metazoa; phylum Chordata; class Actinopteri; order Siluriformes; family Plotosidae; genus Porochilus; species Porochilus rendahli. The sequence continues at coordinate 1,679,785 of JBCNYG010000017.1, read as the reverse complement.
AAATGACGCCCTGCTTCTAGTAGAAGTTCCCACTATAATATATGAATGGCTGCAATACACTGTGTAGTACACATCAAGCTTTCCAAACTCTCCTGTTACAATTGGACATGTTTTTTTTTTGTCAGGTGTTTTTCACTTACGGTTTCGAAGTTGCATTCTGCTAGAATCTGTTTGATAGTTTGCATTAGCCAGTTTGACGTGGCTGCTGTTTAATTCAAGAGTGCAGAATCACAAGAATAAGACGTGAAGCCGCCAGTTCATATAAGCCAAGTGAATGGTACTAATAACAGTATACAGATATTAAACTCCAATATAATCTAGTTATTAGGAATACCTGGTTAATTCCGAAAAAAATCATCCCCATGTGGTACAGTTATTATTTATAATAATATATGATTATTTAGAACACGGGGTACTAGATCTGAAGTGTGTGGGGTGTAGGGGCAGCGACTCGTGAACCGTGGCTTTGGGTACAGACTACAGACAGAGTGCTAAACTGATGGAATAACACTTGTTTATAATAAGCGTGTGTGAGATGTGTACAGTGGTTTAGAGTCTGTAGTGTCAGCATTGAAGAAGAAATCTTAACTGGATTAAGAGGGGATGTTAAACAAATTGGACCAAATGTGCATTCATCAAATGTTGTGTGTGTGTTTGGAGGCTGTGTGCACTCCTCCTTTTTTTTGGGGGGTGGTATTTGTGCTGACATCAGCACACATCTAAAACTACAAAGCTTTTCCTTTTTACTCTGCATTAAATATATTCAGACCAAATTTTGTGTTGTGGCAGCATTTTTGCGGTATTACAGTTCACTCTGGTGTGTGTGTGTGTGTGTGTGTGTGTGTGTGTGTGTGTGTGTGTGTGTGTGTGTGTGTGTGTGTGTGTGTGTGTGTGTTTGAGTTTGTGACACTGTCTAAGATAAAGACTGATGATCTCTGTTTACACACTGAAGCGTGTGAACGGTTCTCCGGTAGTAATCTCCCGCCCAGCAGCGCGACTCATGTTGCAGCATCTTTCAGGTTATCACCACCAGTTACGACTTTAGGGACGTGTTCTGTGATGTCATCATTTCGCATCACTTTACTGTACTTCCTAAAGTACAATAATGGTGTATAATTTGTGTAAAGAGGAGATTTTCTGCTTACTCTACTTTTTTGACCCATAAATGTTGATTTCTGTCTTAGACAATGCCAGGGTGTCAAGTATTAAGGTTACTGCATGTTTAAGGTTTCACTCTAGACAGTTTGAGCCGGATGCAAACACAAGCTTTTTTGTTTTTTGGCCACAATCGTACTTCTCGGTGTACTGGGCCCTATATTAGTTAGCCTCCCCCCACTGTGCCCCCATTGCACAGTGGTATTTCAGCCTCCCAATGTACTGAGCGTAGAGCGTTCCTTCAACCAATCAGAGCAAAGTAGCTTCCTAAAGAACTGTGGAGGTTTTGTTAATTAGAAATCGTACTCTTGTGCTCCACTGGTGTCTGAAATCCTAAAAATGAAACGTGTTTTAATGAACTCTTAAAGAATTATATTTCAGAAGTTTTATATTGTACTATCAGCTCAGCTGCTTGAGTTTCATTTTTTAATTTTGATTTATTGATTTAAAAAAATGAAGTGTAAGTCTAAAAAACAAGGGAGAGGATAAAAAAGATAACATCTGTAAAATATTAAAGTTTAAGTTTCCATCTGGGTTCGTTTGTTATAATAATTCAGACATTGATATTATACTGCAGTATTGCATGAAACAGGCAGGTTTTTTCTTTGTAGTTGCTTTTATTTCACATATATTAATATATATATAATTTAAAATCTGTAATTCTCTTTTTTTTAATGTTTTGTTTTTATTGTAGCTCTGCAATATAAATCTGGAGAAAAAACACTACTATTTGCTTTCGGCATAGTTTTAGGCTCGGCCTCAATGTCGGATTTAAGTGGAGCTGATACATGTGCGCACACATGCACACGCGCACACATGCACACGCACACACGCACACACTACATGACAGACATGAGGTCATTGTTCTGAGCCTTGCTGAATTTGAGTGAGTGCAGGGAAGATCTACATGTGTCTACTACTGTGTGTGAGAGAATGTCGGTTAACTGTGTGTGTGTGTGTGTGTGTGTGAGCGTGAGTCAGTGTAAACACTGACTAAGACAAACAGGTTAGTGATTGTTTGCACAGACAACAGACACACACACACTCATTCAACAGGTCACAGTACAAGTTGTAACTGGTCTGTGTTTGTGCTGTAACCTCACACCAGATCATCGTCTGCTAGAAGGAAACCAGTTCAGTAATCGGTGACACACTTCAGTGCTCTGGTTAAAACTACATTACATTTACATTTTAGCTCTGTGTGTGTGTTACTCTGGTACGAGTGTGTATACCTGAAGCTCAACACATTACAAAAACAGCCTAGTTATTGATCTGATATTGTTACACTTCATGAAATAATTAACAGTTTTTACCCCTGGTAGATAATTTGCATATGTGACCTTTGACCTTGGCTCAGTGACCTTGAAGATAAAGTCTGTCTGGGCCGTTGCTCAGCTCATAAGCATGATAGCTTTCTGAAATTTTGCGTAAGTACTCCCTATGACCTAAACCTGTGTGTAGGGTGGCTAATACATTTTTCTTTTTTCCCCCCAATAATTACTTTTTTGTCATTTGCTGAACTGCTTAATCCTAATAGGGTTGCAGGGAGGATGGAGCCTATCTTAACTGATACTGGGCGAAGGCAGGGTACACCTCGAACAGTTCACCAGTCTACACAACCATTCACACTCACACCTAGGATCAATTTGGAACAGCCAGTTAGCCAACTAAGCATGTCTTTGGACTGTAGGAGGAAACCAGAGTACTCGGCGGAAACCCACGCCAACCCCACATCAAAACCTCCGAGTCCGGGACTTGAACTCAGAACCTTCTTGCTGTGAGGTCAACCATGACACCGCCGTGCCGCCCTCATTTATTCCTGTTAAGAGAAAAGGAGAAGACTGAAGGAAGTAGTTTGTGTCTCCTGTGGCTCTCATATTCCAAAGCATTAAATATAATTATAAGGGATTAAAATGCACAAAGTTCTTTAAGGAAGAAGGAAAGGGAACATGAGAAAAACCACTGCAGGATAATTATTGTTGGTGTTATTGTTGGTGTTTGAAAATAAAGATTAAACGAGGCTGGCTTTACCCGTCGTTAAAATATGCTGTGCGTATATACATGGTTTTACGGTAAGGAGCAGGTGCTGAGGGGGTGTGAGCGTGAGAGAAGTTTTGTAGTGATTGACGGTGATTGTGTTATTTCCTCACCTCGGGATGGTGATTGCGGTTGGTGTGGTGCTTCTGCACCTCGTGTGTGGTTTATTCTTTTTCCTGCCTGTGGCGCAAAACCGAGAATGACTGCTTTATTTTCCTGGTTTATTACTGTGGCTGCTGTGAGTCACAAACCACACACACACACACACACACACTCACACACACACACACACACACACGTATTAGCGATAATACATTCAGAGTTTAGGGTGGAGAAGAAAAGATAGCTTTATCAGCATGTAACTGTTTCTCGATTGGTATGACATTAGTATTATTATAAATATTACTAGCGCATGTTTAGAGTTTTTGTTGTAATGAACGCTGTTTATTGTCTCTACTCAGCGTCTCTTTTTGAGGTGGTACGACAGGTGATGTAGGTGTAGACCGTGGTGTTTATTCAGTGCTGTGAAGCGTTTATTAAATCAGCTACGCATTTACCTTCTCAGGATGCCTCTGTCCTCTGAGTACAGAGACTGCAGGAGGTCGGTGAGTTTCCACACGGTATAATTGGCAGACGTTCCTATCCAGAGCAACTTAGATTTTAGTTTTTTGTTTGTTTATCTATTTATTTTTATTACTTTCATTGGGGATTATGACACTAGAGGTGAGGTAGGAAAGCGACTGATGCTATTTGATGTCGAGATGTTTTGGCACTCCACACGTAAGCGAATATTTTGTGTATGAAATACGTGTATTATTAAAGTCTCCAACTTGTCGGATTTCCTTGAGAACCAAAAAACCCGAATAATTTGCAAAACTTTGCCACTTTTTCACGGCATGTACGGACTGTGTGAAAACAGTTTGCGCAAAAAATTTCAGAGATGTTTTTTGAAATTGTCACAAAACGAGGCTCTGACTCAGAGCAGTCTCAGAGTTCACGAACCAGGTGACCAATGTGCGATGCTGTAAATGTCGCGTAACAAATTTGAGAATGAAAGACATTCTATCGCACATCTTGTGTGATCTCCACCTCAAAGACCCAACAGTGGCTGCTTGACTTATGGATCAGTAACCAGTCAATCAGTGCCTTAACCACTGAGCCACCACTGCCTGTTAAGTAGTGTTGGGGCAATTGAGCCAGAGCTCGATCAGTTTATTTATAAGAACAATTTTCAAATGAATTAAGCACAAATATCCTGACTCGAGTCACTACTAAAAACATTTAAAGTTTATTTCGAAGAATTAATTTTTACGTGTCTATGCTGTTCACTCTGATGTTCACTATCAGGCATGTCGTATTAGCTGTGTGTTGTGTTTACACGTGTTCAAGGGAGTGTTCGTACTTCTATCTGCACAGACAACACCACCAATCATAAAAACCTGCTAAGAATTGAGTGTTCAACCCATCTGGACTTCAGAATACAAAAAAAGCCTCAATCCTACCAACGATAAGTTCAGTGGGTTGTACACAGCTGGTTCCCAACACGCTTGTTATTCTGGTAATCACGTTGTGTGTGTAAATGCTAAAGTAAAGCCAATATGTATTAAAATATCATCATATTTTTGGAAATAGTTTGTGTTTTTCATGCTTGTGTTCTTGTGTTTATTATCAGTAACATGCAGAACGTGTTCCTGACACACACGGCTCATTTGCATGTAGTGACGTCCATATAAAGTCTCGTGTTTACAGACAGCGGTGAGCATGGAATGAATGATCAGCGTAAGTGCTGAGAAACAGACAGGGAAGGTATTGTTGGCTTGAGTCTCTAAGATAAATATATTTAATACCATTATTATTAATAATAAGCGGGCGGCGAGTGTTCTGTTAGCCGAGGCGTGTGTTTAACGCATGATTAGCTTTAATCTTCGTAATTATTAAAGGGTTTGTGTTGGTTATAATATGAAATGGCTGGTTTTCACTAAAAGTTCTGGTTGGTACTCTCAGTCCTGACCTTGTGTACTAGAACGAGGATGTCTCTAATCGCATGTTTCTGAAGCCCCTCTAAGATTGTCTTTGGCTGTAAGTGTAATAAATATAAGGGATTAAAGCTCCGCGTAGATTCCAGAAGTAAAAGTGCAGCGATCCGTGCAGGTTACATGATTCACTCACACTGAGGTTTACATTAATTATCTATAGCTGTTTTTAAACGATCACTTGCGGCCAGAACAACTCTTCGTGCTTAAACTATTTGTTCCACTATTTTTCGAGGTGGCTCAAATTGTTCCAGAACATCACGTTTTAGGCACCCTGTGCCACGGTCGGTGAGAAGTAGGAGGGGTTGTATGTGCGTGTCCTTCGTGGTTGTCAGGGCATATTGTGGGCTTTTGTGGCAGGTGGGCGGGTCTTCTACCATGGAAAAGTAGCCTTTATGTGCAACTGTATACACACTCAGGAGTACGAGTGGGAAACCAACGTTTTACCTCTCCAGATAAAACGAGGCTTCTTGCGCTTATATCCACTGCGTAGCACGGATTCTTCCTCGACCTCCCGGTCAAGCGCTTTAGCACCGCTTCACCGAGGAGAAGATTCCAGCCGAAGCCCCTACACTTTAATTGTTTCTTTGTAAGGAGCGGCTCAGACCGTAGTCAGGCAACACTTTAACCCTTCCTTTGGACCTGGGGTGCAGTGAGGATCAAAATGAGCTCAGCGGAGGGCTTCCCTTTCAAACACAGCCCCTTTGTGTTGGGGGGTGCAGTATAGAAGAGTGAAGAGGAAAGCTGCACATCTGTCGGGAGTGTTAGAGGCCCGACTCCCGCAGGCCGACCCCGGATTAATCACATAAAGAGTTGGCTTTTCTCACGCTCATTAAACACCGACCCTTCGATCCGACTTTAATGGCTGAAAGCACACAGGAGGACCTTTTAATTATTATTAATTCATGGGCGAGGTTTTATGTTTTTATTGTCCTTTTCTTTTTAAGCATACTTTTTAAACCTCCCTGGTGTATGAATGTACAAAATATTATTCTACATTTATAGTTTTATTATTGTTGTGTATATAGAAATTCATTAATAATATCCAAAACCTTAGCGTTGTTGAATTCTGGATCCTGATTGGTCAGGAGCTGTTGACTGTAACAGTGTAGTTTGTTAATACACTCGTGGTGATACATTATTGTCTCTATAGTAACGGGTCGTTCAGCAGAGAGGAAAACCGTGTAATTGTTGCTATGGTTTTTTAGAGTCTCCAGTGTCAGAAAAGAGATAAAGCTGAGACTGTGTGTTTTTGGATCTTCAGGTCAGTGGAGTTTGTGCTGTTTATTGTTTCTCGCTCACATTTAGGGTGGTTTCTCTCACTCCGCTTCATCACACCACCCTGACGTTGATAGTTTTTCTACAGCAGCCTGGCCCTGAGTGTGTGAGTCGCCATATACACTTCACAAACTCACCCACCGTCCTGTTTCTCTGAGCTTAAGGGAAGGACAAAGAGGTGTAATCTGGAACATTCTCCCTGCGCCACATTCCTCAGTCTGTGTGTGAGTTTTAATGTGAGAACCCCAACATTACCATGTTGTAAGGGCTGTGAATGGGCTGCTCCAGGGTAAAGGTTTGGGATTTATGTGCTCGTCTGATGGCATATGTTTGTACTGGTAAAGGTGGCGTGAGACGGCGGTGGAACACCAGCAACTGCGCCGGACGTTTATGAGCTGTCGTCTAAGGTTTAAAATAATTTACAGGTTTCATTATTCAGGCTACGCTGCTGTATCCCTAATGCTCTTCAGTGAAAGAACCCTCAGACGTTCAGGATACCAGTCACTCCCCCCCCTTCTCGTACATCCTATTGAGACAGAACCTGCAGACCACCGCCCACTACACCATCTGCTCGTGTTACTGATTTACTCCGAGTGTGTAGCGTAGGCTCGTGAGCAATGATGGCATCCGGAGTTATGATGTCTATCATGTTGGGGAATTTAAACATAAAATCATTCGATGAAACGATTCTGAGCAGCAAAATAAATGCACCCTTCCCTTTAATGCTTCCTCAGAAGCTCCGCCCCTTTCCACCAAATTCATGGTCGTGCATCATCGAGGCAACGACCTTAACATAAACGATGACCCGCCTCAATTTTCCTTCCAGCCAATACACAGCAGGTTGCATCGGTCATGTCTTCGAGAACATTGATGTCCCTGTTGCTGATTGGCTGGAGTAGTGTTGTGTGGCTCGCACCATATTTCGTCTACAGACGAGGGTTCGATCAGGCCACACCCCCCTTTCCCCACCCGATGGAGATATTGGCTGAGAATGAAGTAGAGAACGTCAGGGTTCTCTCAGGCTGAGCTGTGTGAATCGGATACCTGGATAGGTCTGGTTTCATTTGGTCAGATAGATTTAAATCAGCTTGGGTTTTTTTCCCCGTACGGTCCGACCTCCCATTGTTTTCAGCAGTGCAAGTGTGTGTAAGACAGTGATAGGAAGGTGTTAATTACAATATGACCCCCCCCTAGGCCTGATGGAAAACCTCACGGACCATTTTCTGTTAGTTTGCTCCTGTTGTAAGACCATCATGCTTCCCTGGGTTTACACTGGGGCATGATGTCCACGACGTCCACGATTTGAGCGAACCGTGATGAGAGTGGGGGTAGGGGTGGGGTGTCGAATCGTGATGATCTTGAGGAAACTTGAGGGATTCGTGGTGATCGCACTGATTGTTTGACTGTCAAATATTTTGCTATGTATGATTATTATGATGTATTATGATTTGATGCCAATTGTGATAGAATGTGGTAAGGCGTAGTAGAGCGTAGTACAGCGCAGTAGACCTTGATGCGCCATTGTGGTGGATATTGATGAACTTGGAAACACGATTCCTTCAAGTTTCTTCTCTTGGATGCCTCCCCGCCTCCTTTTTTACTCCAATCGTGCTGCATGTATGGAGACTCGCGCTTTTTTTGAACCGCAGACACCGCAGTGTAAACCCAGGGTTACAGAGAGACCATAAGAACCACAGATGAGCTGTTACTAAGGAAACGCTTCTGCCCGTATGCTAGCAACACTAGAAGGGCAGAATTAAAGCTGCCACATCATCTGAGTTTAATCAACTGAAGTGAAGGTGAAGACCAGCTGGTGCTTTACGCAGAGAATGTTTGTTTTTACTGTGTTAATTATTTTAAAGTTATTATGTAGTTTGGATCATTTGCTTTAAATTCCTTTAAACTTTGTTGTGGGAGTTGAGATGATGGTGGTTCCATATTCTGTTAAATGAATGCAAAGCTTGAGTAAAACAATGACCTCAAATGAGATGAGTTTATGATTAGTACCGTTTCATCTCTAAATATAAAAATCCATGTAAATGATTTCAGAAACGTATCACAATACCATCCAAGTATCACAAAATTGTATTGTGATCTAATTCATCATGATGTGTTTAATTTATCGACTTATCGTCCCGCAAACCCAAGACATTGGCTTTACTATTTCTCGGAACTTCCTGTTTCATATCAAATTGGATCATTTCTTTATTTCAAACTATTATTGATATAAACTCTAAACGAAGAGAATGAGCCGTCCCCCAAACACAGAGGTGGAAGGGCGATGTTTTATTTATTTCAAGGCGATCAAGGTCATGAAGGTCACAAATGAGGATCATCGTAAATGAAATCGTGTTTATATTCGGATTGTGTGAACAGAGAGTCCTAAGTCCGTCAGAGTTCCAGATGTTTGTTGTTCTGATGGACTCCGTTCCACGCCATATACTAAAGTTCAGCTCTGACGCCGTTCCGTTCTCCCCCACCTCACTTATACCCCAGGGAAAAAAACCCATCTTGTTCTGTGACTTCTCTGCGGAATTTAGTATTAAAGCATCATGGCAGAAAGTGGGCGCTCCATTGTAACAAGAAAACTTGGTGTACAGATGGTTTGTTGTAGTGAAATTCAGCAGTAACCGTAGCAACACTTTCTCATTTCCAGGCGTACTTTTGGGGTTTGATTAAATGGATTTCTTTATAACTCGACAGAAAACGTTTATATAAACTTCTGAATGCGTTCCACTCCTACATCATGGGTTACATCACCAGGAAAGATTCACGAGTCCGTTCCAGAAGCATTCATGCAAGCCAAGGTCACGACGCTACCGCCACCGTACCGGACCCCGTATGTTTTGGATCATGAGCAGATCATTTGATTTTGTATCTTCTGATTTCTTTACGGATCTTTGACGGGTGTTTGGCGTCTCGCATTACATTTTTCGTTTCTTTTCTCAGCTTTCCGCGTTTTCTTCCCAGTCGGTCTTGGTGTCGTCATCACGCCTCACTCGAGCGCTAACTCGTACAGCGTGTCTTTTCTTCCAAGCGTTTTTGTGAATGGATTTTTCTGGGATTTGTTTTGACCTTTCGCGTTGATTGAATTCACATTGCAAGTGCAGCGAAAGGTCCTGCGAACACTTCTGATGAGAACAGCGACTAAAATAAACAGCACCCTGAGCCAAAACCCACAAATCCTTTCAATCCTGCCTGCCGTCCAACAGCTAAAATAAATCCCCGCTTCCACAATAACACTGAATCTCCCCGTTCTTCAGCGGCAGAGTTGCCGCGAAAGCAGCCGTAGGGTCTTCAGTTGTAGGGTTCGAGCGTCCTCATCACCCCCGCTTCAGTCCAGAGGAATGCAGACACATCTTTTCTCATGCTAATCCATCTCCTAAAGCTACACCGCCGTCTCACGCCGACCTCGACATTCAGGAAAAAAAAAAACCCTAAACATAGTTCGATATTCACACGCCGTCCTTTACACACTGCGGCCCTGCCATATCTGGAGTGTGTTGTTTATTCTATTAGACTGTTGAGGTTTTGTGTGAAGGTCCACAGGAACATTCTGTTTTCTCCTCTCTTTAACCCTGTGATTGGACGCCGCTCATGTTGCTCATGCGTCGTCTCTTGTGATTGTCAAACAACTGACAGATCGGACATGATGGGATACGGCGAAACCGTTATGTTTATGTGAGATTCTTCATTTATTTATGTTTGTTTGAGTCACTGATCAATGGTGACGTAGGTTCGAGTTCTCAGTGAGGACGTTTCTGTTTGGAGTTTGCATGTTCTTGTCGTGCTTGTATGGGTTTCCTCCGAGTACTCTGGTTTCCTCCCATGGTCAAAAGAAATGCATGTTAGGTTAATTGGCTGTTCCAAAATGTCCCCAAGTGTGTGTGTGTGTGAGTGTGAGGACGGTTGTGCGTATGTGGGATGGTAGACCATATAATGGAATTCAGGGTACGCCTTGCTTTCAGAGTCGGCTGAGATAGGCTCCAACGTCCTCGCAGTCCTAGTAGGAGTGAAAGGTTCAAGTTGGGGGGTGGGGGGGCTGACTGTTTTGTACATAGAAAAGGAAAGGTTTGTGATGAAACCGATCCGGTCGCGGTTACTATGGAAACCTTACGCTGCAAAATGTGACCGCAGACGATCAAAATCGAGCAGGTTTACCAGCGGTTAATATTTCAGCCAGGCAAGCTAACCCTGTTCGGTGGTCACATGATTAAGATCAGGGACATCAGCAGGATGTGGGACCAGTTAGAAATGGTGTAGTTATTTAAATACGGCGTATATATTACAGACTCTGCGTAGGTGGAGATGTCCGTGGCTGGTTTCGAAGAATCGGTGAGTGTGTAAACTTTCTGTAACTTCATCTGCTCGGTAATTCTGATGAATGAGTCGTCGTGGATCCTGTGATGGAGTGTGATGTATTCCGACAGCTCTCGGGTTGCCATTTGTGTAACGAATCCATTTACACACGCGATTAGCGCGACGCTGTCAGGTGCAAATGATAAATGATACGGTCTGGTGAGAGAGTCTGAATGAAAAGAAAAATGGTTACAAGGACAATGTTATATTGACCGCTGTGGTGGACAGTGTGTGTGTGTGTGTGTGTGTGTGTGCAGAGGAGGTCTGACCTGCTAGAAATGTGCACAGGATGCAAAGTTACACAATAGACAGGAAAGGGGATTTTTGGGGGTGGGGGGTGGGGGTGTTGTAGAGATATCAGATAACAGATACTGAAGTGCTCGTCCTCTCCATCTGTGACATGCAAGTCGCGCTTCCCATTTTTCACCAAGATGGAGAAGGAACTCGCAACCGGTCTTGCTAAGAGACGCGTGCTGTCGTTTACATGCTGTGGTATTGACAGTGAAATCATACTCTCACTCTCCCTCTCTCTCTCTCTCGCTCGCTCTCACTGTCTCTCTCTCTCGCTCTCACTCTCTCATTGCACAGTCGGAGTAAAAGGTGCAGCGCTCGTTAAGGCAGCGCGTCGGTTAATCTCCGCATCTCCTGCGCAGTCTGCATTCCTCTGGCCCGTCTTAGTCGCCCCGTCACCATGGTTACCAGACGGAGCTGTGATTTTTATCCTGATACGTCGCCGCGCTTCAGTGTGGCAACAATAGACACCATGACTAGAGCCCGGAGTAAAAAAAATAAATACAAGTTGTACTTGTCTCATACGAACCTATTTATGGATGCAGACTCGTGCAGTATATTTAAAATCCTTCTTATTTTTTCTTTAAACACTTTTAATAGTGAAGATGTAATCCGAGCTTGTTAAGTGTGCAAGCTGTATTTTGGAAGAGACCACTCCTTTACCATCCTATCACTAAATCTGAATTCAGAAGGGGTTGATGTAATCATTTCATCGTCCGTACGGAAGGAGTCTCCAGTGTCAGTTATGCCCCACCCTTCGCCATCTTCAGGACCCCGAGGCCTTTCCACTTTCCGTGAATCCAGTGACATGGCCACGTTGAATAATGTTGCCGTGGTAGGAAAAGGCTTTGTTCTGTGGAAAGTATCACAGCCTGGTTTGGGAACAGCACACGATCAGCAGAGCGTACCATCTGTATCCAGCTTCCCGACCTGGACACTATATACAGCAAGCAGTGCTGGTCCAGCGCCAGGAAGATAATCAAGGACCTCAGCCATCCCAACAATGGACTTCTCTCTGTTGGTCAGGGAAACGTTTCCGTTTCTTTGAAAGCAAACACTGCGGAATGAGGAGGAGCTTCTTCCCGCAGGCCGTTCGGGCCCTGAACAAAAGCACTGGTACCTGGACACTGTAGACTCTCCCCCACACATAAACATCCACCTCAGCCGATGGTTGCACACAGACACTTTACAGACAGACAATTACTCGCAAAAATCGCCACTGCATCATATTTCATTATATTGTCATTATATTGCCTTTATATTTCACTATATTCATATATTTTTATATAAGTATTATATGAAAAATTTGTGTGTGTATATGTGTATGTGTATATGTGTATGTGTATATGTGTATGTGTATATGTGTATGTG
>JBCNYG010000017.1:1655347-1667161 GCA_039654305.1 Porochilus rendahli | reverse complement strand
GTATATTTTATTTTATTTATTTTCCTATTTCTATGTCTTTGTAATTTATTTTTTTCTGAGCTTTAACTGTAAAATCCTTTAAATCGTTTTAGTTATGGTTATTGTTCTTTTCTTCTTGCTATTAGTAGCTTATTTCTCACATTTTGGGACAGTCATACTAAGCATTTCACTACATATTGTACTGTGTATAATTTGTATGTGACAAATAGAATTTGAATTTGGAACAGTCATTCGACCCAGATGCTTGTCAGGACAATGAGGGTTCACTAGTCGTTCCTTCCTCTGAGAACGTTCCCATGCCAGCGCTGAAATCCGAACCACCTGCCTTGATTTTTAGACCAAAGGAAGAGTCAGCGAGTCACTCCGCAAGAGGTCTGAGAACGTCCCCGGTCCCTCTTCATGCATATTAAAGCTGCTGGAGAATGATACTGAATTGCACACCCTCTCTCGCTCGCTCTCTCCCTCGAGGTCTCTGAACACTCATATTAGGTTTGGACTGTCATCTTAACCCTGTTTAAAAGGGGTTCCTGGGAACGTGTCCAAACACCGTTACAGAACCGGTCTGTCAAGCTCGATTGATGATCCCATGGACTGAGTTTGTGCCACAGTCCTCCTTTGGCGGATGGTACATGTGTATATGGTTACTTCTCAAACTTTTCATAAATATTTTCTTTCCCCGTCAGAGGATGTGTTTTTTCCTTTCTTCTAGAGATATCAGATCCAGCCCCCCTTAAATTCTTTTTCTCGCATCAAACGCATCATTAGGCTTTTGTTCGTTCTCGTCGCGGAGCCGGAGATTTGAGCGAAGCCACCCTCAGATCAGCGTTTTTACAATAGGATTTGTTCTAAATGAGGGAACAACGAGTAGGCGACCTCTCATCAAAATAAACACATGCAGCGGAATGTTGTGCGAGTCTCCAGGTTCGGCGCTGTGACTCTGCTATTGTCCTTACGCCCACGTCCCGACTCCAGGCTCTGGCTCCAGGCCCTGTCTCACCGGGGAAAATGAGCAGGTAACGATCAGCGAGAGGCAGGGTGCGGAGGTGTGATTAAGGCAAGGTGGATGATTGACAGCGAGGGTGAGATATGGAGCTGCTGCACCATGGCGATGAGAAATTATCTGGTAAATGAGCCTTGATCACATGGGAACGAAACAGGAGCGAGCTCGGGGTACGTACCAGCCGCGGGAGATAACGCGATGGTCTTATCACTGTAATGGAGGTGTTTGGGGTTAAATCATCTCACACGGCTCCGGGGCAACCAGTTCCTTTTTGAACGGTTGGTCTCCACGTCTTCCCAGGTCTTCCTGATGCTGCCACCACCTTGTTTCAGCTCAAACGGGACTCTCTGGTTAATGAGCAGTATTCTAACTGTGCCAGTTTGTGCCTGAAATGTTCTACCTGTTTGGAGAGATTTAGCCAGGCCTGGAGGTTTTGTACGTGGGGAAGCGTTACAGACTCGCCGCCTCACCTCCTACGTGAAGAACACTAAAAACCATGATGTGCCGGGTGTGACCGGGTGTGACTGGCACTCACCAGATGTTTCTGTAATGTTGCTGCGGTTCTCACTGTAACCTCCGGAATGATAACGTTTTCTCATTGTCCGTTTTGGAGAAGCGTTCTATTCTTGATGTCACTGCGGCGCCTCATCTTTTCCTCATGTCGATGATGGTGTTTCCGCTGCTCCATGGTGCATGTGGTGTTTTGGAAATTTTAGGAAAGTCCTACAGATGGTTGATCTTGGTTTAATTTTTGGAAATCAGACAAAACTACAACTTTCAGGAAGGTGTAGAGTTCTTGTGTCTAGTCTTCTGCTGCTGCTTCTTCCTTATTTGGTTTTATTTGTTTATTTGATCAGATGAGGATCTTGGAGTTTACCCTGATGATGGTGATGATGGTACTCAGGCACTTGAGAAAATGATGTTATTTCATCACTCTTCACTGCACGTGTAGGTCACATTGCAAAAGTGGACCAAATGTAGTTTGAGCGAAACATGATGTGTATCTGGACAATCTGAGGAGTGGTTTAGAAAGCCTGTAGAAAGGCTCAAAAATGTCCACGATTGTAAGTCTAGTAAGACCTAAAATAACACAACAAAACATAAAATCCAAGTAGAAAAAAGGTATTTTTTTTATCTTACCATGAAAAACACAAACATGTTTAACCAACCATTTTTATAATTTAAAATGCAAATATAAATTAAAAAATTATGTGCAAATTTAGCACTGACATTTCCAGGGAGTGTTACTCCTCCTGTTGTCCACTTGATGGCAGTGTTTACCTGCAGACTGCTTTGGCCTTTTTTTTTTGGCCGGACATCATGCTTTGTAAACTGCCATCGCAGGAAGTCAAAACATTTAATTATTAGTCATAATTGATTTTTACTTGGTCTTTTAACACCATTTAAAAAGTGGTATATAGTTTGAAGTCTAAATAAAGAAAAAAGACTTGGCAAGACTGCATTTTTCCTTCTACGTCATTTTAAATCAGCCACATGGTCTGGACGCGCCGGTGCGTCCAGCGACTGAAAATCAGAATGCGCATCATTTTTCATTTATTTTTTCTGGCTGAGGAGCAAAAATGTGTACTCACCCTGTAATATCACACAGTCAATTGGAGGTCATTTTGGTGATCATTACCGAAATGGAACAGATGAAGTGTTTACGAATCATTTTGGAAATGGCAGCGAGACGAGAGAGTTAACAGGTGCATCCTCACCCTCTGAGTTAAAACAAGGAACCAGGGATCTGCATCACAGTGGAATTTTCTAATCAGAGGAAGAAGTAGATAGAGTAAGAGAGATGGATAGCGGTGCTCACGATAAGGGCGGCTGGTTTTAGCTTCTAATCTTTCCACGCTGCGCAACATTCCAGGAAGCAGGAAGGCGAATTCAAGTGTGTCGGACGCAGTGTCGGGCTTCTGAGTCTCAACACGCCGCTGTAATTCTTTGGTACAGACAGGAGGACGTACTGTGAATCTCAGTGCAGATTTAATATCCAGAGATTTTCTTTCTTCGGTAGTTTACTATGTATTACTACTTGCTACTTGTTTGTATTACTTAGAACATGATGAGGATGACGTACTCCCCATGCTTTTCTGGGTTTCCTCCGGGTACTCCGGTTTCCTCCCACAGTTCAAATAGATACACAGTAGGCTGACTGGCTGTTCCAAATCACCCCTAGCTGCGTGCGTGTGAATGGTTGCATGTGTGCTGTCCTGCAATGGCCTGGTGTTCAGGGTGTACCCCGCCTTCGCCCAGAGTCGGCTGAGATGGGCCCCTAATAAGGATAAAACCACTTAGAAAATGAATGAATGAATAAGGATTTAATGTTCCGCCAGGTGTATGAAGACAAAGTCCATGTTTGAATGAACTGTCAGCCATTTTATAAATACTTTACACTACAGGCCAGGTGGGGTCCTGGGGGCGGAGCTTCACAAACATTGGCGGAAATCCAGGAGTCCATTAATGGCATCAGATTTTCAACAAACAACTTTATTAACAGATAATTAAGTGACAACAAAACTGAGTAAATGTTAGCTATTGATTAGCAGCTACTGTTATTGTTATGAGGAATAAACAGAAAGAACCTGCCTGTCTGGAGAAATTTAACCTAAACCTTCTGTTTCTTATGAAGCTGATCAAGTGGAGTCAGTGGTACTGACCCTGCGTGGATTTTCCCGTAACTGCACTTCGCAGTTTGGTTCCTTCACAACGATTATAGAGCACTTTTAAACAAGACATTTCATACACTGTACCATTTATATTTCGGAGGATGTTACTGGTGGATGTCGGGGAATAGGGTCGGCTGAGGTGCGTTATTGTGATAGTGTGTACCACACAGGAACATGAACAACAAATTACAAACAAAAGAAAGATGTATCTGGAGTGTCGTGTTATTGTTCCCTCGTGTTCTGTAAGGTTTTGTCCGTATTGAGTTCTTGAACACTCTGAAGTTGCAAGCTTTTTAATACGGCTGCGGCACGGCTGCACTTGAATTCCAGATGCAGGCTTTCAGTTCTTTATCTGTGAGCAGCTAAACCTCAGCGACAAATGCTAAAGATACTCGTTTAATTTTTAACCGTAGTGTGTGTAATCTCTAAACGGAGAAATGCTTCTCATCCAGTGAAGGCTGCGCTGTGATGTCTGCTAACTGTGTCGTTTTGGGTCGTTAAAAGTTTTACCTTGCCACGTAAATTCTGGAGAATAGAGAGATGTTTGTATGGGAACAGATTTGAAGTTTTCACCACAATGAGTTGATTTGTTTTGCTTTCCAGAAAAGAAAAATGTTGGGGATTTGGCAGAAAGCAATCGTTCAGTGGTTTGTTTGAAACAGAGTATTTTGCTGTCATGGCAAGCTGACATCACACTTTACGACTCTATGACGGGGAAGGGCAGGCGGGCTCTGTGTGTGCTGAGCACTGATGTAGCTCACAGTGTTTGAATCCATTCAAAATACAAGTATACACTACACAGAACCAAGAAAAACAGACTAAAATAAGATATTAAAATATATTTTTCCATTTTAAAATGTGATGATGATTAATTGAGTGTCTGTCATTTTGATTTAAGTCTTATCCACTCAGGATAATGTCTGCTAACCCCTAGTTGCTGACCAATCAGGTTGCAGGGTTCCAGTGTGGTGTGTACTAATTACAGTTACATTTAATGGTGTGGAACTTTTGTGAAACTGGTCACTTCTTTTTCTCAGTTTTTTTTTTCTTCCTCAAGGCGTATTGAGAGATGATAACGAACTCTGACTCGAAAATCTTGTGACGGGAGCGGGATGCGCTACGTTAAAACTTCATTCCACCTAACCGCCTCGTCTTTACCTTCATTCTTTTACAAATTATAGCTTTTAGTTCCGGGTAACTGTAAGAAGGATCAGGTTTTACACTGAAGATTTTAATCGTCTATTGGGTTTGTTAATAAATAACTCCGCCTGAGCGCTTTGTATGCTTTGTAAGGGTTCAGATCCATCTCTCTGGATTTTTCAGTGTTCAACTCTGTATCCCGAACATTGTGTTCTTTATACAGTATTAATGGTTCTCCCTCTCTCTCCCTCTCTCTCTCTTTCTCAGGAGTAGTGTGCGTGGTGTGACAGCTGCCCGAGGAAATTCCTGACTGGCTTCACTTTGTCATGAGAGGAATTTTTGCTATGTGAGTAGCCAAGCTGTGTCCACACACACATTCACATCTCACAACAGACACGCACCAAATCGCGAGTCATGAATCCGAACTGGGAAATCGATGCTCGGACCCATCTGTGCCCTGAGATTCCTAATCCATCTGTTAAACGTTTCCTTTTTAGGCACTCTTACGAACGGCTGGAAGCTGGTTCTATTGACTCGGTTTACCTCTAAATAATCACAAGCATCTTATTATTATTTATTTGTTATTGTTATGTAGTTGTCATTTTTATTATTTATTTGTGTTGATTTGTTATTATTTAGTTATTTATTAATAATAATAACAATATTTACCAAAGAATAACAAGAACAACAACAATATAGCTATTGTTTAGTTGTTGTTATTATTATTATTATTATTATTATTATTATTATCATTATTATCATTATCATTATTATTTCAGCGTTTGAAATGAACCCAGCAGGCCGAAGGTGTTATTACTGATGTGTAACAAAAGCATCAGAACTTACTCTTACTCTTGACTCTCCACTCGTCCTTTTTTCCTCGCTACACCTCCTTTGTGTGTCGCGCTTCATAATGAAGAGCGTCTGATTCTAATGCTAATTACGATTGCAGGGTGTTTTCAATTTCAAAGAGCCTTATCTTCCTACTCTTTTTTTTTTTTTTGTATTTTTTTGGCCATTTGAATATGAACTGCTGTTCCAAATTGTACCTATAGACACACACTGCCTTGTTCACACCCTCCTGTATACACGCGGTCTGTTTGAAATCCTCTCCCTAATCCACCAAAATAGAAATGATCTTGTTTTAAATATCAGATCTGAGCTGTTGTGAATGTGCAGGAGCATGTTAATAAGAACTTGTGTAGGTGGTGCTGTTTGGAATCCGGTTGACTTCCTGCCTGTTATTGTACCTAAAGTAAAGAGAATGCGTTCTTAAAATAAAAAAATTATTTAAACGTGTATTAATACTGCGCTATTGCTTTTATATCGCTGTAAACTTAGATTGTAAAGATGCTACACTCAATTTATAGCATATCAGCTAGCTAAGAAGCTGGTGCACATTGAGATATCTATCTGTCTGTCTGTCTGTCTGCCTGTCTAACTACCTACCTAGCTACCTACCAACCAACCAACCGGTGAATATTATATTATCCACTTGGAATAACTATTGTCTGCCAATCAGATCGCTTTATTCCTGTCCAGTATATACTAAACATTAATAGAAGTGCCTGGCGATGTCACATCATGTACAGAGGATAATATTGCTGTAGTACAAGCCTTCCAGTGTTCCAGTATTTATAGACGGAACTTTCTGGTTTCTCCCCACAAAAAACCTTAAAGAGGCGAAAATATATTTTTTTCAGATTCAGATGTTCAAGTTCCAAAAACGGTGAAGGCGGTTTTTCATCCGTCGACCCAGTAACGTGTGGTGTCAGCGGTGTTAGATTAAACGTGGGTTTAGAACGGGAGCTTTTGTCTCGGGGCTGGTGGTTATATTCAGCGTCCCCGGGCGAGCCAGAGGGATTTCCCGTGCGTAGCCTCTCTGACGCCAGGTTTCCCCGTGCATTCTTGTAGAGCGGGCTAAATCTAATTCAGCCGTTTGCATACCTCAGATTTACTCGCGCAAGTTCAAGGTCACAGCCAAGCAGAAACAGATGAAGTTATTCTTAGACAGAATGCTGTGTTTACGCAGAAGGTGCTTGTGTTGGGATATTTTTACATCAGTTTTAACTACAAGGATATTTATAAACAAACAAATGAATAAACTAATAACATGGGTTTATACAGTCATAAGTCTGAGTGTAATATAAGAGCTGTGAGTCTGTGATGTACAGGTAGTGTAACAGTCTGATGATTTGACCCAGAGCTGTACAGATGTTCAGGTGTGCTGGAGTTGTGTGTGTTTTCCCTGATGTCAGTGCTGTACAAATCAATAATAGGATAATAATTAACCAATGAGCTGTAGAGTTTAATACCATGTGGAATTCCTCCTGATTATTATTACAGTCGAGTGCAAAAACCGCAAACGTTTTTAAAAATAAATTCTATTATTGTTTAACAATATCTCCATTGTTTAACAGATTGATGAACTGGCTGAAGTTTGATCTTTCATTTGAAACTTTACATATGGTTTCCTATTGGTCTTCCATAGTGAAGTCTGACGACACTCATTTTGACTTTCGATCTCCAAAAGCCCCAGTTCCAGCAATCGGTCCCTGTTGGGTCCTTGAGCAAGGCTAGTAACCCTCAGCTGGTCAGTTGTATCAATGAAATAAAACGTAAGGCTCTCCGGATAAAGACGTTGATCACCTGCTATAAGTCTTTATGTAAAGCTTTCTGACATTGACCTTTGACCTTGGCATTCCTAAATCAAGTTATCTCTGGGATAATATTCAGTTCTGACCCAGAATGCGGAAAACCTTTGAGATTTCTTCATTTAACTTGGCAGGTGCTTGTACCTGGCAGTGCAGCTGTACCTTTTGATATTTTGGGACTCGTGTTGGATTTCTTGAAACTCGGTTGTAACACCGGACCTAAGAATCAGGCTACGGTTTCTTCAGGAGATTTTATTTGTTCTGTTAACATTTCATGTTAAATATTTTTATCACTTCTTCTGACCCAGGCTTTCAGATACGTTTAAAATAAATATATTCACCCAAACATGTGGGGAGTAAAAAGCTCTTGTGCATTATACTCCTATCCTCGTGTAATTGTTTCAGCGTGCAAGCTGGGCATATTAATTCCTTCACATTGGTTGCCATGCTGGTGCATTCCAGATGTTGACACTAGCGTGATGTCATGATTCATGCTGGCATGTGCCGGGTGTCGAGTCGGCATGTTTCACCTCATCACTGTTAGTGATGCACACTATTGAGCACGAACCGGCAGCCCGAAAACCATACTAACGCGGGGTGCATGGGTTCTGCCAGGGGGAAACCACCGTATTCCCAGAAGTGCGGAATGTTGGCGCTGAACCATCACACATTCCATCCACGTTCTCCAGAGAGAGGGGAACAAAAGTGGTGCAGCGAGGACGGGGTCTCAGCACCAGCCCTGCTTGTGTCGTCGCCGTCCCCCACCATCCTCCTCTCTCTCTCTCTCTCTCTCTCTCATTCTCACACACTCTGCAGTGCCACAAATACCCATCAGCCAGCGCTGCGCTCTGGGGAAGCGTCAGCATGAGTTACGGATGATAAGCGGATCTGTCTGTCAAGAATGAAAACAGAAGTGTGTTTGAGCGCGGTGCGATGTGATGTACGCCAGCCAGATCTCAGGTGTTTACTGCTCAGCGCAAATCCATTTCTGGATGTAATGAGTCACCACCGATATCCTTCCTCCCACACCGACCTGCTGGAACGCAACGCCACGCGGCCGATTCACAGCCGCACAGTCGGCGTCCACGCGCACACGAAGAATTCATGCTTTTCCCTGTACGTCTGCAATCAGCATCAGAGTGGAGTCGTACTTTTATAAGTGACGAGGTCATTCTAACAGCTGGGTACCATGTGATCAGGGATGCATCGATAGCAGGACTGAACCGATACCGCGCATGTTTATTCGTACTTAAAATTAAAAATGCTCGGATTACAGCATCCGTTTCTGACGAGACGGAATGACGGCGATCGGGGCGCATCTTTTCAAAACAGACTGCAAAAGGTGCGGAAATATTCAGGGGACAAAATTCGACATCAGCCTACAGTTCAACTCAAACATCCCAGTAAGTAACCTCGGTAAGTAAAATGGCTACAGGCGAAGCTAGGTGAGTGGAAACATCCACACTTAGTCAGTACGATGTTCCCGAGGAGACGTTACGACACGCTGAAAAAGGATCACATACTTTATTCCTCACTAATTTTATTTAATAGGTATAAATAAATAAATATTATTTCAAGTCTAAAGTAACAGAACCCGTAAAAGCAGCAGGTTTGGGTGTGTGTCTGCGGTAGATGATGCGCTGCAGTGGCTGAGCTGCATTACTGGAAACCTGCATCTCAGCTTAGCTAGCTAATGCTACGTTTATGTCAACGTCAATGTTAGGCCCTGTTCACACCTGGGATCTCACTTGGCATTTATTATTTATTTTCGTCTACTTCAGTGTGATTGGATTTCGTACATCGTTGTTCCAGTGAGTCGCTGCTAATGAGATTTTTAATAAATAAGTGCGAGATGCACTGATAAAGGCAGCGTCGGTGTCAGTGCGCTGCACAGTCTGAACAAATGTTAGCGGTCTGATCTGCACTGCTGTTTATGAAAAGACAGGAACTTGGACCGGTGCCAGGTTTGTTCTTTTCTTCCAATCTTTTTTTTTGTTCTGGTCTGAAAGCCTAGAATTACACGCCGTGGTGTTTGACAGGCTTTTCTGCTAATTGCACCACAGAGTGCTCGCGCTCTCATTTTCTCTCACGCTCTCTCTCTCACACACACACACACTCATTCGCTCTCTCTCTCTCTCACACACACACACACACACACATTCTCTTGCTGTCTTTCACACACACTCATGCTCACTCTCACACACAAACTCATATTCTCTTTCACTCACACACACACACACACACTCACATTCTCTCTCACACACATATTCGCTCTCTCTCTTCTGCTAAATGCACCACAGATTGCTCACTCATTTTCTCTCGCTCTCTTCTCTCACGCACACACTCACATTCTCTCTCCCTCTCTCTTCCTCTCTCTCACACACACTCACACATACACTCACATTCTCTCTTCCTCTCTCTCTCTCCCCTCTTTCTTCCTTTCTTTCTCCCTCCCCCCTCACTTTCCCCCTTTCTCCCTCTCTTTCGCTCCTCTCCCTCCCTCCATCTCTCTCTCTCCCCCTCTCTCTATCTCTCTCTCCTTACCCCCCTCATTCCCACGTTCATTTTTCTCAGCTATTTTTGGTCCTTTCCTCCCACCGTCCTCCTCACTTTGTT
Source organism: Porochilus rendahli (assembly GCA_039654305.1). Taxonomy (NCBI): domain Eukaryota; kingdom Metazoa; phylum Chordata; class Actinopteri; order Siluriformes; family Plotosidae; genus Porochilus; species Porochilus rendahli. The sequence goes on along the minus strand of JBCNYG010000017.1, from coordinate 1,657,079 downwards.
GCTATGGGCTCTTGTCGGCGATGTTGATATCGCCGCAATGATAAGATGCTCACTCCGTCTCATGAGAGCTCTCCACGTCATGTCCCGTCAGCAGTAGAAGTTCTCCGAGGTGTTTGGGGTACTGATCAGAATGTCAGGGGGTCAGGACCCAGTACTGACGTTGATGGGCCTTAACCCTCTCTGCTCTCCCCAGAGACACGGCTCTCTTTCATGGCTAAAGATGATCCTGCACTCATTTATTTCCTTTAATTTTGTTCCTTAATACTCTCTCTCTCTCCCCCCTCCTCCCCCTTACTTTGTTTCATTCTCTCTTTCTCACATTCTCTTTCATACTCTTGCTCTCTCTCGTTCTTTTTTGTATTCTTACTCGTGCTATCTCTCAGGGTCTCTCATGCTCTCTCTTTCTTGTGCTTTCTCTATCTTTCTCATTCGCTCTCTCTTGTGGACCCCCCCTCCCCCCAGTTATCGTTCTTCCCGTGTAATATCCTGCTACATATACAGTATGTGTGGGATTGAAACCTCTGTGTTCGGCAATTTCCACTTCATCCAACAGTGCCGCACACACACAGGTTAAAAATGCAGTGAGTTGACAGGTGAACACATCTCTTTTGCTTGTCCCGCTGAGTGAAGTTAGCATCAGCGCATCAACACTCTTGTTGATCCGCTTCGCCTGCCGGCTGTACACGTCTCGAGGTTAGTGGGCGTCGGAGAGAGAACACAGGAGGCAACATGAACCGCAGCCGGCCGATTGTTCCTCTTTAGCGCTGTAAACATGACGTTCCTGCAGAGAACGGTGAACAAACGACGGGTTATCACCAACCACCATATCCACCAGCGCTGCCCTGAAGTGTGATGTAGCTCACGACTCTCTTAGCCCACACACACACAGACACACACACACACACACACACACACTTTTTCAAATCTGTAGAAGAGAAGACCAAATACAAGGCTGGGGAATATTCACACTCTGCACAAACCCCAGGAACAAAAACTCTCCTCACTTCATCTCTGCTTATTGAATCACGTGTCATAAAGTCAGCCACATGGAGAAACGTGCCTTACACTTCAAATTATAACGTCACACCCTGCACCTTTTTTCATGAAATATTTCCTGATATTCGTGACTTTTTTTCTTGTGGTAATTTGAAGGTCTGAGCTGCCGCGCTGTGTGGTTTTGTTCTCTTATTTTTCTTCTGTCTTTCAGTCTTTTACCTAGTTATGAAAGAATCCCATTTTTTCTTCACGCCTCGCTTTGTAAAATAACACAGCCAGCTGCAAAAACGCCTGTATAATTCGATAAATGTTACAGGAAACCATTAAACACGCAAGCAGACCTCACTCCGTATTCCTCTCGAGTGAAAATGTTCGTTATTATAAATTGCTAATGATGTTTGGAAGTGCTTCCTAAAAACATAAAGGTTTCATTTCAGAACCGTTTCTAATTGTGTGAAACCTCCTTTAACCAGATATCGGATAATATTCATAGCCAGTTACCAAAAAGCCGGTAGGCTTTAAATCTGACTCTGCAGCAGAGTTCACGGTGAACCTGTACATACCGGACCGGAGCGCGAGTGCAGTACGCTCTGAGCCTCAGCATTAGACAGTACAATAATAGATGGAGGAATGAGATGATAGTCGAGCCTGGTGTACTCTCTCCTTCTGTGTGTGTGTGTGTGTGTGTGTGTGTGTGTGTGTGTGTGTGTGTGTGCGCTGGAGTTCTTACTCATCG
>JBCNYG010000017.1:1407095-1417259 GCA_039654305.1 Porochilus rendahli | reverse complement strand
ATATAGAGGATGTGTTTTGTCTGTATGTGTGTGTGTACACACACACACACACACACACACACACACACACACACACACACACACACACACACACACACGTTCCACTCGCTGTGTGCATTTGCTCTTCAGTAGCTGAACACAATGTCAACAGCTTGGCTTGCTTACTACGCCCTCTCTCGCTCTCGTTCTGTCTCTCTCTCATCTTCCTCCCTCTCTCTCTTTTTAATTTTTTTTAATAGTTGTGGAGCCGGCCGTCTGCTTCTGGAAATGGTCTCTTGTTCTGACTCGGAGTGGGGTAAAAACTCGGAGTGGGGTTAACACAAGCCCCACTCAACCCCAGTAACATCCAGTGTGTGTGTGTGTGTGTGTGTGTGTGTGTGTGTGTGTGTGTGCGCGGGAAATTGAGTGTTATGTACAGTAAGCTATGTTCTGGGAGTCATGTTCAGCACGTACGAATGCATAGTGCTCTTGCAACTAACTGTCACACACACTCCTACGGCCCGCCTGTCTCTGTACCAGCACATGCTTGAAAAATCTGAGCCAGCGTAGCCAACCGGACCTGGATAGATTATCTCTCTCTCTCTCTCTCTCTCTATATATATATATATATATATATATATATAAAATTGTCTATACATGATGATGTCATGTCTGTAAGGCTCTATTATAAAATAAATCCACAATAAAATATATAATTACATAAATATTGTGATTTTAATTTTAAGTTGACTAGAAGTCGGGAATAAAACTTTAAAATCGCTTATTGTTTCCGAACCTTTTTTATTTTTAAACCTTAAATTCTAAAGATAGCTCTCTAATCTGGAGTAAAGTATTTTTCATGCACAGTAAGGTTCCATCAGTGTTCCATGTCAGAACGTTCCTGAGACCCCGAGAGGAACCCTGAGCTCTTCTCAAACCCAGAACAGAACTCTCACCTGTCCAGCTGTGTCCATCAGCTGGATCCTGATAGGCGCTCCATCAACCTGGACTTGTCCTAAAGTAATAATCATACAGAGAAGAGAAGGAAGAAAGAAAGTGAACATGTGAAGGACTGGACCGTGTGAGCGGGGTTTTAAATCGAGCTGCAGAAGAACCTTTTACCTGAAAACACGTCGAAGGCGGTCTGTTTGTAGTCCGTGGGGTATCCGTTACTGATGTAGCTGATGATCATGCTGGTTTTACCCACAGCTCCATCTCCCACCAGCATGCAGTTGATCACCGACTCGGGGTCCGACTCCGGCTCGTGCGCGTGCTCGTGCCCCTGCTCCACACACACCGGCGGAACGCGCGCCTCTTGGTAGCAGTAATCCATTTGGGGTGGCATGTCCAACACCGGAAGTCTGAAAAATCCGCCCTGGAACACCACTGAAGCTGTGATAGTGTGAGTAAAGTCACCTCATAACTTTTGAGCTCTCACACACTCCTCTCTGCCCCTATCCCTCTCACACACTGAGCACACTCACAGAGGGGAGGTCCTGCTCTACTAGTGGGCTAATTTGTATAGACACGCCCCTGAGACACGCCCCATTTTATTACCTCGCTGACTTTTTTGTTACTTTTTTTAACATAATCGCAAGTTGAATATTTTCTCTGTAACTTTCTGAACATTTTTTAAAATGTTTCTCATTTCTAATTTTTGTCTTTTACTAAAAGTTATAGATACACACTATTATTATTATTATTGTGATTATTATTGTGATGATGATGATGATGATGAATATAATAATAATAATAATTATTATTATTATTATCATTATTATAATTATCATTATTATTGTTGTTGTTATTGTTATTATAATTGTGATTATTATTATTAATAGTAGGGAAATAGTGAAATAGTGAAAAGTTAATAGTGAAAGTCTGTACTGCTTGATCTCTTGATAAAATGAACTTCATATTTTACTTTCACCACGCAGATTTTTTTTTTATAAGGAAGCTCGTTTGTGGACATTTTAAATGTAATGTAATTTAAAAGTAGTAGTTTATATGTAAGCAATAATTTAAGGAAATATATGAAAGAAGTGTTAGTTTTAAAGAAATTATACAGAATGAGTATGAATTTAAAAAAAGGCAAAAACTAAAAAAAAATTAAATCCTGGCATTTTATTTACCCCATATATTTAACTTCATACAAAACAAATGCACATAAAATATATTATTAATAACAGCCTGTACAAATATTACCTTATTTATAAAGGTGTGCTCTTTTCAGAATAAATGAGAGTGATCTTCTGTGTACACACGGTTGCTTATTTACTATATTAATATTTTTAACAACAACAACATAAACAATACGATAAACATGACGGGAAGTGAGCGCTTGGGTAGCTGCTGAGATTTGATTGCAAATATTGCAAGTTATCCTATTCAGTGAATTTGGCGACACCTTGCGGAAGGTTAGAGAGCAGCACACGCTTTACTCGATCACATGATTCTGTATCACGTGACCGGAGGACGCCTTCGCCACACAGACTCTCTTTCTGATCTAAAGTTGGTGTTTACACAACCCTTGATTTGCGTTTTGTTTTTAATTTATCTATATTATAGCTCTAAGAGTTGTTGTTTGCATGGTTTAAAAGCCCTGTATCTGTGGAGATAAGTGCTCTTTTAGCTCGGTATTAGCTTAGCATAGCTAGCTAGCTGTGGATGTACACACCGGAAATGCAAATGAGGTTTATTTCGTTTTAGCTCAGTGTTAAAGCGTAAAATGGCGACTATTCTGGATGATTATGAAGATTCTCAGATGGTCAGACACCCGGTTCAGCCTGGACGCCTTCATGGTGCTAACATGATCGGGATAACTCATTCAGGTACAAACGAATCCCACCACATCTGATCTCCTCACACAGGACTGCTGGGTTCCCTCCTGTGGGGACAGGAAACAAGCGAGAGGGAGAATAATCGTGTAAATAGTCCTGGCTGTCGTGCACAACATGGGCTGATACGATATAATCGTTTTACCGCGATCTCTCCTTCTCTCTCTCCTTTCTCTCTCTCTTTTCTCTCTCTCTCTCCCCCTCCCTTTCTCCTTTTCTTTCTTTCCCTCCCCTGTCTTTCTTTCCCTCTCCCTCTTCTTCTTCCTCTCTCTCCTTTTCTATCTCTCTCCCTCTCTCCTTTTCTATCTCTCTCTCCCCCTCTCCTTCTCTTTCTTTCCCTCCCGTCCTTCTCTCTCTCCCTCTTCTTTCTATCTCTTTCTCTCTCTCCTTTTCTCTCTCTTTCTTTCCCTCCCCCTGTCCTTTTCTCTCTCCCTCTCTCTTTCTCTCCTCTTGCTTTCTCTGTCCCACCTCTCTTTCCATCTCTCTCACCCCCTTCTCTCTATCCCATTCTCTTTTTTACTTCCCTTTGCTCTCTCTGTCTTCCTTCACTTTCTCTGTCTCTCCCTACCTTTCTCTCTCGCGCTCCCTCTCTCCATTCCTCCTCCCGTCTCTCCCTCCATGTCCCTCTCTCATTCTCTCTTTCTGTCGCGTTCTCCTTCTTTTTGTTGTTTTCATTGTAATCTTTAATGAAAAACAGATTGCTGTGATCTAAGAGGAATAAAACCCCACTGCAACAGTCACTCTACTTCATCTCATTATATTTTCCCATGATGCCACTCGCCGAAGTGTGTATTTATTTGTTTATTTAGTTTATAATGAATTGATTGGTATTAAAACTCCGGTGATGTAATCCTCCGGTACTCTCGCGTCCTGCAGGGTTTGTGAACGTGAGGCTGGAGGAAGAAAAGCCCATCTTCACCAAGCAGCGGATCGATTTCACGCCGCCGGAAAAGATCAGTCACTTCGCCGTGTGCAACAACCAGCTGTGTATGAGTCTCGGGAAGGACACGCTGCTGAGGTGAAAGGTCACGGTTCCATTTCCAGGCTTTGATGTTGATTGGATTATCTGATGGTGGGACGGGAGTCTATTGTTCCGTGTGATCTCGAGTCGTCTCTCTCTAACGGTTTGAAATGAACCTGTATAGAGGTGAAAGCGGTGCAGTTATGTAAATGACACCGGTGTTGCTTTGTTTTGATGAAGGATCGATTTGGGGAAACCGGATCAGCTGAACCAGATCGAACTGGGGCGGAAGGACGATGGCAAAGTGCACAAACTCTTTCTGGATCCGACCGGTAAACATTCTCCTTCATTTACGATTAAATCAGTCTGACGTGTGATTAAACTCACTGAAGGATTTCTTTCGTTCCCTTTAGTTTGTGCAGACGTAGCTCTGGCTAAGACTGTCAGGTTTTTACCCCCGAGCCAGCTGGCTCATCAGAGCCGATCCCGGTTTCTGTAGCGTGACGCAGCTAGGAGTTCGACTCCTCCTGGATGGGACGCTAATCCATCACAGGTCACCTTCCCAGTATTCCCAGTATTTTTACTGGTACCCATTTATACTGCTGGGTGGACAGAGACCCACTTGTGGTTCAGAAGTCAGGGGTCTTTGCTCGGTGGGGTTTAACGGGGATTCAATATCACCACCGGCCCCACGTGTACAGACGAGCATGAATTAAACGTTTTACATTTAAAATAAAGACAGAATCAAACGATTATTATCATCATCATTGTTATTATTATTATTTTATTATTATTATTATTATTATTGTTTTTAGTATTGTTGAAATTATTTTATTTATTTTTACAAAGATATTTAAGGTATTCCAAAACGTTTAACACGAGGCATCAGCTTCCTCACTACCATCACCACCATCGCCACCATCATCATCACCATCATCATCATCATCATCACCATCATCACCATCATCACCACCACCATCATCATCATCACCATCATTACCATCATCACCACCACCATCACTACCATCACCACCATCATAACCATCACCATCATCACCACCACCACCATCATCACCACCATCATCACCACCATCATCACCACCATCATCACCACCATCATCACCACCATCATCACCATCATCATCATCACCACCATCATCATCGTCATCATCACCGTCATCATCACCGTCATCATCACCATCATCATCACCATCATCATAACCATCACCATCACCACCACCACCACCATCATCATCATCATCACCACCATCATCATCAACATCATCATCACCATCATCATCATCATCACCATCATCACCACCACCACCATCACCACCACCATCATCACCACCACCACCATCACCACCATCGCCACCATCATCACCATCACCATCATCACCATCATCACCACCACCATCATCATCACCACCACCATCATCATCACCACCATCATCATCACCACCATCATCATCATCATCATCATCATCATCATCATCATCACCGTCATCATCACCGTCATCATCACCATCATCATCATCATCACCATCATCATAACCATCACCATCACCACCATCATCATCAACATCATCATCACCATCATCATCACCATCATCACCACCACCATCATCGCCACCATCACCACCACCATCATCGCCACCATCACCATCATCATCATCACCATCACCATCATCACCATCATCACCATCATCACCACCACCATCATCACCACCACCATCATCACCACCACCATCATCACCACCATCATCACCACCATCATCACCACCATCATCACCACCATCGCCACCATCATCATCACCATCATCACCATCATCACCACCACCATCATCACCATCATCACCACCATCACCACCATCACCACCATCATTACCATCACCACCATCATCACCACCACCATCATCACCACCATCATTACCATCACCACCATCATCACCACCACCATCATCACCACCATCATCACCACCATCATCACCATCATCATCATCATCACCATCATCATCATTACCATCATCACCATCATCATCATCACCATCATCATCATTACCATCATCATCATCATCACCATCACCATCACCATCACCACCATCGTCATCTTTAAGGGTCTCCGTTTGATATTTTTGCATTTAAGACTTCATTCAACGAACCCAAACCACTTCTTGTGTTGCAGGATCTCATCTGGTGATCAGTTTAACGACAAGCGAGTGCGTCTACTTGAACAGAAACACACAGAAGGTTCGCAGCCTCTCCAGATGGAGGGGCCACTTAATAGAAAGCCTGGGCTGGAACAAGATTTTAGGCAATGAAACAAACACTGGCCCGATTCTTGTCGGAACCAGCCAAGGCATTATTTTTGAGGCGGAGATCTCTGCGTCCGAGGGTTCCCTTTTCAACACCAACCCGGACCAGTACTTCAGACAGGTCCATTCCTTGGAAGAGGACGGAAAACCAGCGCCTGTGTGCTGCCTGGAGGTGGAACGCGGGATAGATTCGAAGTATTTCATCATCGCCACCACCCGCAAGCGTCTCTTCCAGTTCGTGGGCCGGTTAGCCGAGGGCTCCGAGCAACAAGGCGTCGGCTCGATCTTTGCTCAGAATCAGGACCTCTTACCGAGTTTCCAGGAGTTCCCTGTGAATATGGGCTACAGCGAGATCGGCTTCTACACCTCGAAGCTCCGTTCAAGCCCCAACTCCTTCGCCTGGATGATGGGAAATGGGGTTTTGTATGGCCACTTGGACTACTCGCGACCCGACTCTCTTCTCAGCGACGTCCAGGTTTGGGAATACACGTCGGATATCGACTTCAGCTACAACAAGCCGATCTCCATCGTGCTCACCCAGTTTCATTTCCTCCTCCTGCTTCCTGATCGGGTCAAGGCCATCTGCACCCTGAACGGACAAGTGGTCTACGAGGACGTCTTCCCTGATAAGTTTGGCCCCCTGAAAAAGATGATCAAAGACCCCGTCGGGGGACTGGTGTGGATCTACACCGAGAAAGCCGTCTTCCGGTATCACATCCAGAGGGAATCTAGAGACGTCTGGCAGATGTACATGAACATGAAGAAGTTCGACCTGGCCAAGGAGTACTGCAGGGATCGCCCGGAGTGCAAGGACATGGTTCTCGCCAAGGAAGCGGAGCACTGGTTCCAGAAAAAGCGTTACCTGGAGAGCGCAAAGTGCTACGCTCTGACTCAGAACTACTTCGAAGAGATCACGCTGAAGTTCATCGAAGCCAAGCAGGAAGAAGCTCTGAAGGAGTTCCTGTTACGCAAACTGGACAGCCTCAGGTCCGGCGAGAAGACGCAGATCACGCTGCTGGTCACCTGGTTGACAGAGTTGTACCTGAACCGTCTCGGGCAACTGGAGACGGGGGATAACAAGAGTGCGCTGTTCGACGAGACGCGTGAGGAGTTCCGTTCTTTCCTGAGCAGCGCCAGGCACAAGGAGTGCTTCTACAACAACCGGAGCACCATCTACGACCTGTTGGCAAGCCACGGCAACGTCGAAGACATGGTGTACTTTTCCGTCATCATGCAGGATTACGAGCGGGTCATCTCCCACCACTGCCAGCACGACGACTACGCCGCAGCGCTCGACGTCCTCTCCAAGCACTGCGACGAAAAGCTGTTCTACAAGTTCTCCCCGGTTCTCATGCAGCACATCCCGGAGAAAGTGGTGGACGCCTGGATCCAAATGGGCAACCGGCTCGATCCCAAGCAGCTCATCCCGGCGCTGGTGAACTACAGTCAGATCGGCAGCACCCAGCAGATCAACGAGACGATCCGGTACATGGAGTTCTGCGTGAACGAGCTTGGCGTGAAGGAAGAAGCCATCCACAATTATCTGCTCTCGCTCTACGCCAAGTACAAACCCGACTCTTTGCTGTGGTACCTCGAGCAAGCGGGGACGCACGCCTCGGAGATCCACTACGACCTGAAATACGCCTTACGCCTCTGTGCTGAACATGGCTACCTCCAGGCGTGCGTGTTAGTCTACAGGATCATGGAGCTGTATGAAGAAGCTGTGGATTTAGCCTTGCAGGTGAGGTGTGACGACACCATATAAGGTCTAACATTAGCATAAAATGTAAGTAAAAACCACCTGATAATGAAAATGTAACGAAAACTGCAGAGTTTTAAAGGCTGGCCTAACTTTAAATATTAATTAATCATAATTAAATCTAAATAAAGGATTTTATTTATATTTTTAATAAATTATAATTTATGTATAATTTATATTTAATAATAAATAATTATTAAAATGTATATTTTATTTATATTTATCTATAAAAAGAAAATGTTATACACTTGGATATTATAATATAACAATTATTAAAGGTTATAATTTGATTAAAAAAGTCTTTTCTGAAATATGAATTAATTATTATGTTATAATATTGGGTCTCAAACCCAAAGGTCGCTGGATCGATTCCCAAACCAGATATTGTAGTATGTTAAATATAATTATAAATATATTCATTAGTTTTTTATGCCGCTTAATCCTAATTAGTGTCTCGGGGAGGCTGGTGGGGTACAACCTGAACAGCTCACCAAACCGTCACGGGGTTAACACACACACAACCATCCACACTCACACGATTCAGAGCCGCCGCTTAGCGTTCAATATGATTTTTATAATAATATTAATTATAATAATAATTAATGACAATAATAGCGATAACAATAATAACAATAATAATATTAACCATAATGATAATAATAATAATTAATAGGTGTAGTTCTATCATACTTGTTTTACAACTTGATTAAAATTTTTATTTTCATTTTAATATTAGAATAAATTCAGACGCATGGGATCTTGGGATCTGTTTCAGTTGGATTTGATGCCTATTTGTTTAATAAAGTTTGCTATCGAAGATGACTCGGAGTGTGTGTGTGTGATCAGGTGGACGTCGATTTGGCCAAGACGTGCGCTGACCTTCCCGAGGACGACGAGGAGCTGAGGAAGAAACTGTGGCTGAAGATCGCCCGTCACGTGGTGCAAGAGGAGAAGGACGTGAAGAAGGCGATGAACTGTCTGTCCAGCTGCAACCTGCTGAAGATCGAGGACATCCTGCCATTCTTCCCAGACTTCGTCACCATCGACCACTTCAAGGAGGCCATCTGCTCCTCGCTGGAGGAGTACAACCAGCACATCGAGGAGCTCAAGCAGGAGATGGAGGAGGCCACCGAGAGCGCCAGACGTATCCGCCGCGACATCCAGGAGATGAGGAACAAGTACGGCGTGGTGGAGTCTCAGGAGAAGTGCGCCACCTGCGACTTCCCCTTACTCAACCGACCCTTCTATCTGTTCCTGTGCGGACACATGTTCCATTACGACTGCCTGTTCCAGGAGGTCTCTCCGCACCTGTCGGCGTTCAAGCAGAACAAGCTGGAGGAGCTGCAGAAGAAGCTCGCCGCCGCCACGCAGACCACCAAATCTCGCCACAAGCCCAAAGAGGAGGACACGGTGAGCCTGGGGAAAGGCCAAGGCAGCCGAGAGCAGATCAAATCGGACATCGACGACATTGTGGCTTCCGAGTGCTCCTACTGTGGCGAGCTGATGATCAAATCCATCGATAAGCCTTTCATCGATCCGCAAAGGTTCGAGGAAGAAATGTCCAGCTGGCTCTGAAACCCACGTCTCCCGAACCGTGCTGCAGCGTCCAGCCAACACGCGTCAACATCTCAGCGCTTTCAGAACGGCTGCGTGCACGTGGACCTGAATAATGACACAAATAGATCCCAGCGCTTTTTTCAGCTCAGTCATGCCTCTGTATCGATGATGTAATCATGTAAACGCATATCGCACGACTTTACACAAATAAACCGTGCAGCATCGTGTCTCTGTTGCAGTATCTTTTTCCTAATTTTGTGCTAAACACGTTCCTAATCTATAATGTGTCTGTCTCGGAAATATTTAATTCATTCTCATCTCTCACTTATTTGCTGAACTGCCTAAAAAGATGTTAATTATATATTATAGTATATTTAAGAATTATGAGACATTGTTATAATAAATGTATTAGTAATACATTTAATTCATTTAAGCATTGCTATTATATAATAACATTAGAATAATACCTTTGTATCAGTTTTGCAATTATATAATATTTATTAAAAATATGACAGAATATAGCAAATCTATTGTTAGTACTAGTAGGAGTGTAAGCGTATTAGTAGTTATTTATTTATTTTACAGTGATGCACTGATGCTGTGACATGTTCTTGGCTGAATAATTAAATTTTGTTGACTCGGCTATTCCGGTTTCCTCCCAGTCTGCAGACATGCATGTTAGGCAAATTGACTGTAGTGTGTGTGTGTGTGTTGGCCCTGCAATGGTCTGGTGCGCTGTTCCACACTTTCACCCAG
>JBCNYG010000017.1:1393083-1404098 GCA_039654305.1 Porochilus rendahli | reverse complement strand
GTGTGTGTTGGCCCTGCAATGGTCTGGTGCGCTGTTCCACACTTTCACCCAGTTGGCAGAGATAGGCTTAAGTGGTTGGGCAAATTAATACATTTTTAAATCAATGTTCTAAGCGTTGGGTAAAAATAAGGTGTTTAAAATGTGTGTTTATTTGCTTGTTTAGTCACATTTGATAACAATCGCTACATATACAGTACATACAATAGTCATCAGGACTTTTTTTTTCATTAGCTTGATTTTTTTATTGGTGTTTTTCTATATAAAAGTAATAAAAAAAAATATCTGCATATGTATAACTTAGCGTAGCTCCTAAATTAATTTAATGATGACAAATAATGTCAAACTAATGTTTCTAGCAGAGTGAAGTAACTAGCGCAGGGGCAGCGGTGCACTCCACGTGTTACTCTTTTTAATCACAGATTCTGGAAGCCTACAAACAGGTTTTCACAGAAAGAAAATACTTGTCAGTGAAAAAAGTGGTCACGATAACAGTATTTTGTCCTCATTGTTGTATCACAATAGAGATCATGAAAACGATAATCGAGACGTGAAGATCAGGTGACCTTTGGTTTGCCTTCCCTTCTCTGTGGGAGGAATAAATATTATAGGGGGCACATTTTTCTGCTTTCATGTTATTTGCAAAGAAATAAGATTATTTTTTAAAAAAGACGTTGTGTGATTGTTTTCTACAACATAAAATCCTGAGAAGTTCATAAGGAACATAAAAGGCCTCTCGCCATAATCACGCGATATTTTGGAAGCTGTGATGATGACGTCGCACGCACGCCAGAAAACTTGTGAGGCTGGAAGGCATCACTGGTCGATTGCAGAGATTCGGGCCGCCGTTAAAGTGCATAAATCAGGCCGGGAATCCTTTCACTCGTGATTATATTTAAAGAACAAGAAGTAAAGTGTGTTTTACAGAGAAAATCGCGATTGGATTCTTCGTGCCTGTCACAAACTCTTTGCATCCCGTGCTCTGCGGTCGATTATGAATGCCTGTTTCGTGCTCCGTCCTCGCCATGGCGCCGTTGTCCCTGCTTCGCACGGTTACTGAAAGTGGCCGCCTCTCTGCTGCTGCCGAGTCCACCGCCTCAGTTCTCTCTCCTTGTTCACAAGCGCCATTTTGGAGACAGGGTTGCGCTGTGCGAGTCGGCAGCAGCGGAGACAGAGCGAAAACAGGGGGGACACGGGGCGACGAGGTGAGCCTGCGTTTATAAGGGACACGGTGGGGGAGCGTTGGGGGTAAGATGGCCGGGAGGGAGAGAGAGTTAGAGAAGTGGAATCGGGAGAGCACTGGCCTGGTCCGCTCTGTCTCTTGTCAGGAAGACGCGCGCGCGGCTTGTGTGTGTATTTATGTGGGTGTCCGGCCCGTGAATGGGGGAACAAAAACATTTAAATAAAAAATACAAATAGTTGCCCAGTTTATATCATTTGCCCCAGTGGATGTGGCCTTAAAGAGACAGGGCCCGTTTGAATTATTCGAAGAAATATACAAGGCACAAACCTGCAGAAGTGATCAAACATTTCGCTAGCTAACTCGCTAACGCTAACTCTTCAAGGTTAGGTACCTCAGTATAGCTAGCTAAGTAAGCGGTACCCAGGCTTGCTTCCTCACTCGGACCGTTATTATCGCTGTTTGGTTTGAATTATGCTAGCTGGCTAACCTGCGTGTCAAAGTGTCAGATCTTACATTAAACTCGGATTAGCTAGCTAAACCCTAAGCTAACTTGCCTGTCGTTGAAGCGCTAACCGGAGGTTAGCATGTTAGCTAAACTGCTAACACCTAGCCTGGGCTCCGGCTAGCCGAGCTAAGTGACACAATGTCGGGTTATATCTGACGTGATACATGGTAAAAACGCCCCAGCTGCTTCATTTTAATTACAGTGTTTTGTGTTTTGATGTCAGAAATTCGGGAGTTGAGTTTTGCCAAGAAAGAGTCGACTCTCATGTTCGAAACGCTGGGAGTTGATAGTCGTGCAAGGAGCACCGCGAGTCGATTCTCATAAAAAGAGTCAGCTCATTATTTTCAAACTTTTAAGTCAGAGTCGAAACTATTGATTCAGAATCGACTCCGGACAAGTTCACTGATGGTTTCTGTCGGAGCCTGGTCAGTGATTATGTGCACCAAAAACTGGAATAATTAAGAAATTAATGTTTATACAAATTTTTAAAATGTTTTTTTGAATCCTAAAATATGGTTCAATATTTTATTTATCTATAATTGCAAATACTAGAATGCGTAAATAGACATAGTTTTTTTAGTCCTTAAAGTCAACATTTCAACACCGTAGACTGTTATTTACAATTCTACAGCAAAATGTTTCATACAGAACTGTTTAATGATCCTACGTTTTATCATTAATCATTAAAGGAACGTCTAGTGTGAAATCAGCCTTATATCGTTTAATGTACGTGAAAAAATCATTAAACTCAGGTGTGAAAGTGTTCAAGATGGTAAATCTTTGCCCCTAACGAACAAATACAAAACACAATAAAGCAGATTTTTAGTTTATAGTTAGTTTTGACTTTAGTGGCTCTTCCTAAGCTAACACAGTCATTTTGATTGATCATGAAGGCAAAAATACAATAAAATGAAATGTTTATGGTGGTTTTTGTTGTATACCCCGATGTTTGAAGGTTTGTGAAGCTTTAAGAATGACGTATAAGGTATTTTTGCATAAACATTGACTTAAAACTCAATCAAGGTTCACACAAGTCCTAAAAAAAGATCACAACGCCATCTGATTAAACACACAAGGCAAAACAATATTTATGAAGTGAAATGATCCGGTGTTGTGTGTTAGCAGAAGTTTGTTATTTCCTTGTAGCTTTTAGCCTTTTACCTTTGTGCGGTAATAACCTTAACTAAACATTAACAATTGATTAGTTCTTAACATTGACACAGAGGAACTGTAGTCCATCCCTTTGTCGGCTCTGGGACGTTGGTATTTTTTCTAACATTGCCTGTGCACACATTCCTACTGGGTTAAGATCAGGTGTTTGTCTTGCCCATGCAAAAATATACCATAAACCATTATTCCTTTAAAACCAATCTATGTGGAATGATTTGTGTATGTGTTCACGATTGTTGTCTTGCTGCACTGTTTTGTTTGGGATTGGTTTATAGAGAAATATATTCCTGGTATGATTTACTGGTATGATTTTCATTCATTCATTCATTCATTCATCTTCTTCCGTTTAATCCGGGGTCGGGTCGGGGGGACAGCAGCCTAAGCAGTGAGGTCCAGATGTCCCTCTCCCCAGCCGCTTCCTCCAGCTCTTCCGGGGGGGACGCCAAGGCATTCCCAGACCAGCCGAGAGACGTAGACCCCGGGGTCACACCAGGGAGGCATTCTAATCATATGCCCAAGCCACCTCAACTGGCTCGTCTCAACCCGGAGGAGCAGCGGTTCTCCTCCGAGCTCCTCCCGGACGACAGTATCTCCAAGGGAGAGACCTGCCACCCTGCGAAGGAAGCTCATTTCAGCCGCTTGTATCCGCGATCTCGTTTTTTCGGTCACTACCCACAGCTCTTGACTGTAGGTGAGGGTAGGAACGTAAATCGACTGCTTAATTGAGAGCGCTGCCTTTAGGCTCAGCTCCGCTTTACAGCAGAGGCTGCACCGATCCGCCTGTCAATCTCCCGCTCCATCCTTCCCTCACTCGTGAACAAGACCTCAAGATACTTGAACTCCTCCACTTGGGGCAAGACCTCATTCCAGAGCAATTTTTCTGTGTTTTTCAATTTTTTCAGAGCAATGGACCATCCCTGATCACAATATGCCCTCCTGGGATTGCCCTCATTCCCACACCTCCACTCTAAACAATTATTGGTGGAAAAGGTACACAGAAATAACTACTGCTAGTCTGAAGATGTTCTAATGTTATGATTCATATTCACCTCTGCCAAGAAAGTGTTATAGTCAGTGTTAGTTAGTTAGTTAGTTTGTTTGTTTGTTTCTAGCAAGCAGTGAATTTTTTGGAAGGGAGGAGTACGGATCAAATCTGGATCCTGGAATTGTTTTGAGAATTATTTACCATTGAGAGATCGGATTTTATATAATATATTTAAAATATAACTAATAGCAACTTTTTAACTTAATGTAGACATTTTAAATGAAAAAATTATTATAAAAGCACAGATTTTATTTTTATTTTTGGTTTAATATCCCAAGAACCATGAAAGTTTATTTGGAATACTTTCAATGACCTGGAATCTGTTAAATCTTGGAATCATTTAAAGGTTTTCAGAGAATCTATGTAGCTACAAATAACATTTTTCAAAAGTGCTTTGTACTGATAATTTTTAAAATGTCTGGAAAACTTTATCCATAAAAAGGCGATTTTAAGATATGATTTATCCAAGAATTTAAAGCTATATATGCCATATATATGTGGTATTTCACACTAAATCCTGTGTGAACCTTTCTCGTGAGCACGAGAGACCTATCCTTATTTTTTTTTCCCATGTTCCTTTAGGGGCTCCGTAGTATTAATCCCACAGGGAAATTATTTCCTGTGCATTTAATCCAAAGTGAGCACACACACATGTAAACAGTGAGCACACAAACATGGAGCAGTGGGTTGTCACACACATTGGGGCGCCCTGAGAGCAGTTTGTGGTTTGGTGCCTTGCTCATGGGCACTTTAGCCATGAAAGTGGAGGAAGGGAAGGTGCAGCTCACTCCCTCACCGCCACACATTTTTCCTCCACTTTCGGAAATCAAACCAAAGACCTTTCGGCCCCAAAGCTGCTCCTCTAACCATTAGGCTACGGCTGCCCCTGCTGAATGTGCATGATCATTCAATGCAACTGCACTTGTGTGTGGGAAAACATCATTGACGTTGGAAGGAGGAGGTGAGCGTACTTGATTGTTTATGTTACATAATCACGTATATAACTGGTAACTTTGTGAATTTGGGGTAGACTGGAAATTCGGACGTATAGTTTGAGACACATCGCTGATGGGAGACTGAACAAGAAAAATGAACCTCTGTCTGCCATGCAAACACGTGATCCAGATGTGACTCTGCATTACTGAAGCCAGTTTCAACTAGAACAACTGTTCAGGGAAAAAAGGCAGCTTGGAGACAGTACAAACACACCGACTCGGATCGAGATGATGAGAAATTCAGGTGTTTACGGAACCGCTTGGCTAATACTATCAGAGAAGCACATGGAGCGTATAAATCAATAATCAGTGAAGATGTGACGGCTACTCCAAAGTCTTTCTGGAGGTGTGAAAATAACAAGACCAAGGCTAAACAGAGAACAAGTCAATTTTAAAAAAAGAAGATTTGGTACAAAAACAGCTCGTAACCGGAAGTGGGAGGTGCAGCGTCTCGGCTGGAGGAGCTCAAAATCAAGGTATCAAGGTATAAACAGTTACACTATCAAATAAATACAGACAAATAAAGCTGGGATATGAATGAGGACAACAGCAGTTAGTGTTCTGTTAGTATTTATGGGGGTTCGGGGGGAGTTGTGGTGTTACAGCATCGTGCATGTACATGTTATATGCTAATCGATTTCTGAACTTCGGATAAAAAGATCACACGTTCAAAATAAAATCATTATTTTTGCAAAATCAAAATCTTTTCTCTCTCTCTGTCTGACTGTCTTTCTCGCCCTTTTCTTTCTGATTCAGTAAATTCTCTGGTGCCCGCTGGACTACCTCACTTTCTCATAATGCATCATGTGTAAAAACTTGTTCATGCTTTTATTACCTCGAGATTAGATTATTGTAATGCGTTACTCTCTGGATGTTCTAATAGGTGCATAAACAAACTCCAGTTAGTCCAGAATGCAGCAGCAAGAGTTCTTAATAGAACCAGAAGACACGAGCACATCACCCCCGTCTTATCTACAATAGCTAGAGAAAGTGGCTGGTGAGAGGGACATATGGACTTATTGGCTAAGGCTGCTGCCCCCGCAACCTGACCCTGGATCAAGTGGGAGAAGATGACTGACTGATGACATCTCCAGCCAATTTCTCCAACTTAGCATGTTCCATTACATTTGAATGAGTTTGCTGTAAGAAAGATGTTGAAGTACTCATTTCATTTTTGCTGGATTATTCAATCCATTTGTATTAAGAGAAATCAGTCTGATCTGATCCATAATGGTTGTACATCACCCAAAGCCACAAAGGGAGAAAAAAAAATTCCAACCAACATTATAAATACTGTGGGACAGTAAAACATACACCCAATTTCATACATTTCACCCAATCCCTCAGTTATGAGCTTCCAAGTTTTGCAACTTCTACACAGTTGCTGAGGGAGAGCCACTTAAACTGTGGCCTAAAAGAGTATTGCTATATGACCCTTACCATATGATGGTAATCGTTGCTAGATTTTCTAGGCTAATGCAAATTCTTAAATGGATGCTTAACATTATGAGATATCTAGGAGTATCTCCCCATAAGTAATTTTTATTTTATTTATTTGTATTTTAATTTTGTTAATGCCCTTGTACACAGACTCCACACATTCAAAGCAAAATAACATAAATGATAATGTAGATCTAAATCAGAATACCATAAAGTATTTCAAAGTATTTTACATTGTAACAGCCTATGCTGATGAGTATTGTCCTTTAGATTTCTTCCCTTTTGTGGCAATAATTTTTACCCCTGTCATACTGTCCCTTGTCAAAATTAAACTTAATTTCCCAGTTCTCAATTTGCTTTCCACATTTCGTTCATTAAAGAAAAAAAAAGTAGACTGTGCATTTTTCTACACGGGGCATTTCAAAATCATATGCAATGTGTTATATGAATGTGTGTGCATGTCTTGACTGAGAAGTGTTAGTGTGTGTATTGGACTTTTATGTTTAAATCCCAGGTATTTAAGTGCAATAAAGGGGGAGATCCTATTCAGAGTTATTTAGTCTACGGGGCTATTTCAGTGTTTTTAGGGGTTACCTCATTGTCCGGGAAGATGGTCTTTGTCTCGTTTTCAGCTGTTTTCAGTTCAGAAATTTCCCTTCTCTTGATGTTGTAGAGCTTTTAGTCGGTAGTGGATATCACCCCCTGTTCTCATAGCTGGTGCTCCGTCTCATCTAGGGTTTCGTGGACCATAGCTTCTCCATCTCCAAAGACTTTCAGCTTGGATGAATACAAAAGGTGTATTTTCACCTTTTTCCCCCTTTCACTGTTTTCTCAGTGAAGCGTATCTGCTCCTCACCTTCTCACCATCACACAGAATTTTTCACAACCCTGAAGCCAGTGCTGCTATGTGCCTCACTTCTTGCTCTGTACTGCAGTCAGTATATTTGCAAGCCATCTCCCTTTATGTACCTTGAGTTCACAATCATGTATCATTGTTAGTTTTCAGAGAATTTTAAAATTAAGTTTGATAAAAAAATTTCCATGTGTCTTTTTCTTGTAAAAACACTCAAAGTTTAGTTTATAAAAAAAAAGCATCATTGGTTATCCCTCCTTCCGTGCCAAAATACCTCAAGATTTTAACTATGCCCATACACAAGATAAGGGACCTACGTCTTCAACTTTTAATGTGTGACTGATTGAAATAGACACCTTACAAATATAACATCCATAATAGTGGAATTGTCCATTTCACCTTAATTTTTTCAAAGGTCATGGTGACTTTCATTTTGGGATAGAAAGCTAAAACTAGCTTCAAAATGTTTTGCAAGGCTCAGATTTGAAGGTAAGATATAATTCATGCAAAGATGATTCAGTCCTTCAGTCCCTAGTGCCTAGATAAAAACTGGCCCTGCCTTCCCCATAAATGTAAATATCAGGTTCAAACACCACTGACTGTAGACTTTAGGCGAAGTATTAAAAGTCCTGTCATGTCATGTTTTTTTCACATGAGAAAGTTGAAATTTTGCAGTATTTATTTATTTTTTTATTTATTTTAACAGACCCTTATGATTGGCACTTAGTTCTAAGTCAGCTTTTAACTGCTACCTCTTTCATTTCTTACTGCAGTTGTCAATAGAGAAGCTATGAAAAAGGAAGCATAACAAACAGTGGCTTTGCATGTGCATGACTACAGAGACTGGAGTTCATCATAGCTACATTTAAAAACTTAAATCTTTATTTTTTTCTGCCATGTTTTCATTGCTGTATCTTCATGTGCACTTTTAATCAAATACATATTGGTTTGGCTTGCAAGTCTCTTGTAAGAATGGGGACATCCTGACTGATTGTTCCTTAATTGACACAGTATGTGTGTGTTTGTGTGTGTGTGTGTGTGTGTGTGTGTGTGTGTGTGGTGTGCGAATATATGTTGACCCACACATCAGAACATGCAGTACCGTTCTGTTCTCTTCTGTAAAAACATCTCTGCATTTGATCATTGAGCTGTATGTTTACTGTTTAATTACATAATTGTAATTCAATGAATGAAAGACTATACATAATTGTTAGATTTAATTGTTGTCTGTAGATTTCCTGATGTACACTTTACTATGGAAGCATATATTGATATAGAAAAATAAAAAATACAGTAATGGCAGAGTACCAGTAACTGTTACTGGAACTCATGAGGGTGATTTGCCCAAAATAAGTTTCTTTACTAAATTTCATTCTTCTGGAACATTTTTGCTATTTTTCTGATTCGTTCAGGGCTGATGGCAAAATACTTGTTTAAAATATAACTGATTATCCTTATGTTTGTGTGTTTATATGTCATCCATTCATACTTCTGACATGATATTCTGTTCCAGGTAGAGGTTTAGGCACAGATTTAAATTTGTCTGTTTTCTATTTCAAGATACAGCTACTAACTTGCTAAAAAAAAAAGCACTCACCCTATCACCTAGAGGTCACCAGTTGGAATCCCATTAATGCCACATAAATATAGGAGGTAGATCCTAACATAAAATGCCCATTCCTAAATTTCAACATTCCATGTATGACATCAATCTAACCTATATGACTGACCTATGGTACACAGTTACTGATAAAAGCAGTAATATGTGAGTAATATGTCTTACATTGGTTCTAATGAAATAATACAATTTAAATAAACAAATTTTATGACATCTGACATATATCACCTTCTAAATAAACAGATATACTTACATGAAATATAATGAATTTGGCCAACTGAAATATAATGAAAATGGCATGTCTAACCACTAGGGGAGGTGTTGTTCTGGGTTTTGTTTACCTATTTGTTTCCATGTGTATCTCCAGGCGGATAGCTGTGGCCTCCTCCCGTGCTTTCAATTATCTCCACACACCTGTTGCTAATCTGGACTCTTTTTACTGGAACTATTTGTACTCCATCTGATCCTCTCCACAGTATTGGTCCGTTGATTTTTGTCACTAAATGTGAATGTGTCTTTAACCAGCTCTGAGTTTTCTCTGTTTATCTGTCTACCTGCCTGCCCTGCACCAGCAAGTGATACCAGCCTACTGCCAGTACTGAACCTTCATCTGCTCTTCTGATTTTTTGTTTGCCTTGGAGCTTAAAATAAAGATCGCAGTTTCTTCACCTCCACTCTGCCTCTGGGGGCCTGTTGGGGTCCAACACAGTTTGTCTACTCATGACAGAACAAACCAACATGGATCCAGCAGACATCAGCCAAGCCTTCCTTGCCATGAGCCAACAGGGAATACTCCTCAGTTGACATGAGCAGGGCATACAACAGCTCACAACTTGTTTTAATGCTCTGGAGGGTATCCTGGCCAAAATTGAGGACCGATTTCATATTCACTTTCCAACACCACCACCACCACCACCCACTGCCAGCACCACACCTCTCCCCACTCCTCTGACCATGCCGCCAGCCTTTTTCAGAAAGCCTCAAGTTCCTCTGCTTAAACATTATGACGTGGTTC
The DNA here is from genome assembly GCA_039654305.1 of Porochilus rendahli. Taxonomy (NCBI): domain Eukaryota; kingdom Metazoa; phylum Chordata; class Actinopteri; order Siluriformes; family Plotosidae; genus Porochilus; species Porochilus rendahli. The sequence continues at coordinate 1,394,277 of JBCNYG010000017.1, read as the reverse complement.
TGGGTACCTGCGGTGCCTTCCTTCACCTGTTTTCCTTAGTGTTTGTGTTCCAGCCCTCCTTCTACCGTTCAGACCCTACCTGTATAGCCTACGTGCTCAGCCTTTTCAATGGGTGGGCTCGAACATGGGCAAGAGCTCAGTAGGAGAATCCATTGTTCACCCAGCAGACTTAGACTAAATTAGTCTCTCAAATGACATGAGTGTTTCACCATCCTTTTGGTGGTCGGGAAGCAGGTGCTAAGTTGTTTATTCTCTCTCAGGGAAAGAAGAGTGTGACTGATTATTCAGTTGACTTTCGCTCCTTAGCTGCCCAAACTGACTGGAGTGACAGCCCCTTCCGATTGCTCCATAGACCTCCTTCCAGGTATGCCTTTTCCCTCCAGTCAGCTGTACAACTTGTCCCATCTAGAATGTGAGACCATGTAAAGGGTATATATGTGAATAATAATAAAAAAAGGACATTACTCCGCCCATGTATTGACTACAGGGGATTTAACAATATCATTGTGTGAAATAAGTATCATCTGCAACTGATCAACTCTGCCTTTGAGTCACTGCATGGTGCCACAGTGTTCACCAAGCTGGACTTGTGGAACCACTTTGTCTGCATATGTGGAGGTGGCAAATGGAAGACAGCCATTAATACGCCACAGGGTCACTATAAATGCTTAGGTCTTTCTTTCAGATAGACCAATGCCCTGGCCAAGTTTCAACCCTTTGTTAATGCTGTTGCTCGAGATAATTTAAATAATTTTCTTTTTGTTTATATTGATGATATTTCGCTTTTTTTCTCATACTATGGAGGAGCATGTTCAGCATGTCACCTTGGTCCTTCATAGGCTTCTCGACAACAAGCTCTACAAGCATTTTTCTCCAGATGCTTCACCCCAGCAAAATGCAATTATGTGGTTAACCATGAGCTGTTGGCCATTAAGCTGGCATTGGAAAAATGGTGCCACTGGCTTGAGAGCTCTGAACAACCATTGCTAGTCCATTAACATAAGAACCTGGCCTATAATCAGTCAGCCAAACGACTCCCACAAGGCCAGATGGGCCTGTTTTGTTTGTTTGTTTGTTTGTTTGTTTGTTTTGGGGGGGGGGGGTTGGCTGGTTTCATTTTTCCATCACCCACTGGCCGGGGTCCCAAAATGTTAAGCCTGATGCACTTTCATGCCCGTTCTGCCCCAGGGACTC
>JBCNYG010000017.1:1381146-1392983 GCA_039654305.1 Porochilus rendahli | reverse complement strand
CCCCACCCCCCAAAGACCCTAATTAAGAATAAGCGGTTCAGAAATGAATGAATGAACAGCTTCATCTAAGGAAAAGGGAAAAAGAAACAAGCTTGTATTGTTAAGCTTTAGGGATGTATAGGATTAATAGAGAAATGTTTGAAAATTCTTTAAGTGAAATGAAAGTAAAGACTTCAAAACTTGTGGTAGCCTACGGGTACTTTACTTACATTGACGAAGATGCAATCTGCTAAAATGTGATCAATTATTTGCCTGTTAGACTGTTTAAAAAGGCTGCCAATTGTAGTTGTTTAACTCCTGCAAGAGTACGAAATCACAAGAATGGGATGTGGACGCATCAATTCCGAGATGGCAGCAGCAATAACAGTAAACAGATACAGAAAAACTAACAAATCAAAAATAAACTAGTGAACTTCTTTTATAAATAAATAAATAAATGGCAAGGCACATCTGCATATAATACATTACATTTATATACATTAGCCAGGCGTCCACTCGTTTAGATGAATGCATTACACACACACACCAGTACATTCAGTGCAAAACACTTTAGTCACAACTGTTGCTTCAGCGTCATTTCTGCCCTACTTTTTGCAGTACAGCAGCGCACCCTTCACAAGGATTTATTATTCCAGGGTTTTTTCCTACACACAATAGAGCATTTTGATGGGCATGGACATATACTACGTATGCAAGCTTTTAATATGTTTAGCTTTAATTCCCCTTTAACCAAATTTGTTAACTATGTGAAGCTGCTTTGCAATGTCTGTGTCTTTGTGGTATAAAAAATTAATTGAACTAAAAAAAAAGAGCACACTCAAACTACAAAAGTAAAAATGTAAGGCCTTGAAAGACATTTCTGTTGACTATTTAGTGCAAACACCAAGACAACACAATGCCCCTCTCTCCACAGTCTATTTCTGAAATATTTTAGATTTCTTTCACTGCTGAAAAATGGGATGTGTGATTCTTTAATAACTCAAACTCGGATCCATTGATCCAAAAAAAATGACTGACCGCATAATTAAAAATAACAAGCTTGATTTGAAATAAGCAGTAGAAAGTACAGATGTGTTAAAATGTAAAAAGAGAAGGTAAAAAAAAATTTCAGAAAAATAGTAACGAGTAACTTTTTAGCTATATGCACAAGTACACTAATGACTTACTATTTCTATTTAATTCTATCTAATCTAATTGCCAATCAGTTTATACAATACTTCAATTCCTATCTCAGCACTGATGAGAGAAGCCTTGTTTAAAAAAAAAAAAGACACTTGTTGAACACAATGAAATGAAAATGCAGCCAATACAATCAGAGAAGTGAGTTGTTCCTCAGTCCTGCTGAAATGGGAAGCACCTGAAGTCCCTGCTATAATCATTCATTCAATATTGTTTCGGATAAACAGTGAGATATTGGCAATGTAATTGGGAAGGTTGTAACTTAAAGTACATATGTACAAATTCAATTTATTTCAAAATTACAGGTTTGTTACAGCATTGTTAAAGTCTTGAGTCTGATTGGTCAGAAATAACACTTGGACAACATTTTCATCACTAACTCAAAATTATATGACGCGTTGCCCCCCCAGTGCAGCTAACTACGTTTTCAAATGCCGGCCATGTCTCACACTGTCTGTGGCAAGAGGCACGTAAAAGAACCATTGCTGATTTTCATCAAGAGTCGGCTGCATAGCCGTCAGTGTGTTTCTGCCATTCGATGGCCGGGCGAGCTGTCCAGGGTGTACTCTGCCCTCGCCCAGAGTCAGCTGATATGGGTGCCAGCCCCACTTTGACCCTTGATGAATGATGCACATTTTTGATTAGTATGTGTGATCTGATAGATTATTGTTCACTCTAAGGAAACTTGGGTATCAACAATGATGCGTTGCTTCTATCATTTATGGAAGGAGACTCCAGTGTACCTTTGTTGCAGTCAGAGGTACAGTAAAGCATTCACTTTGAAGTTTTTTGATGTGAAAAGAATTAGCTATTTCTAGGTAACACAAGCTGAATTTAAAAATGATCACACAAGATTTCCTAGTCAACAGTAAAAATTAAAAGAGGTGTTACAAGCAAATGACAGTTTGCAACACTTAATGTAAGCAAAAAAACAGGAAAGAAATTATTTTTTAGGTGATCAACAGCATTAAACAGAACAGTATTGTTGGCTTACCTTTCTTGGAATCACTTGGGTTGCACTCCTAGTACTTCACTTACTTACTATCTGGATTACATCATTTTATTGACATAAAGGCGTCTGCAGCCCTGTTCCTGGAGAGCTACTTTTCCAACTTTGGCTCCAACCCTAATCCTGCACACATGACCTTTTAAAGTTCTTAATCAGCTACAAGGGGTGTGTTAGACTTTGGTTGGAGATAAAACTGGCTGGGAGGTAGCTCTCCAGTAACTGGGTTGGAGATCCTGGACCTAGAGGGTGTGTCAGACATTGCATGATGCTTCTGCAGTTTCCATCTCTAGAGTTCTCCATCAAGGGCATTTTTGGCAGTAAGACCCTACAGGTTGTGTTGCAGCTACCTTCTATGTTTTGCACAGCTGGCCTCACCTTCCACTTGAAGGCACAAAATTCCAGTGCAGATATTCGAGTACATTTATAGCATTTGGCAGACACTCTTCAAACTACTTTGTCTTTCGGCTTCTCCCTTCAGGGGTCACCACAGCAAATCATCTTCCATCAGTCCCGGTCTCCTGCTTCTTCCTCTTTCACACCAACCACCTGCATGTCCTCTTTCACCACATCCATAAATCTCCTCTTTGCCTCCTGCCTGGCAGCTCCATCTTCATCATCCTTCTACCGCTACACAGCAATAGACAGCAATCTGCAATGCACTTTTTCAGCAATCCATGCTCTGAGATTAGACAATACAGGCCATTGTTGACTCCCTACATGTGTCTGTGAGAACTAGATGCAAGTAACACAATTCGCCCACCTTGGTCCCCACTCACTCTGGCACTGAGCTCCCACCTATGACTTCCTGTAACTGTTACCATGCAGCAGATGCCATTCCCTGGGCAATGGTTTTGACCTGCAAGCAAAATCAAATCAGGTTTGCCAATGATTTTAAAACCATTGATGAATAAGGGATTGCCTTTCAACACATCTGAAGATTGCATCCAGTGGGACGGGCAGGATGTAAAGTTCATGAAGGCAATGTGCAAACCAGAGTGGCCCTGAATCCGGCCTAAAAGGTCACATTGTGTGAAGTATTATTTCACTCATTCTTTAGAAACCACCTAAACCCCACTTTGTAGAGTAACCAGGATATGAAAGCAGCATGGGGATAAATAAGACAGGGTATGGCACAGCCCTACCCTTTTTCTCGTGCTAGAAAGTAAATGGATTGGTTTGATGAGGAAAGAATTGTATATAGATTATATAGCTGTTAGATTATAAAATGCCATGCAGACAAAGCTCTCCATGATGGCGCCAAGTCAACAGCAAGAAAAAATGCTCTGGAGAACATCAGCTTCCTGGTTGAATGACAAAGCCAATGAGATCAAGGGCTTTGCAGACAGTAAAAAAAATATGAAGTTCCACAATGGCCTAAAAGTAATGTGTGGCCCTATCACCTCAGGCTCATGTGATAGCCATTATGGAAGCTTCTTGCTGTCCACTGCAAGCAAAGCTCTAAGCCAAGGTCACAATAGATACCATCAATGACATTTTGATTACTGGGTCTCACTGATATTTCTGAAACTGATATGCAATACAACATTCTCAGCTTTTTGCAAATACTTTGGCCCCACAAACAGCACAAAAAAGAAAAGCAGCAAGTCGAACCCAGCATCATCATAAATGGGCAGTGAATGAATGTGGTGGACAAGTTGACTTAGCGGTACATTCTCAGAGAATGATAAAAGAGTGTGCATCACCTTTGCCAGACTTCATAAGAATGTGTGAAACAGGAGAGGATCCTGGAAGATATTAATCTACCGGCCAGGTAATATATAAAATTGCCTCTATTCTGAAAATAAACAGTTTCTAGTTAAAAAAGTTTATTGTGTTGCTGCTCTACCTAACATTATACGTCCAGTAGACTGTCTCTTAATCCATTCCCATGGCTCCACTGTAAACAGTACCACTCAGTTAATGCCAGACTCACCTGCGACTTCTAAAGCCATCTGTTAAATGTAGTCCCAGGTTTTTTTTTTTTTCTTACAATGACATGCTGCATTAGGAGATCAGGGATATGTGCTGGATATGTTTGGGTGCAGTACATTAATTTAGTACAGTATATATTTAATAAACTGTATAAAAATACAGCATGTGGTAGGCTACATTACATGCAGAGAAGGTGTGTGTATGTTAAAATTAAAATGTCAGCATCTCAAGCCTTTGTTAGAATTTTTTCTTCTTTTTTTTATTTATTTAGTGATGCACCTTCACCGCACATTCACTCTGCCACATAGCGTGCCAGGCTTCATTCTGATTTATTCTAATATGCTACCTTATATCCAGTATTCATACTACTGAATATAATATCTCATCCAGAATTTACTCACTGTAGTAGCATTTCTACTTCAGAGGAAGTGAAATTCTTCCTCCTCTTAGATCTAGATCCATCAATCTAAACACAAAGCTGTAAAAAAAAATTCCCAGACTTAAGAACATGCCATGAATCCAATATAGACATGTATTAAGAATTTTCTACAGAAATAATTTAAGAAAAAATTGTTTCTTTTTATATTGATGAATGGGCCCAATGTTTTTACTGCTATGGTTTTACAGTGTAGATGATAAGCAAGAACCATAAACATATTATTTTGAGAGGGTTTGAATTATTCAAAATGGTTCAGGGCGACATAGTGTTTCGCACATTCGCCTTGGTTGAGATAGGCTCCATCCTCCCCGAAACCCTAGCAGGATTAAGCAGTTCAGCAAAAGAGTGAATGACTGGCGATGGCAGAAGGTTTCAGCAAAGTCAGTTAAAATACTATACATGACTGTTTTTCATAAATAAATATTTTTTTAACCCAGCTAAGCATTAAAAGTAAAGCTGAAATGAAATGAGAAGGAACATCATGAGTGCTGCTTCTCAATAAAAGTTTTGATTAAGAAATATCCGCAAGGGTGCGGAGAGGCTGGCTGAGTATTTGATCATATTTTTCAGACAATGCTGTTTTGCTTGCAAATCTCTCCTGCTTTAAATTATACTAGAGCTCTCTAACCAGCAAGGGGCTCTCAAGTCACACAGGTTGATGGATGCAGTCTTTGCAAGGCCACGCACATCAACTAAAAGATAATTGGAAATAGGCTTCCTGAGAGGCTGAAATAAATGCTCAGTATGTCAAATATACAAATGCTAACAATTCCAGCACTGGGTACATAATCTGCCTGCACTGCATGCTCCTCGGTGACTCAAAGCATGATTCGATTAATTATTTTTATATTATTTAAATATATTAAACAAGAATGCTGGACTGAAAGTAACCCATGGATGCAATTTATTTGCCAGCAAGTTTAATCATGATGAAATATGATGCAAGCCTCAACAAGAGAGTGCAAAGGTGAGTGTGCCCCCTTTAGGAAAACGTAACTTAAACAAACATTTTTTCTGAAGCAAGGGCCGTCTTTCTGTGAATTGGAAGTGCTGTCCACAACACCACTGTGCCCCCATTGCAATTCTTCTTTATAATTTATTTATCATTTATTTCTGAGTGGAAATTAAGAGGAAATGTGTTAATACTGTCCTTTATGGCTTTTAAACATGACCAGTTAGGGACATCACACTTTCTAAATTGTGCCCTTCTTACAAAGTGACTCACCAGCGATCCCAGATTTGATCCAGGTTTACTCCCACCATTCATTCATTCATTCATCTTCGCCCTGCGAAGGAAGCTTATTTCAGCCGCTTATATTCGCGATCTCGTTCTTTACCCAAAGCTCGTGACCATAGGTCAAGGTATGAACGTAAATTGACTGGTAAATTGAGAGATTTGCCTTCTGGCTCAGCTCCCTCTTTACCACGATGGACCGGTACAAGCTCCGCTTTATGGCAGAGGCTGCACCGATCCGCCTGTCAATCTCCCGCTCCATCCTTCCCTCACTCGTGAACAAGACCCCGAGATACTTGAACTCCTCTACTTGGGGCACGACCTCATTCCAGACCCGGAGGGCGCATTCCACCCTTTTCCGACTGATGGCCTCGGACTCGGAGGCGCCGAGTCTCATCCCAGCCGCTTCACACTCAGCTGCGAATCGCTCCAATGAGAGCTGGAGGTTGTGTCTTGATGAAGCCAAAGGCACAACATCATCCACAAAAAGCAGAGACGAGAAGCTATGGCAACCGGACCAGAACCCCTCAACACCTTGACTGCTCCTAGGAATTCTGTCCATAAAAAGGAGAGCCTTGGCGGAGCCCAAACTCCATTATAAACGAATTTCATGTTTTATTTATAATTATAATCTTAATTTAACTCCCTGCGATTGCAGTTTACAAGGCGTGATGTCAGCAAAAAAGGGGGAGGCCGTCTGCAGGTAAACGCTATCATCAATTGGACAACCGGAGGAGTAACACTCCCTGGAAATGTCAGTGCTAAATTTGTACATAATTTGCATTCTAAATTCTAAAAAAGGTTCGGTAAACATGGTTTGGGGTTTTTTACAGTAAAAAAAAACAACCTTTTTGCTACTTGGTTTTCTGTGTTTTGCGTTAAGTCCAATGTGTTAATACAGTATGTCAAAATAAAAAGCTAACTGTAAGGTCACACAGGTGAGGTTGTGCTGACGAAAATGTGATGGCAAGGTAACCAGATAAAGGTAAAATCAAAGCTAGGAAAAACTGCCAGCTATACCCTGGGCTCTTAAGGGTAAATAAGACAACAAAACAATCGATTTGTCATTTAACCAAGAATGTGGAAAGTCTAGCTTCAGAAAACCTAAAGTTCCAGCCTAACCCCTGACTTTTCCACCCGCTGACACTGGAGACTCCTTCCACCAGTATTCAGCACACGTCTCGAGATTCTCTTACTGTGGTGTCCATTTAACGGAGCATCAGGTCCATAGCGTACAAGACTTTTTGACAAGATTTTTGCAGTAATAAGATGGACGAAAGGTTTTCTTTTAATTCTTACAATTGATGAGTTTGATATTGTTTGTTTAAAAAACAGTTTGTAAACGTGATGGAAAATACGAGAAGGAAATGTGTTGGGAATCAGTTGCTTACCAGCCGATATTTCGTAGCTTGTATTTTAAATTTTTTTTTCACTTCTCTCAGTTTGTGCTTAAAAATATGTATATATTTATATATTAGTTTTTTTTTGTTTTTTTTTTCTTGTCTCACACTACTTCTGTGTGTGTGTGTGTGTGTGTGTGCGTGCGTGTGTGCGCAGTGAGAGCCCTGCTGGGTCCGGAACTGGTTCTGTCTCCTTATGGCCTCAGAGCAGGATGGTGCTGGAACCTCTACCTGCCTCAAATTGGCCAAACCGCTGCACCTGCAGCACCTGGAGCGCTCACTGCGCCTCGACGCCTTCCTCCGCCACTCCTCGGCCGTCTTCAACCGAGACATATCCAGGTACACGGTCTCACCGAGGGGGTTTCCACGTTCTCCCTTGCTTGGGTTTCATCCCACAGACCAGCAGGGTGCACTTTAGGCTAATTGGCTGTGGGTGTGAACGGTTTTGTGTGTGTTTGTGTGTGTGTGTGTGTGTGTGTGTGTCGCAGTGATGACAGCGACGATGGTCTGGGTGAAGGTCCGTCTCTGGCGCCTTCGAACCCTCACGCCCCGGTGCTGGTGGTGAAGGAGGAGGCGTCTGACTCCGAGGAGGGTGTGAGGAGCTCAGGAGGAGGACGAGGAGGAGCGGAGTACGGTACTCTGAACGGAGCACTGCTTCAGGGTACTCGTCATCACCCCGACTGCACACACAAATGTATAAACGAATACTCCCAGCATGCTCAGCGTCTCTCTTCATTCCTGATATCCATCTTCTCCACAGAGCACAAACCGGACAAGGCCAGTCTGTACAACTTCTCCAAACTGAGGAAGAGCAGGAAATGGCTGAAGGTGGCGTAAAGCGCTAACACACACACACACACACACACACACACACACACACACACACACACACACACACACACACACACTATTCAGTATTTTGTGGGTTGAAACAGTTGAAACCCCGTGTCGTGGTCACCACCCTTTAATCGGCGTTGATGTAGACCGGTGGTCAGCATGATGCATTGGCTTCTCTCTTTCTGTGCTCAGGGTGTGTTGCTAAGCGACGATACCACAGATTCAGACACGGATTCGGACGATTCGGATTTTTCTCTAACCCGGGAGGAGCTGCACGACATGCTGAGGCTGCACAAGTTCACCCGCACACACCAGTGCAAGTGTCGGGCCGACCGCGAGGTACACGGACACACCCAGATCATTAACTCATCCGTCCGGGTTTGATTATTAATTCTCTTTATTTTATACACTGTGTATACACACACACACACACACACACACACACACACACACACACACACACACGTTAGAATTACGCTGCTGGAGTGGAAAGAAATATTTTAAGTGAAATTCAGTATGAATGAGTCGCGGCGCAGTGGCGTCGTGGTTAGCACGCCCGCCTCACAGTAAGAAGGTCGTGGGTTCGATTCCCGGGCCCGGATGTTTCTGTGTTCTCTCCCTGTGCCTGCATGGGTTTCCCTCAGGTACTCCAGTTTCCTCCAGTAGTCCAAGGACATGCACTTTAGGCTATTCACCCCTAGGTGTGAGTGGGAATGGTTGTGTGTGTGTGTGTGTGTGTGTGTGTTTGCTGTTTGCTGAGATAGACTCCCGTCTCCCTGCCACCCTAGTAGGATTAAGAGATTTGGAAAATGCATGACTGAGTTTTTAGTTATTTATTAATAATTAATGGATCTGTAGTTATTTTGTTTATTTATGTTTAGAAATAATTTTATGTAAATTTTTTGTTCAATGTTGAGAAGTTTAATAAAAATAATAGCACTATTATTATTCCCACAATTATTATAATAATAATATATTTTATTATTAAAATTATTAATGTTATTACATTATTATAATCATTGTTATTATTATTATTATTATTATTATTATTATTATTATTATTATTATTATTATTATGCTCTGTGTGAGTTGGGGTTATTTTTTATTAAATATATATATTTTTGTTAAAGCTGTAATTAATGAATTTGTATAATTTATTTTGAGATAATATTCTTATTTTTATTATGACCTGAGGATAATTGTTGTTTATTTATATACATGTTCCAGAGTACAATTTTCTTTAAATATTCACCGTATTTTTAGTTTTTTATTCATTTATTATTTAAGCCATTTACTAATTTTTTTTTTCACTGTTGTTGTTTTCATTATTATTCATTTTAATATCGTGTTTATTTTTTGTGTTTAATGTAATAATCATGATTCTTAAAATATTTAATTATATTCGGCTCTAAAGTCTGTATTAGTAAAGGTGTGTGTGTGTGTGTGTGTGTGTGTGTGTGTGTGTGTGTGTGTGTGTCTCACAGCTACAGCAGTATCAGTACTATAGCGTGGGTCTCCTCTCCTCCCAGGACCCTTTCTACGAGCTGCAGCGCCACACACTGGGCCCGAAGAAGAAGAAGATCAAAGAGGAGAAGAAATTTAAAGGTAGGAACGAAACACTAAAGAGGATTCCCGAATGTTTCACAGAATAAATCGGAGAACCTAAACTTCTACTCTTCACCACAGCCAAGTTAAAGAAGCTGAAAAAGAAGAAGAAGCGAGGAGAGGAGTTCTCCAGCGAGGGCCGGCCCTACGTCAACAAAATATTCGCCAAGTTCTCCCATGATGCACCTTTGCCCATCACCAAGAAAAAGCACTTAACTGTCGAGCAGCTGAACGCGCGCAGGAGAAAAGTCTGGCTTACGATCGCCAAGAAGGAAAACCCAAAAGTACAAACGATTCTCTCCGAACGTTTATGTATTCATCATTTTTAACGACAACGACACGTTATGTGTTTATTTATTTCTGACGTTTTTAAATTGATATTTTCAGGCTTTTAAACAGAAAGCCTCGGCGAAGAACTTCATGCTAACCAACGCCAAAAAGGTAACCAAATTCAACACGGAGCTTCATTCTTCTTTCAGTTTCATTCATTTTTATTGCATTTTTATAGAAAAAAAAATAAATTTTTGTAAGATGATCATGTGAGAGAGCAAACAACAACCGCACAAGTTCACAAGTGCACCATTGCGCCGCCCTAAAACAATTATTTATAAAAATAAATTAATTAATTAATAAACAAGGAATTAAAATAATATATTTTTAGGACTGATTAGCTATCATTATAAATTAATTATAGAATTGTAGTTTGTAATTATTTCAATTAGTTTATATTTTTTGTAACTAATGGCTGTCTTGTTATTTTTTGAATAAATTAATTTTTAAAAAATTTTCTTTTTTTATTCTTTGAATTTGGGGAAAGTTTATATTTATTATTATTTAGAAACCAAAACCTTTCTGTGTCATAGTACTTTATCTTGTGTGTGTGTGTGTGTGTGTGTGTGTGCGTGCGTGTGTGTGTGTGTGTGTCTCCAGCTGGCCCACCAGTGCATGCGTGAGGTGCGCCGCGCGGCGATCCAGGCGCAGAAGAACTGTAAGGAGACGCTGCCTCGAGCTCGACGTCTCACGAAGGAGATGCTGCTCTACTGGAAGAAGTACGAGAAGGTGGAGAAGGAACATCGCAAGCGCGCGGAGAAAGAGGCCCTCGAGCAGCGCAAACTGGACGAGGAGATGAGAGAGGTACACACACACACACACACACACACACAGGGTGAAACCCTGCTCCATCACCAGCTGCTCCTACGTCACACGTTCTTCACGTTAACTCTGGATGAACTCCGACCTCCTTCAACTCAACACACCCCACTACAGCGTCACTTCCTACTGTGTGTGTGTGTGTGTGTGTGTGTGTGTGTGTGTGTGTGTGTGTGTGTGTGTGAGAGAGAGAGAGAGCCTGTAACACATATGAATAAATAAGTAATTTTACGATTGAAGCTCCGCCCCTCCTCTTGCTCCTCCCCCTCAGGCGAAGCGGCAGCAGAGGAAGCTGAACTTCCTGATCACGCAGACGGAGCTGTACGCTCACTTCATGGGCGGGAAGCACAAAGCTGCGGGCGGAGACGGCGCCCAGGACGAGATTCTCAGGAAACTCGACGAGAGCGCCGCCCAGAGGCAGATTAACATCGGCGGGGGGGTGATGGTCAACGTGGGCCATGAGGAGTATGGTACGATCCCGCAGCTTCACCCCCTCCATCAGAACCCTGAGCTTTAGTCTCATCCCATCGAGCAGAGCGTCTCGGAGCAGAGCGCCATTCGTTATTACTTTATAAAATCACCTTACATGCTTTTTATTAGTGTCTTACTCTGTTTCTCTCTTTCCCTCTGTGTCTCTCTCTCTCTCTCTCTCTGTTTCTGTCTCTCTCTCTGTTTCTCTGTTTCTCTGTCTCTCTATTTCTGTTTCTCTCTCTCTGTCGATCTTGCTATGTTTCTCTATTTCTCGCTCTCACTCTATCTTATTATTGCTCTCTCTCTCTTCCTGTTTCTCTCCCTGTCTCTCTATTTGTCTCTTGCTCTCTCTCTCTTTCTGTTTCTCTCTATTTCTCTCTCGCTCTCTGTTTCTCTCTGTTTCTCACTGTTTCTTTCTGGCACTGTTTCTGTTTCTCACTCTCTCTGACTGTCTCTCTCTCGTGCTGTTTCTCACCCTCTCGGGCCGTATCACTCTCTCTCTCTCTCTCTCTCTCTCTCTCTCTCTCTCTCCCCCTCTCCCCCTCTCCCCCTCTCTCCCTCCCTCTCTCCCTCCATATATCG
>JBCNYG010000017.1:1356005-1368176 GCA_039654305.1 Porochilus rendahli | reverse complement strand
GTGTGTGTGTGTGTGTGTGTGTGTGTGTGTGTGTGTGTGTGTGTGTGTGTGTGTGTGTGTGTGTGTGTGTGTTGGTAACGTGGTGATGACGAGCTGAAGGCAGGAGAAGCTCTTCTCCTCAGGTGCTGACAGAAGGTGTAATCCTACCCTGGTGGTCTGGCGTCTCCCAGCTCCATCGGAGCACGGAGGAGAACCTGACACCGCCGCACTCTCTCCCGTACACGCCGGGAACTCTGGGAGAGGGCGAACCCTGATCCCCGGCGTCTGGCTCCGCTCCCGCTGTAAGAGGAAGCGGCCGGGTCGCTGTTAGTTTTCCGAGCCCCTCCTAAGGCCATGTTCCAGAACGCGTGTTTCGTTTTTATTCGATTATCCCGACTGCGCTGCGGCGTGATGGAGCATTGTCTTGTTCTCTGCCGAATCATTATCGTCGTGCGGATACCGAGGATTGAGTTTTGGACTCATTAAAGGAGCAGTTCCAAATCAGTCAAATTGTTTCCGATTAAAGGTGGGGTCTGTCATTTTGAAAGTCCAAATCTTTTGGGAATAAAAGCAGAGCCTGTTTTGTTTATAATAAAATCTATTTTGTGCTTTAAAGCCGGGGTTTCGGGCTTATTTTTCCTGAGAGCCACAACATTAAGTGTAAAATTGATCGAGTGGCGAATAATCACTGAAGTCGTGAATAGTTTGTCGCCACTAAGTGAAGGATTATGACTTACGTTTCACGGTAATGGTTGGTGCAAGAATGTACAATAGTCATATTCTTGGAAAGCTAATGCGCAAGATGCGCAAAAATCAAGATTACATTTTAAAATATTTTATTTTTCGGTTAGCACTTCTGCCTCAAAGCCTCACAAGAAGGTCCCGGCTTCGAGTCCCGGGCTCGGGGGGCTTCTGTGCTCGTTCTCCCCGTGCTTGGGTGGGTTTCCCTCGGGTACTCCGGTTTCCTCCCACAGTCTAAAAACATGCCCAGTAGGCTGATTGGCTGTTCCAGATCTCCCCTAGGTGTGAGAGTGAGTGTGAATGGTAAGCTAATACAGTAGAGTTTTGTTAAAAAGTGCATGTCGGGGTGCAGTGCACCTGAACGCGTATTAACCTCCGAGGCCGTATTTTAGCGGATTAGAGCAGATTTAGTTAATACGGGGGTGTGAACGCCGTCATATTGCTCTAATCTCACTCAGAATTTTAGCTGTGAGTAAAAAATTACCAAAAATGTGCTTTTTGTTCCCCACGTTACAAATTTGGGGTCCACTGGGGTGGGCACATATTAAGCGGAAACGCGTGTTACCCAGAATCTGCTGTACTGCTGCTGCTCTAGAAACACGTTGTGCTTCATGGTTGGAGTACGAGGCGCCTTCAGAGCCAAACCCCTGTCATCGCTAACGCGCACCATCATCAGTTTTAGCTACGATCTGGTTTTTTTCCCCTGTAAGAGCTTTCATCAAATCTTTGATTATGTAGCCACAAGGATGCTTTATAGCTCTCAGGAAAAGTGTGAATTTTCACAATCCGGGCGCCTCGGCCTCGCCGACGCCTTTCGTTTTTTTTTTTTTTTTTCCCCCAGCCAGTCTCGCCGCGGTAAGGGTTTCCAGACGTATCTTCCCTCCCTGCGTGTGGGTTGGGAACGCAGCCCGGACTGCGGCTCTCCAAACACCCATCCCTCGTTCCCTCTCACCTCCTCTTTCCGCCCTGTTCACGGCTGTGTGCTTCATATGAGTCACTGGAAACATGAAGCCGAGTTCCAGCTCTGTCGGGTGGTCTGCTCCTGTCTGTTCAGAGTCCCTGAGGTTAAACAATCGTCCTGACGATATGATGGAAATCATATTTATGGTTATTTGGCGGCGGGACACAAAGGTGTCCCGGCGAGGCCGACGAACACTAGGGCGTGCTGTATAGCCGGGTTTGATCGCGCTCCCGATCACACGCGTGTTTATGACGTCATATAAACCATGAAAAATGAGATGAAGGAGATTCTTTTTCCTTCCAATCTCAGCTTTGTTTTGTTTTTGCCGCAGGGTCTGGTTTTTACTTCTGTGCGTCCGTGGATCTTCACACACACAGATGTAGTGATACACAGCAGACGCTCCAACACCTCCACCCTCAGACGCTGCCAACCCACCCAGCCACCCAAGTTCCTCCTCACAGCTACACCCAGGGTAACACACACTCACACACACACACACACACCCTTGACCAAAATACTTGTGTTTAAGGAAGTACAGAAAAAAGTAATGCATACATATAAGCTGTAATAAAAATGTGTGTTGTGTACTGCTTAACCCAATTTTGTCTAGACTTCAATTTCCAATTAAAGGTGGAGTCTGTAACTTTTGTTGCTTGTAATGCTGTCTTCACTAGCAACATTAATTCATTGTCTGTAAAGGAGGAGTGTATTTCAGGACCAGAACAATGTACCCAGGACCCTTAGATCGCAAGATCTGTTCATTCTCTGTTGGGGTGAAGCGTATTTCTGGGCCAGAAATTCTAAACACAAGTTTTAATTGAGGAAAGATGTGAGATCTGTTCATTTTGTTTGCGGTCGGAACCGATTTCCAGGCTAGAATGTATATAAATAAGAAACGGTTTGAAATAAAGAGGCCAGCAGGGTCCTTTATTTAGAGCTGGAGGCGGGGCTTGTGTTTAGGGCAGAAATTTAGGCCAAAAAATATATATATAATCGTAAATGACACAATTTGTCACATCTGTAAGTTTTGGTTGAAAATTGTTAGCTGGTAATATGTGAATACTGATTTTAAATAAATGAAGAAAGCAGTGATTGGTTGTAGATGGGGCGGAGCCTGTTTCTGGGCCGGGAAATTGTAAACAGATAGTTTTTATTTTCCTAAATAAAAGATCTCTCGGCGAGGAAGAAGCCCATGTCTGTCCTATATTATGTATTGTTTTGAGTAAGGGCAGTGGTATTTTATTGATTTATATAAATAGACATGTCACTGGAAGAAACTAGCAAGATTTTTTCATTTTCCAAGTTGGGGGTTGAGCCTTTCTCTGTGCTCCAATCACAACTAGGAACTTTTTTTTTACGCGTATTAGAAAGAGCCAATCAAGTCTAGCTAACCCCGGGTCAATCTGTTTATTTTCAGATCCAAAAAATTAGAGGTCTGTAAATTGTAGCAGATGTGAGCAGTGCCATTCCACCTGGGGGCGGAGCCAATTTCAGGACCACAAATTGTAACCAGAAGGTTTACATTTAGAAGTTAGTCAGAACCATCAAATAAAAAAACCCCAGAAAATGTATCTGAGAATCCGGTTTATTTTCGAGCGAATGTAAATTAACAGGTTTCATGGGTTATGAATAGAGGGCGGGGCTTATTCCAAGGCCAAAATCCTGCAAGTTGAATCCAATAATGAGAACGTCTGTCGTTTCTGTCCAGGGGCGGAGCCTATTCCTAGGCCCGAAAAACACCTCAAAAGAACAAACCAGCAGGATCCGTTGGTTCGAGGAGGCGGAGCTTATTTACGGGTCAGAAAATGTAAATGAAAATATTTGAATGATGAAAACATCGGAATACGTTTCATGCTGAAGTACCTCAGAGCATCATTTTTTAAAAAGCGAGTGACGTCATTACCAGTCTGGATATTACAGACCGCACCTTTAAAGACACGACACAGTGCCTGCGATCATCAGAACACACACACGCGATTACTTTCTTTTAACAAAAGAGCGACGACGGACGTGTTATACAATCGTAGCTCGGTTCAGCGGGTTCAGACTAATCATTCATTCGCCGAAACCTGCGTGTGTGTGTGTGTGTGTGTGTGTGTGTGTGTTGGAGCTGTACATACTGAATTCATCAGTTTCTGAAGAGCACGTATGGCCGGTCCCCTGACGGCGATCTCCTGCGGTACCGCAAACAAACAACCCATCTAAAATAAAACCTCAAACGCAACAGCGGGCCCTGATTTCAGGCCTGCGTTTATTTATCCTCCGCAAGCTACTGACAGATCCGCGGCTCAGCCGAGCTCGACCTCGCCGTGACACGGCAAACAACGCAAAGCCGCCAGCGAGGAGCTGTGAGAGCTACCGCTCCAAACCACAGAATCAGCGCGAGTCCCAATCAGATCATCGGAATAACAGAGTCCTAATCAAACATTTCAAGGAGATTAAATCGGAGTAATTACGCTTCCATGCTCCAAATAGTCGTGAGATGGTTATCTGTGTGGGT
The DNA here is from genome assembly GCA_039654305.1 of Porochilus rendahli. NCBI lineage: Eukaryota > Metazoa > Chordata > Actinopteri > Siluriformes > Plotosidae > Porochilus > Porochilus rendahli. The sequence goes on along the minus strand of JBCNYG010000017.1, from coordinate 1,363,995 downwards.
ATGGGCTGATTCATCGCCGGGGCACGGACGCCGGAGTGCGTCGCGCGTCAGCGTCGAAGGGGTGCTACGTTGGCACTGTGTTTAACTGTATCTCTGTCTCCAGAGTCTGTAATGTGTGTCTGATTACCACAGATGGGATTTCCAAGAACATAACAGAAAGCCTGTTTCTTCCCAAACTCGCATGTAATGGAAGTCTGGGGCCGGCCGTGGATCGTCTTTTTCATCTCGGAGGTTCGGCTAAACCGCGACGAGAAAAGTTCTGGCAACACTTTAGGTACTTTTGGGCCGAGGGAACCTTGTTATAGCTCGTGAAGCTTTTGGAGCAGGTTCCCCCTTTTTTGTGTGGCGCTGAAGATGATCAGCGGCTTTAAAGGGTTGTTTTTGGCTCCTACTTCAGGGAAGGTTCCAGCTGGCGTTAACAAACATCAGCTCTTAACGTCAGCAATAAAATGAAAGGGAGAATACACAAACAAACATGCTGTTGTTGTACAAGGCTCCTGAGTCAAACGAGCAAAGTGCAGCAGGAGCGACGCGTGAACATACGCCGCATGACGGCACCCTGTCACAGTCAGGACTTCGTTCATTCGCGTTAATTCGCCGAACCGGTTAATCCTACTGGGATGAAGCTAGCGGGAGGGTGGAGCCTATCTCAGCCGACTGTGGGTGAAGGCGGGGTGCACCCCGATCAGCTCGCTAGTCCATCACAGGGCCAACACACCCGCAGCCATTTACACTCACGCCTAGGGGGAGTTTGGTAACGCCACTTATCCTAATATTCACGTCTTTGGACTGTTGGAGGGAACCCACGCGACCACGGGGAGAACGTGCAAACTCCACACAGGAACGCCCTCGCCAGGCCCGGGACTCGGACCCAGGACCTTCTTGCTGTGGGTCGGACGCGCTAACCAGTGCACCGCCGCGCCGCCGCGTCTGGACGTGTCCGCTCATAACGTAGGCGCGCGTCGCCGTGCTCCAATGCGGCGCTGCTTCCGGTTCCAACAGGAACGAGAGTCCCAAGAGCTCGTCAGCCGCCCCCCGTGTTTTGCGCCGAAGGGAAAGGATGCACACGGGGTTTAGACCTCTGCGAGGTTAAAGAAATGTCTCTGTACCCTCTGTGAAGTCCACGTGCATTTCGCTTCCAGGCGTGAGTGCCGCGGCCCCGCCCGTCCCCTCTTCTCTGCTATGTGTCCGTGGGACTTGGCACGGTGTTGGCATCAACCCGCAGGCGCCGGGGGCATATGGGCACTGTGGGAAAGTGATAAGATGGATTAGCGCCCTTTTCCCCTCCCGTTCTCTCATTCTCTCGCTCGCTCGCTCGCTTTCTTTTTATTCACGAGGGACTCTTGACCTCATTGGCTTTTAAGGCCACATCTGCGTGTACGGTCTCTGATTGGTCAGCTGTGCGCCCGGCAGCCCGAGGCCCCAGCCAAGCCCGAACTGTTTTTCAGCGGTGATAAGAATGAAAGGAAGATAATATCATCCGCTTGTCAGCGCGCCATAAAACTCCGAGCCGAGCTGAAGGAGAGAGCGTGAAAGAGAGGGATGGAGGGAAGGGCTGATTCACTACAGGAAACGGTCATCTGTTTAGCCAAAGACCTGTTAGCCCTGTTAGCGTTACAGACCTCTGCTGAGCTTTCCTGTCCGAACCGTGGGGTTGGGGTGTGTGTGTGTGTGTGTGTGTGTGTGTGTGTGTGTGTGCTTGCGCTTGCGTACGCACTTGCTACATGCTGAGGACCGGAATGCGTTTTTAATCAGAAGTGGGAAGCCAGTCCATCACAAACACACAGCCAACACACTCACGCCTGGGGTCGGTGTGGAACAGCCCGAGTTGTGCATATCTCCGGACTGTGGGAGGAAACCAGAGTACCTGGAGGAAACCCACACGAGCACTGGGAGAACATTCGTGGGACTCGAACCCAGGACCACCTTATTGTGTGGTGGGGGTGTTAATCACTGCGTCAGCGCGTGTCTGAGTTCATTTAAAACGGAAATATCCGCTTCAACATGACGTACCGCGATCACATCATCCTGTCACGGGAAGGCGCCGGACTTTGATCCCCTCGCTCGTGCACACCGAGCTGGGAGTCGAACCCAGAACGTTCTTGCTGTGCACCAGGGAATGTTTCATAAATGACGAAAAATCGAATCATAAAACACCGTAAACCCGAAACTGAGCACACGGACCTCCGTCGGCAGGTACGCGAAGATACCCGCTGGGGAAATGTTCGCCGTATGCTCGCGTGTCGTTTGTGACGATTAGCCGCTGTCTATAGAGTTAGCATTAATGACTGATGGTAATGTAACGAATATAAAAACGCTTAAATGAGCGCAACGCTGCTTCTGCACGCTAACTGAAGTAGCTGGATAATCACTTACAGTACATTCGCTAACGTTAGCAAGTTTTGCAAAGCAAGCGCACAAGACGCGTTCGTGTGAATTTCCACTTCAGACGCTTTTTTTTTTAAATTTCATCCTTGTGATCTTCCGGATTTTTCTTCCTGTAATTCTTCAGCGAGGCTAATCAGTCTCCGATCAATCTGTAACGATCTTCCTTGCTAATTAGTGTTTTATTAACACTCGAGTCTCCCGGGAATTCGTTTCCTGGTTTATTGCCACGCCGTACCCTCCGTTATTTATGTTTCTCTTTACAGTGGGAGAATTCAACACAATCCCATTTTATTCATTCATTTAAATGTGTTTACGGATAAAAGTAAGTGTGTGTGTGTGTGTGTGTGTGTGTGTGTGTGTGTGTGTGTGTGTGTGTGTGTGTGCAGGTTTACAAAGCTATACATCCTAAACGCGTGCCTTCTATTTTTCGTGTTTTTTTTTCATACATTTACAAAAAATTTACGTTAATTTTTGCTACGTAAGTTAAATACGTTCCGCGGGTTCACGTGTTCAATGTTTGAGTTGTTGCAATTTTAAAGTGCGTCAGGTCTGAGATTAAAGCTTGAGTAGTTAAAATTGATTTTTTGAGCCCGCCCCTCATATTCCCTCCCATATTAACAAAGCTCCGCCCACAAAATCTTTTTTATTGTCAGAAGTATCGATTTTCCCCCAAACTGGTTTTCCAGATTTTTTGTAAGCGGTAAGTTTTAAAAAAGAAATCACACGCACATTTCTCACTCGTTAAATTTCTTCTTCTCTTCTTCTGTGTTGCCAAGGTGACGGCGGTTCCTGTGGAGCGTCACTGTCCGGACCGCGGCGCGGAGTACGAGTGGCGGCAGGTCCGTGACGGCGGGAGTCTGACGGCCAAGCAGTGCTTCCTGTACGGCTCTCCTGAGCTGGCGCGCACCTGGGCCACCCGTGCTCATTACTTCCACCCGCAGAGCCCGGCGGGGTTGATGGCGGTGCAGCCCCGACACGGCTGGTCATTCATCAGGATACCGGGTAAGCGGTGCGGGCGTGGGCGTGGCCATTACCGTGCTAGCCGGTCGTCAGATCGCTAAACGGTTTCTCCGAATCTGATTATCGTTCCTGCGCTGATGTTTTTTTCATTCCGACGTTCTCAGCGCTCCTTCGTTTGATTTCCAGCGTCTGCAGAGGAAGCGACTCAGAAATCTTAATCTCGAAGCCCGACCCCTGCGGGAACAGCACACGCCCGCGCTCACGGCTCGTCTGCGTTTTTTTTTGAATCATTATTTGTTTATTTTTTGGATAGGTCGGACAGGGATACGGCCCCTCTGTGCTATTATGCGTGTGAGTCCCGAGTCGGAGGAAACGCTGCAGAGGGAGAAGGGGAGGCTGCCAGAGAGACCCGTGGGAGAGTGGTACAGGTCACGGTGGCCACCGGCCCGGGCCGCTCTGGGGTCACGGCCTCCAGCTGCACCGCTTCTCCGTCACTGTCAGCGCTTGGCTCAGCACCCTGCCGCTTGTTGAATGTTACACAGAGAGCACGGGGGGCTTTTTTTTTTCGGTAAAGTTGGATTTCATAGATGATGTATACGGGTGCACTTTTTTTTGCACCCTTCGTCCTGTGAAGTTACGAGGGGGGACAAAGCAAGGAAGTTTGACTCTTGGACATTGTTTCAGTGCATTGTTAGGTGTGTGTGTGTGTGTGAGTGAGCTCTTGTACTCATTCACAGACCCCATGTGCTGCGAATCTCGCTCTTTTCCCATTTTCTCAGAGTCATACTGTACCCTGGGAAGGAAATGACAACACAGGGCCAGGCTCATTTGAAGCCCTGTGGCAGCGCCATCAGCATCAACATCAACATCAACATCACAATCGCAGTCCCCCTCGCACACAACCACACACGCACAATCACAAAACCCCCCCCCCCCCACCCCCACCCCAGAAAAAAAACTAATCACATACTCAACTATTCCAGTTAATAACACACACACACACACACACACAGTGGGTTTGGTCTGTAGTCTCAATCTCCTCCTGTCTGGCTGTCTAGCCATCTGTCAATCAGTTTACCTGTCTGTCTGTCTGTCTGTCTGTCTGTCTGTCACATTGGCGGGGCATCCACAAGCATTAAAACTTTTGATGAACTAGTGTGACATCACAGACTGTGTTTTAGCCCCTGACCAATCAACACGCTTATTGACTTATGCTCGTGTGCGTTCTTTAACTACACTGAAAGATAGATAGATAGAGAAATAAATAAATAAATAACCGGGGCGGTACGGTGGTGTGTCGTTAGCACGTCCGCCTCACAGCAAGTGGGTTCTAGACTTCTAGATTAGAAGTCTCGGGCTCTGCGAGGGCGTTTCTGTGAGGGGTTTGCATGCTCTCCCCGTGGCTGCATGGGTTTTCCCTGGTCACTCCGGTTTCCTCCCACAGCCCAGAGACGTGCACGGTAGGACCCTAGGTGTGAGAGTGAGCGTGAATGTCTGTGTTTTGGCACCGTGATGGTCTGGTGAGCTGTTTAGGCTGTACCCCGCCCTCGCCCAGATTCGGCTGAGATGGGCGCCGGGTTCCCTACTAGCCTAATCTGAACGATCGGTTCGGAAAATTCATAATTAAATAATACAAAGCAGCACGGTTTGATGATCATGAAGCTGAAAAGATTTCGTGTGTGTGTGTGTGTGTGTGTGTGTGTGTTAAGTGGTCTGGGTAGAAATGCATGATGTGGATGGAGGGATTTTGTGTAGCACTTGTTCCGAGGGCGGGGTCATGCAACATGAAGGTCTTTTCTCACACTAGTTCTGGCACAAGAGGGTTTTAATTTATTGTAACAGCACTGCAGACTTGTTGATTTAATTTGGAGGGGTGTGTGGAGGGAGAGAGAGAGAGAGAGGAGGGCAGTAATCGGTCTTAGCTTGCAGACAGCCTGTGGGAAACTCAGCTTTCCCTTCCTGTTCCTTCAAAGAATCTCTGCGCCCCAGCAGAATGGGCGGAAATATTATCGGGCCCCCCCTTTTGTTTAGTTTTTTTTTTTTTCACTTTTTGATTTTTTGGCTCAAACATTAACGAGCCATGTAATTGTTTGTCCGAAGTCCGTGCCTTGGGTTTTTCTGTCATGTCGCTAACATGACAAGAGTTTCTTCCTCTGCACCCTGACCTCACTTCGCTATCACACGTGTATTTTAATGGGCCGTGCCGGGCTCTCACGCCTTCCTGACCTGCAGGTGGAGCTGTCCGCTCTGTTTTGTGTGCAGCACCATCTCGCCCCACACTGTGTGGAAGACGTGACGGATTATTCCGAGCTTTCATGACTCACCAGGCTCGCGTCCGACCCTCATAAACTGGATGAATTCCTCTAAACTCCCAGGTGGGATCCGTCCGTGCCCTTTGACCTCTCGGGGCTGGTCATGTGATTTGAGAGTACAGTGAGACAATGGCAGTGAAGTTTCCGAGTGCACAAATAAAAGGTCGTCTTGTGGATGAAATGTAGCTGGTTTCTTTGTATGCTGGTAAAATGCCAATCAAACACTTTCATGGCGTTTAATTTTGGCAACGCCCACAAAACTCCATAAAAGGCAAAGCGCTCAGAGTTCTGAAAACGACAGGTGGTCGGTTAACGTCTCAGCACACTTGTACGCCCCGAGGTTATGGGGTGGCATTACGTTTGCTTTCATCAAATGGCCAGTCTTATCCGAATTAGGAAAATTTGTCCTGAACTCATTTTCGCTCAGTTTAAATTTAAGGAATTCAGAAGAGATTAAAGCTTTGTGTCAACATCAAAGTGACGATGCGAAAGATTCATCGGTTATCATTCATTTATTTTCTGAACCGCGTAATCCTAATCAGGGTCGCGGGATGTCATGTGTTTTGTTTAATATCCATTTGCGTGATATTCCGTAGTGTCTCATCTCATTTACTGAACCGCCTAATCCTGCTCGGGTCTGTCTCAGCCGACACTGGGCGAGGACGGGGTACACCCTGGACAGCGTGCCAGATCATCGCAGGGCTACAGACACACGCACACAACCATTCACACTCACACCTAGGGGCAATCTGGAACAGCCAATCAGTCTAATGTGCTTGTCTTTGGGCTGTGGGAGGAAACCTGAATCCCCGGAGGAAACCCATGCAAGCACAAATAGGAAATGCAAACCCCACACAGAAAAGCCCTTCTTGCTGGGAGGCGGGCGTTTCAACCACTGCGCCAGCATGCCGCCGCGTTCCGTATCGTGTTCGAGTTTTATTACAACCGAAAGATCCACGTCAACATGAGGTGCCGCGATGACATCGTCCTGCCAGATGATGGCGCTGGACTGCGTTTATAATCACATGGAACTGACACGCCGTTGTTTTACCCAGACTCCGCCCAGCGTTCGTAGCTCTCTTCCGTCCCTGTGCGCTCAAACTAACTCTAAACAGAGATCATCCAATCTCGTCCAGACGAGGACCCGTCTGTCCTACAAATTAAAAGTCCCTTTTAATCCTAACTACATTTTAAAAATACTTTCAGTTCTAATAGACCTTCTCCCTTTCTTTCTTGGACGTTGACCCAGCGTTGTCCCCGTGGCGCTGTTTTTCGTCAGGTCTCAGTGTGACGTCTCTCACTGAGGGGCTCAGTGCGATTTACAGGACGTGAGGAGTGATGTTTCCCCTCGACCGTGTCCCGCCGGGTCATACTTTTCACAACGTCTGTCCACTCCTTCCTCTGGTCCCGTTCACGGCGGTGGCGTTTCCTCCGCATGGCCGAGATGATGCCGTCCATACCGTCGTCTCATCAGCCACCAGAACAGAGGGCACTTTAATGAGGATTTTATTCTCCGAGCTCCTCCCCTTTTCTTACTGCGGCGTGCTTAATGAAAGTAATGTTGTCTCCTCCGACCTCCGCCTCCTCACACTATGGCGTGTTTAATAAAAGTAACTTCTATCCTTGAAGCTCCACCCACTCACACTGTGATGCGCTTAACGAAAGAAGCATTTATGTCCCCTGAACTCGGTTTCTTTCTTTCTTTTTCTTTCTTTTTTTCATTTTCTTTATTTTTCTTTCTTTCTCTTTCTTTTTCTTTTTTTCATTTTCTTTATTTTTCTTTCTCTTTCTTTCTTTCTTTCTTTCTTTCTTTTTCTTTCTTTTTCTTTCTTTCTCTTTCTTTCATTCTTTCTTTTTCTTTCTTTCTTTTTCTTTCTTTCTTTCTTTCTTTCTTTTTCTTTCTTTTTTACTTTCTTTCTTTTTCTTTCTTTCTTTTTCTTTCTTTCTTTCTTTCTTCCTTTTTCTTTCTTTCTTTTTCTTTCTTTCTTTCTTTTTCTTTCTTTCTTTTTTCATTTTCTTTATTTTTCTTTCTTTCTTTTTCTTTTCTTCATTTTCTTTATTTTTCTTTCTTTCTTTCTTTCTTTTTCTTTATTTTTCTTTCTCTTTCTTTCTTTTTCTCTCTTTCTTTTTCTGTCCTTCTTTTTTTCTCTTTCTTTCTTTCTTTCTTTCTTTCTCTTTCTTTCTTTCTTTTTCTTTCTTTCTTTCTTTCTTTCTTTCTTTCTTTCCTTCTTTCTTTCTCTTTCTTTCCTTCTTTCTCTTTCTTTCTTTCTTTCTTTCTTTCTTTCTTTCTTTCTTTCTTTCTTTCTTTCTTTCTTTCTTTCTTTCTTTCT
>JBCNYG010000017.1:1333573-1349972 GCA_039654305.1 Porochilus rendahli | reverse complement strand
ATTGACTCACCAGATATTTTTTGTCTTTAAAAGTCTCTCTCTCTCTCTCTCTCTCTCTCTCTCCGCAGGACGGATATTTTTGTGTTTCTCCTCAGCACTCGAGCAGGGGGTCTGGGGATAAATCTGACCGCTGCAGACACGGTGAGACGCTCCGCTATACAGACTCATCATTACGCTTTCCCTCCCTGAACTCGCGTTCTTCATCCGTCAGGTTTACGGTTCTGCCGGAACAGCACGCTACTGAGAACGCCGTGTTCTCCCGATACCATCAAAACCTCATCTCTTTACGCGTTTAACTCCGGTGAATGTAAAGTGAAGGTGACGTTACAGGATGTTTCGAGGCTGTAGAATTGTAAGAAAATAAAGAAAAACAAAGACAGATGCTGTAAAAGAAGAAAAGAGAAGGTGGCGGAATGTAATAAATAATAAAACAGAGGGAAAAAAAGGATATCAGGAACTAAACTAAAGAAGGGATGAAAACAACCATGACAACAACGACAGAAAATAAATAAATAACACGGCACAGTGGGAAGGTGTCACTAATTACAATCACAACTCAACACACACACGCACGCACGCACGCACACCCACGCACGCGCGCAATCATATGTAACCTGTGTAAAATAATGAAAAGTAATATTTGTGTATTATAATATCCATACAGTAATTTGCATATTATTTACATATTAGTAAAATAATAACTTTTAAATCAACTGGTGGATTTATATAAATTTTTTAATTTTCATTTCATAATTAATGATCATATTGTTGTTTAGTGAGCAATATAATACGGATAAAAGGAGAACAGACCTTCGTTAGGAAATAAAGATCCAAATTAAAACAAGAACGTTTACACTTTACTGTTTGGAAGAGTCTTTTCAGAACTGTGTGTGTGTGCGTGTGTGTGTGTGTGTGTGTGTGCGTGCTCCGTTCGTCTGCAGGTGATTTTCTACGACAGTGACTGGAACCCCACGGTGGATCAGCAGGCCATGGACCGCGCTCACAGACTGGGTCAGACCAAACAGGTCACGGTTTACCGCCTCGTGTGTAAAGGCACCATAGAGGAGAGAATCCTACAGCGGGCTAAAGAGAAGAGTGAGGTGTGTCGCGCGCACACACTCCTCCGTCCACCCCAATACACACACCACGCACGCGCACACTCACACACACGGTGCGCGTAAGCATGAGGTCTGTCGAGTCGTAAAAGTATGTGGCGAAACGGAGCCTGACCGCGCTGTGCCGTGTCCTGTGTCTCAGATCCAGAGGATGGTGATCTCAGGGGGGAATTTTAAACCCGACACCCTGAAGCCCAAAGAGGTGGTGAGTCTGCTGCTGGACGACGAGGAGCTGGAGAAAAAACGTGAGTCGGGGTTTCATCTGTGAGCACGCGTCGTCCACATCCAGACTTTCAGTACGGTGGAGAAACGAAACAGTGTGTGTGTGTGTGTGTGTGTGTGTGTGTGTGTGTGTGTGTGTGTGTGTGTGTGCGCAGTGCGTCTAAGGCAGGAGGAGAAGAGACAGCAGGAGGAGAGCAGTAAGGTGAAGGACCGGAAGCGGAAGAGAGAGAAATACGCCGAGAAGGTAATTCAGTCCTGAATGTGGTTTATGTAATCGTTATATAACTCGTACTTTCCGGAGGATTTACGTCTCGCGCGGAAGGTTTTTTGTTTAGTTTTTTTTAAGATTCTTGGCCACGCCCCTATGGTTTATTATTTTTTTCTTTGTGTGTACAGAGAAAAAAGGAGGAGGACACAGAGACGGTGAAGAAGAAGAAAGAAGGCGTGAACTTGGTGATCCCGTACGCCCCCTCGGCGGACAACTCCAACCTGTCGGCGGACGGCGAGGACTCGTTCATCAGCGTGGACATGGAGTCGGCCATGCCCAGCCCCTTCAGCGAGGTGAGGGAACGGCTACAGGTGGCGCTCGCTCTCAAACTTTTTGAAGTTTTCACGTTTTTTCTTTTCTCGCGGTGTTCTAACACCCTACAGGATAAACAGGCTGGTTATGGGGGTGTTGCTTTCAATCTGAATATGTTAATATTGCAGCTTCTTTCTGATTGGCTAATGGAGTAATTCGGCGTGGATGACCTGGATGTTGGCCAATCAGAGTGAAGCCAATTCTTAAGATGCTGATTTTGAAAGTTCTTTAACAGTTCGACTGTAATTTTTATTAAAATTTCTGAAATAAGCTTCAAAATTGTAAATAGAAGGATGAGGACGTTACCCGAGTACGGGACGACGCGGTTGCCCCTTCCGCCGTCGTGTACGGCTTCCGGTGATGTCCGAAGCGGTACAGCTGAGGTCTTGTCTTGTTTGTGCAGATCTCTCTGAGCAGTGAGCTGCAGCCGGGTTCTCTGCCAGCCGACGAGAGCAGCAGCGACATGCTGGTGATTGTAGACGAACCGCTGTCCACCAACTCGCCCGCGTCGGGCACCGGCTCCGTCTCCGACAACATGAACGGTGAGGAGAGAGCTACAAAATCCTACAAACCAAAAATAGTCGTAATGGAGCTCAGAAATGAAACGTGTCTGTGGTTTGTTATTTATTATTGATTCTGGATCAAATTATTGTCTTTCGAAAAAAGTTAAATCTATAACAAACTGCAGCTCCAACCCCGGCAATGAGCCTAACTCCACCCACTGCAGCATTTTGAAAGGCCTAAGGAGGCGGGGCAAGGAGGGGGGGAGGAGCTTCTGTGGATGCTTCAATCAGAATTTCATAGACGCCCACTGAAGGGCTTGGGATGGCAGGGGCCGCCCACCTCAGATTAGCAGGCGTTAGCATTTTTAAATATATAAAAATATTTTATTTTTCTGAAACCCACTGTAGTAACTTTTATTTTGGATAATAATTTATTTTTATAAAATCACAGGGAATTTAGTTAAAGAGAAGCTTTATTAAATTATTTCCTCATTAAGACTTTTACGTTTTATTTATTTATTACTTCTGCCAGTAAGGTGGGTCGGCTGTGTGATTGTCAGCAAGAATACACGAAAAGTTATCCGTGAAATTTCTGCCAGAGGCGGGGCTTTGAACAAGGAAGTCTTTATTTTTTTTGCCGGTCTGGGAATTTTTTAAAGGATTTTTAATATTGTTAGATTTTTTGATTTGTTTGGAAGTGTCGTATTAGATCAGGACCAGCAGGGGGTGCTGTGTACTTTGTTTTTAGGGGGATTCCCCCACCCCCCTTTTTTTTGGCTTGGTTGAGGTTTGTGCTCTGTGTGCTTGTTTATTCGCTTGTTTATTCATTCAGTTTAAAAATGTTTTTACCTTTTTTAATTATTTCATGTATACGTATATGTATATATATATATGAATATTGACAACGTTCAAGTCATTAAATTCCCAGAACGTACCATAAAAGTTCGTGTTCAACATCATAAGATATAACAGCCTATCAGGTTCAGTATGCAAATTATTTAGCTTATTCAAATTTGCATATCCATAGAATCTGCTTAAATGCTTCTATTTCTTTTCTCTTTTTTTTTCAACCGTATCTTGAGACATTTTTCCCACCATTTATTTTATATTGACAATTTTTTTTTTTTGCTACAGAGGATTTTTTTTCTTATTTTGTGTGTAAACTTAAAATTTTTGACCTTTTGTGTAATTTTAAGCTTCGATGTTTCAGCTGATGTCAGGCACGCTTGTCCTCCAGGTGTCTCTTCTCTAGACGTGTCGAGTCCAGGAAGGGGGCGAGGCGCACGGAGCCGCGGGCGACCCAAAGGTTCCGGGACCGCCGGGAAGTGTGCGAGCAGGAAGGGTCGCGGGAGGAAGGCGGGCAGTGCGGCGGCGATGGCCGGAGCGAGGGCGGGAGCGGCGGCCGCCTCGGCCGCGGCGTACGCGGCGTACGGCTACAGCGTGTCTAAAGGTGGGTTCCTCAAGAAGGACGTCCCAGTCGTATAAACGTTTACACGGTTACTTTGAATCTATTGGTCACGTGACCTGTGATTTATTTATTTATTTGGATCTCGTCCCTCAGGCATTGCTGCTGCTTCGAGCTCCTTGCAGCCGGCGATCGCGCGATCCTCAGGCTCCGTGACGTTCTCCCCCGTGGGTACGTCCTCCCCACAGGGTAAAGGCGCGTCCCTGGGCTCCGGCATCCAGCTCCTTCCGCACGGCAGCGCGAACGTCCTTCACGCTCCGGCCAAGAGAAGCAAAGCTCCGAGCAGCCACGGTGGCGGACGGTAGCATTAGCATGGTCGCGTGGGGATTAGCGTCCTTCGGGATGGGCCAGTAATTTTAATCTTGGGGTGTGAGGGTTTTTTTTTCCTCCTCTTCCATGGTTTACGACGTTTACTACCTACAGAAAGGAAATTCTTTTCAGTCACTGTGAACGTTTGGGTCTTTCTGGCTGATTTCTGCAAAACACTTTTAGCACAAATAAACGACACGTGGCAAGGTGGCGGCTCCGTGGTTAAGGCCGTGGGTCACTGAGCAGACGTTTGGGGGTTCAAGTCCCGGCACCACCAAGATGCCACCGTCGGGCCCCTGAGCGAGGCCCTACACCCTGAACTGCTCAGCTGTATAAATGAGATGAAATATATGTCGCTCTGGACATCCGCAAAATGCCATAAATATAAAATGTAAACATTTAATATCATCATGACTTGAACCGTTTAAAACGCCAAACACTGTCTGGGAAAGAATCCGCTTCAGTTACAGATATTACATCACACACAAAACACAAATATTCCGACCTGTGAGGAGAAAATGATTATTATTATTATTATTAATATTCTTTATTTAATATAAATGTGATGCTGCTTTAAAAGAAAAACAATCTAATTTGAAGAAACAAAAAAAAAAACACAATTGAATTCACTACTTGACCTGAAAAAATCTCTGATGGATGTAAAATGTATTATAGCTTAAGTTAAAAAGAAAGAAGTAAAGAAAGAAAGAAAAGCGTTAATTTATGAAGATTTGTGCGAAATGTAATTTGTAACGGAGCTGTTTATTTTTAAAGGTTTTGAAATTACATCGTTTCTTGTGGCACCAATGTGTTTTTTTTGTTTATTTAGTTTTTTTTTTGTGGGGGGGGAGGGGGTTGGTTCTTTTTTTTTTTTTTTTTTTTTTTTTTTTTTTTTTTTTTTTGAAACTGGGATTGTGTCTTACAGTCGTGATGATTTGTCCAGTGTTTGTAAATACGCCATCGCGGCTCTCGCTCCTCTCAACGTTCTCTGTATTTCCCATGATGCTCGTCTATTTTTATAGGTCACTGTGTACATACGAGAGAAAGAAGAGTGTGTTTTACTAACGCGGAGTCAATCCGAAATAATAATAATAATAATAATAATAATAATAAAAAATCCAAAATAATTTTAAATGCATTTCTGTGATTTCTCTGCCAATGCCGTGTTCGTGAGAGCTCACACCACCAGTATGAGAAAGTTCATGGCAAGTCTATATGTATATGTGTGTGTGTGGTCTGGATGTGTGTGTGTGTGTGTATTGTATAGCAAGAAGGTCCTGGGTTCGGTTCCCAGGTATTTTTGTGTGGAGTTTGCATGTTCTCCGGTTTCCTCCCAAAGACATGAACATTACACTCAGTGGGTGTTCCGAATTCCCCCAAGGTGTGAGTGTGAACGGGTGTGTGTGTGTGTGTGTGTGTGTGTGTGTCCGCTGTGATGGACTGGCAAAAGCCTGTACCCCGTCTCCGCCTACAGCCTTCGCTCAACCCTGGTAGGATTAAGTGGTTTGATGAATGAATGAACGATGTGACAGTCAGCTAGGCGAGTCATGTGACATTAGGGTGTCATAAGGCGGCGATATGACGCTTAACGGGATGATTCGTGCCACTGCAGCACGAGCTCGCCGTTTAAAGAGTTGATTCTTATACGATTGCTTCTTATGTGGTTTTTTGGGACACCCCCACCGCCGCTGCCCTTGTATTAGACTCCTATCCAGTGGCTCTGCGTGTGGTGCTTTCGGCACCGTTGTTTGTCCTCCTTCCGCTGGATACGTTTTCTTCTCAGTAGAAGTCCCGTTTCCAGCTGCGGCTTCTCGCATGTCAGGATTGAAGGTTTACTTTCAGTCCATCTTTTCATCTCTTCTTCCGCCCACCTTGGTTTATCGTATTGTAGCATTTCTTCACCTCGCCATAAAGGAGGGACTCTCGTGTGCTCAGTCCGGACGCGGTGCCCTGCCCAGCCGAGCCGACGTGGGATAATGTAGTAAGTATTCTTTACCCCGAACGCTACAGAGCTCGAGTGTCAGGGACTTTTTTTCCCTTCCAGTCGATGGCCGCTATCTTCCAGAGACATCTGAGGTGAAAGCGCTCGGGTGTCGAGATGTGGTGTCTGTCGGCAGGCCGGGGTGGACACAGAACCTCTGATACCGCCTTCACCCCGCGCCCGTTGTGTCGGCTTGTCCAAGGCGACACTCGGCCTTCCCGATCCCACGAAACCCGATCGTCATATCAAAGCATTCTCTGACGGCGTACCACCTACGTAGCCGCACTTATCAGTCACCTTCAGGGCGTATTGTGGACGCAGCCGGAGCTGAAGCGGCTCCAGAGTGGCTTCTGTCGGTACCACAGAAGCAGGGCGTATGACACCCGAATGCATGGAACCCATTTAATATCAGCCCAACAATACCCGGACAATCAGCTGAAGTTACCACACTGAGCTATCCCATAATTCATCTGGAGCCCTTCTTCGGGAGAAGAAAGAACTAGAAAGAAAACGGTGGACCGAAAGTAAAGCTGCCGACCGGACCAAGTCGTACGAATTATTTTACGAATTATTCAAATAATAATTTCACAAATTAATTATACATACGAATTTTTATTCAAAAGTAAATTATTTAATCACATTAAAGAAAACTTGTTTCTGATCGGGAAATGGATGTAAGCTTGTTAGCAAGTGCAAAGCTAATGCTAGTTCTGCAAGCATCCAAATCGAAAGGAAGGTAAGATGGCGGCGAAGTGCGTCCACATTGCGTTACCTGCGCGGATACTCAGAAACACCGCACGTACCTGATACAAACCTGATCTAAATATACACAGACGTGTACCAAGAAAGGTCTTCAAGGCAAACGATACGCTACGTGATATCCACATACGGGATTATAACTTTTCTTAAACTTAGTTAGCATCGTTGTTGCTAAGCTTTTTATATAAATATATTTGTACGCGTGTATATCTGCATTAAAAAGTTGCAAGTTTTAGGCCCGAGCGGAGTATCGACAAGGTGCGGGACAACCTAGAGATCACAGGCTCGAACGCAGGTCGACACCGCGGACGTGAGTCAGTAGAGGATCGGCAGCTGAGATCACAGCAGGGAGGATATGTGCCTGAAAGTACTCAACCTGAGATACGGCATTTTGACCGAACGTCCTCGATATACTCTCCTCCCGTCACTCACACGATCACCAGCCAATCATGGCCGCCTGTGAGCTCATTAATACGAAGGGGCGTATAACGCCTTTCCACCCTCCGTCCACAAATACGCATGCGCAAACAGTTCGTTACGGTGCAGGCGGAAGCATCGCGTCACGAAGGAGGCGTGTGCACGGTTACACCCCTCTGTGGTGGTGTTCATATGTGAAAGGGAGATAATACTTGTGCGAGGATATATATATAGTCTCTGTGTAATCAACTTTCGGTTTCATGGACTATGGAGAAATATCCACCTCAGTTGAGGTGAATAATTACATGTGTATGTGTTATAAATAAACCTGAGACTCACTTCCATTAAAACAGCTTTATTTAACGACAGAAATTAACTTCCTTTACAACAGAAGGTTCGATTTATTGTCTGAACCGTAAGCATTAATACCTGGTGAGGTTTGTAGTGTAAAGTAAGCACAGAATGTTTTGAAGTAGTGTGAGTAATGAGAGTCACTGTTACTTAATGAGTCACAGCAGAGATGTTACACACAACAGAACACGAACATTAAAACACACGAGAACCAGGAGCAGATCCTCGGGTCATTTTAAGCCGGTGCACGCTGCTGGGCCTTCATCAGTAGAGGCCTGAATATAGCGAGGCACGCCCTCTCGATGGAGAACAGGTGAGGGTCGTCCACCTCCGGGCAGCGCTGCCTCATGAACTCGGCCAGGCGGAGCAGGTACTCGATGTTGTAGCCCGTCTTCCCCTTGCACGCCACGATCTGAGCAGCGATCTCGTCTGTACTCGCCGGACCCAGGTAGGTGGGGTTGTCTTCCGTAGCGATGTAAACCAGCGCCTGGACCGAGGGCTGCGTCTCATCGCGCGGGAAGAACCCGATCATCTGGGTGACGTAGCCGCCTCGTACCGCTTCACGTATGTTCAGGTAGGCGAGGGCCTCCTCGATCTGGGAGCCAGTCACCTCGAAAGCCACGCCCCAAGTGCACGCCTGCAGAGGAAGGAGGACAAACTGGGTTTAATTAAATTACACACAACCAGAATATATAAAGACGTTTTTAATGCGTGCACTATTCAGTGGAGCCAGTTTAAAAACTTCAGAGAGATTTGGTGAGTAAACAATTTAATTAACTAAATTTAAATACATTTGGAGTACAATAATTACAAAAGTTTCACAAAGCTTTTTTAATGTGAATAAAAACCTTTACATATCAAGACATCTGGAATATCTGTGTATAACGTGTCTGTGATTATAAATTCTCGCTTCTTTGGCTGATTTACCTGTAAACCGTCTCATCACATCATACACTGACTCATATTGTGAATTAAATATATAAATAGGGGCAGCATGTTCGCCTTGGCAAAAAAATAATAATAATTGAAAAATAAATAAATAAATGTTGTGGGTTCGAGTCCGGGGCACAGCGAGAGCATTTCTGTTCATGTTCTCCCCGTGCTTTCCTGGGCTTCATCCGGACACTCCGGTTTCTTCCCACAGTCTAAATCCATGCACATCAGGCTAACCGCTTGTTCCAATTTTTTCCTGTGTGAGTGTGAATGGTTGTGTCGGTGTTTGTACCCCGCCTGCACCCACAATCGGTTGAGAGAGGCTCCAGCCTCACCACGATCTGACAAGGATTAAGTGGTTTGGAAAAGTAAATAAAAATACCAGTTTAAAAAGGGGGGGGGGGGTTAACACTTAAGGAAAAACCGGAAGTACTACTTACGTCTTCCTCCTCCAGAAGCGTCACCACTCTTCCAGGCTGTAAAAAAAAGAAATATATTTTTTTAAGATGTTGCAGGACATTTCTGTAAAACAGGACACTTTTAAAGTTAAAAAAAAACAAATAAATAAAAACATTAAAAGCTCCCCTCACCATGTCCTCACTTCCGCGGTGGAAGGTGTCCCCGTGCCAGAAGCAGCGCTTGTAGCCGCGGATGAAGCCGATGTGGCTGCGCTTGTACCTGAAGTCGGGTTTCCACACCAGAGATCCGTAGCCGAAGATCCACAGGCTGCTCTTACCGGTTGTGAAGTCCTGGGGCTTCATTTGTGTGAAATGATTTGACAACGCGCGCGAAGCTGAAACCGATTGGTGCTGAGGGGACCAGGCTAGCCTGCTAGCGTTAGCTTCCTCCGGTCGAGGAGGAGAGGGATGGGCTGGCTCGCCGCTATACCGCGGACGCTACTGGAGCCCAACTGCTTGGCAGTTGTGAAGATGGAATCGCGCAGATCTGCTTGTTTTGCCTGGTGCATTGCCGCCGCATTAGTGTCGCCGCATCATCGCCTTAAAACGCCATGTCGGCCTGTTGGGCTCGAGATCAAAGCAAACACGTCAAACCCCACTGAGAGGCGCCTCGACTAGCGCGCACTAGCTTTTCCCCCCTCAGCCGTCACTACTGTTTAAAAAGAAAAGATAACACTCACGAAACCACCTGTACGTGTTATCCTAAAGCTGTTTTATCTACACCGTCAGCGTCTGCTCCGCTGTTCACTTGGATGATGAAACGTAGCCCCTTCCTCTTCCCTTCATATATCCTCCAAGTGCTCCATGGTATCACGTCACCAGGGCTCTCTCCGACTCTAAACCAATCACTGTCCACAGGAGGCAGGATTTTATGTCTTTCCTCCAATCAACACGTGAAGCATAGTTCGTTTTGAACGCGACCGCGATCCACCCCGCACCAGAGCATCTTGCTCATTCTATTGGTTTAAGAGCTGTCAGTCATGCATTTCCTTCGCTTCTATTGGTCAATCCGAGTGTCCTTCCATGTAGTTATCCTCAAGACAGGCTGATGCAACCTGAAATAGTGGTTTCAGACAGCGTAGCCCTGAGCAGGTTCTTTTCTGAGGGAGTGTTGCATCACTCAGGCAAAAAGAACATCATGTTTGTTTTTGTTGGGAGGAACTTTGAAGAACATGGAGTCCTGAATGTCCGCTCCTTATTGAAGTAGAATGTTTAGCCGTGGCCGTTTACCTGGTTGCGTGTGTTTGGAAGTGAACAACATTGCACTGGGTGCGGTCATACTTACCCATAACAATCAGATAAAAAGATATTATTCAGAACTAATACGACATGACGGACAAACTTCCAGGGTAGAGTCTGTATATGAACTTTGGGAGCCGTGAGCCGGCCTCGTCCCACATGATGAAGAACAGCGATGTGGCGTCTGGGACAAACAACGTGCACCCTGATGTAAAATCTGGCAATGATCGCCTAATCTAGTACGGTGACCATGACGCAGAATAAGGAAATATCAGTCAGACTTATCCCGGAACAACAAAATTCCAACAAACTGTGATTGTTTCAGCTTTAATCAATGCACAAAATTGCAATGATTATTATCGCAGGTGGCATGGTGGTGTAGTGGTTAGCACGTCCGCCTTACAGCAAGACGGTCATATATCACCATATGCAATCAAATATCACCATACACCACCATATATCACCATATGCAATCGTATATCACCATACACCACCATATATCACCATACACCATCATATATCACCATACGTAATCGTATATCACCATACACCACCATATATCACCATATGCAATCATATATCACCATATGCAATCATATATCACCATATGCAATCGTATATCACCATACACCACCATATATCACCATACACCACCATATATCACCATACACCACCATATATCTTCATATGTGACCACCATATATCAGCATATACCATCACCATATGTAACCATATATCACCATACATCAGCATACACCACCACCATACGCCACCGCCATATGTCACCATATGCTACTTCCTTGTTTATGACGTTTATGGAACGTGTGTAACTATTCTTGGAATTTAAACATAATCTTGCAATTGCATTAAATGCAGAAGACTTTGCACCATGCATCCCAGACACGTTGACAGTCCGCCTCAGAATTTGGAACAGTATTTAAGTTTCGGTTGTAATCATAAAACAAACCTGCAGAATCCTGAAGAACCCAAAATGTGGTTGCGTGCAAGTTTTTATGATTAGACATTGATAATTTAAATAACAAATTTAAACAGTGTTGATGTTTCTCTGGGGATAAATGACTCACCTGGTGTTGAAACTTGTCTGTGTGAGAAAAACAAGACTGATGAACACGGTGTGTAACAGAATTCCATGAAGCAATGATTCATTACTGCTAGTTAAAATCAGAATAATTAGTGTCTCATCATGAACTTAACTCAGCTACGAACAGATTCTTAATGTATACGTCTTAGGAAATTCGTTATAAAGCGTGTGTTGATCATAAGGCACATAACTGAATTATATTTCAGTGAACACCATCATCATCATCAACATCATCATCAGCATCATCATCATCATCATCATCGCTGCCATCTGAGGATAATTTACTGAATGTTACACTGCAGAACCACAATATAATTCAGTATGATATTAAAATTCCTGTTTAGGTTTAAAATCCATGAATTTTATTACTGCTTTATCCTACAAGGGTCGTGGGGAGGCTGGAGCCTATCGCAGCCAAAGTACACCCCGAACAGTTCAACAGGCCATCACGGGGCCAACATACATACAACCATTCTCAGTCACACCTTGGGGAAAAATTGGAACACACGTTAGTGACCCTCACAGGGATAAGCGGTTATGACCGAATGGATGTTTTCTTCCCCTGTGGTTTCGGAGTAACTTCTTATTAGTCACATGCTTTGTTGATGTAATGAAAGAAGATCCAGTAATCACTACCACACCCTTTAAACACTTGGTACTGAGTGTACTCTAAAATATACAGGTTGCAAATGTACATATATTAAAATGCCATGTTGTTACCATCATCATGGGTTTGTTTGTGTTTATTCAGCAGGGGAATTTTGTTCTCTGTGCACGACAGCAGACGGGCGTCGACTAGTTCTTCACATTTGTGTTGATGTTTTTTTCTTTTTTCACAATCGTCACATTTAAGCCAGATAATCCTCTCATCACGAACACCTTCATACCTAAACATTTCTATATATATCTACACTGAGGTCTTCACTATCTGACAGAAAACAACCTGTTAACATATTCATCATTATTCATTCGGGTCGCGAGGAGGCTGGCGCCCATCTCAGCCGACTCTGGCTGAGGGTGGGGTACACCCTGAACAGCTCACTAGGCCATTGCAAGGCCAACACACACAATTACTCCCTCACACACTCACGTCTAGGGGTGATTTGGAACAGCCAGTTAGCTTACTGAGCATGTTTTTGGACTGTGGGAGGAAACCGGAGTTCCCAGAAGGAACCCACGCAAGCACAGGGAGAACATGCAAACCCCACACAGAAACACGTCAGGACTCGAAGCGGGACCCGAACCCGGGACCTTCTTGCTGTGAGGCGGACGTGCTAAGCACTGCGCCGCCGTGACGCCCTCGATTAATTAATGTTCATGCGAAATAGTTTTCAGGCGCGCCAATAACTTTGCCATGTGTCAAAAATCTTTGCCAAAACTATCGGCACACCCGGTGAAGACAAACAGAAACAACATGCTGTATATTTTTCTGTTCAAAAAATATTAGTGCCCCACAGTTAGCTTCGCTGGAGAAGCGTAGCAGCACAGAACTCTGTGTTCATGGTTTGGGTTCTGTCCCGGCGCTGTGATCGGGTTCTTGCTCAGTCATGTGCGCCTGTTTTGTGTTAGAATCGCAAGGTCGTGTGTACAAGGTCCTTTCATTTCATTGGATTTCTGTCGAATGCTATTGTGTGATTTGTTTTCTAGTCTCTCTCTCTCTCCCTCTCTCTCTCTGTATTATTTCCTGCTTTGACCTTTGCCTGTTTTTCTGACTGTGAATACGAATCGTTCTAGTTTGTTGTTGTCTGCCTGTGCCCTGACCTCCAGCTGGACTTCTGACAACGTTTCATGTTCAGGGCTTGCTGTAAATAAATAAAACCTTCACCATACAGACCTGTTAGTAGTACAGATGTAGTACAGATGTTTAATACAACGTGGCTTTGTACTAGAGGACTGTTGGGGAAATGTAGGTATTTTTTTGTTTATGCTCTACAGGGGTGCCAATATTTATTCTTTTAAATGGCTTAAACTAGATACGTATACAGAAACCCCTGTGGACTCATACCTTTCACAATCCTGTCTTGTCTTGTGCAGCGCTGTTCACGTAAATGCTTTGTCAGAAATGTCAGAGTCGTCTCGCCCACGCCCTTCTGAGCCTGGTATCTGTCGGATGTGGTTGTAAAAGAGAAATAACACAGAAAGAAGGTCCTGGGTTCCAGTCCCGGGCTCAGCCGTTTCTGGGTGGAGTTTGCACGTTGTCCTCATGTTTGCGTGGGTTTCCTCGGGGTACTCCGGTTTCCTCCCACAGTCCGAAGACACTCACAGTATGCTAACTGGCTGTCCCAAATCACCCCTAGGTGTGAGTGTTAGTGTGAATGCTTGTGTGTGTATTGGCCCTGCAGTGTTCCCTGCCCATGCCCAGAATCGGCTGAGATAGGCTCCGGCCTTCCCCCGACCCTAATAGTAGAATGGTAAT
The DNA here is from genome assembly GCA_039654305.1 of Porochilus rendahli. Taxonomy (NCBI): domain Eukaryota; kingdom Metazoa; phylum Chordata; class Actinopteri; order Siluriformes; family Plotosidae; genus Porochilus; species Porochilus rendahli. The sequence goes on along the minus strand of JBCNYG010000017.1, from coordinate 1,336,122 downwards.
ACTTTTCTTCAGTCATTCATTTTCTAAGGCGCTTAATCCTAATTAGGGTCGCGGGAAGGCTGGCGCCCATCTCAGCCGACTCTGGGCAGGGTACACCCTAAAGAGCTCGCCAGACCACTGCAGGGCCAACGCACATACAACCATTCACACTCACTCTCACACTCAGGGGCTATTTGTTACCTACTGTGCATGTTTTTGGACTGTGGGATGAAAGCTGAGTACACGGAGGACACCCACGCAAGAACATCACTCAAACTCCACTCAGAAATGCTCTGAGCCAAACCCGGGAATCGAACCCATGACCTTCTTGGTGTGAGGCGTACGTGCTAACCACCGCACCACTGTGCCACCCACTAAAAGGATCTGAACGTAGAGTAGGGCTAAAATCCAACGGCTGCGTTTTCCACGCTGTGATTACGGCGCTGTAGACAAGGTCACGGTTCTGGATGTCCGGGCTTTAGGTTACAGGAGGAGAGAGTAAACACGCTGTTCTTAGAAAGGCTCGGCTCCTGGAGCTCAGCAGCAGCGTGGCGGAGAAAGCCCTACACATCACGCAGACTTTTAAGGAGCTTACACGGAACTGGATGGTATGGTGCCTGTTAATACCTCTATTTATAGATAATCCTATTTTAACTCGGGAGGAAAGAGGAGCCTGGGGTAAACATAAGGAAGTGTTATATAGAGAACAGGGGTGAGTGGGTTGTTTACCGAAACCTATAGCGTGAGTAGAACTGGGACAAAGGTTCTCACCATGTGATCTGGATCATGAAGCGGTGCAGAAGGGATACGGTGCTCATTTAGAGTATTAATAGATTCACAGCATGGACCTCCATATCAAAGGATATGATGTGAGACAAAGTGTTTTGGGTTTGCGTTTGGGAAGCGAACCACGCCGTGTGATGCCGTCAGATGAAATCAAATCAGTGACGTGTTCTTACTACGTGTTCTTACTACGACCAATCAGATCACACCTCGCACCTTCCACCTTCTCACTGTGCTTTTTCATTCGTTTCTTTTATTCACATCTACGTTCAACAAGTCCGCACCATGCTTGTACTACTCCAGTAAAGTCCTCACCAGGTTTTAATTGAGTTGTTACTATGTCAACACCGCCGTTACAGCGTCCTTATTAAGTTCTTACTGCGTCTCAATTCCATCATGTCCACGCTACGTTTTTTTTTTTTTAACCTAATCAGTGTGCGATCACGTTCTCTGTGTCTATGGCGATCATAACACGACCTTATTGCGTTCTCCTGCGTTCCTACAGGTTCTTACTGCGCCGACATGATTTTTGAGGATGGGGGTTTGACTGAGAAACAACAAAACACACCTGAGAAAAAAGGGTACGGTCACAAAGCGCTGACACTGGAGCCTCCTTCCATAAACGTGTTCCTACGATGGTTCAGGGTGTTCCACCAAGAGTCGGCTGATAAAGGCTCCACCCTCCCGGAAACCCTACAAGGGTTAAACGGTTTAAAAAAAATGAAAGAGTGAATAAATGTTGAATAGCTGTAGTGTAAAAGAAAGAAACTCTGAGCGTGGTGCAATAACTCATCCCGGAATTTTGTTTACTCCTGACTCATGATCTGTCGCTGAAGATGAACGATGATTGCTGATCTAATGGAATTTTCATGTCCAAAATCCAAAAGCCAAGTGTGCTGTGATGAATGGTGTTGCTTTAAGATTATCCTCCAGCCTTTGGGCCTCATGGGAATACCGTGACGAATTAAACTTGATACAGTGACCTACAGTGGCGCAACAAACTGGCAGCTGAGTCTCGCTTTCGCAGTCGGACTTTTTGGTCCCCTCTGAGCTTCCAGCCAGGTTTTTTTTCCCAGGTTTCCCCGGTGGGTCCGCATTGTTCTCATGTTCCGGTTCGTAGCACACCTGAACACTGTAATAAAACCTGGACAGTGGGGATTACCTGCCACAACTAGGTTAGTAATCAGACCCAGGAACGAAAAACTGGTCGGACTGGCCAGGACTCCTCGGGGAGTGGATGGATTTCATTTGGCTTGAAACGCCGAAGGATGAAATAAACCCGATACACAATTAATCACGTGTTTATTGCTTTCATTTAATCGATTCCAAGTGAAGTTGAGAAGTCAGTGCACATTGTTTCCCAATCCTACAGCAAGTCTTAAATAATTCGAGATGGGAAAACACCAAAATAACCTTAAGAAGAAACTGGGTCAGGACTGAGACCTATAAAAAACCCCCACAGTACATCCGAGTGAAAAACGAGCAAGCGTTCCAGCCACAGGTGAAATCTTGGATTTAAACCATTGTCTGAAGAGTAGTGCCAGAGTTAAACACAACCACACCAGCGGCACAAACCAGACTCTTATTCTCAAATTTGTGGCTGTGTAAACAATCCGTACTAAGAAAAGGACACTTGAGCTTTTATACCTCGAATCCAAATCCAAAAGTCATTGCTTTATGTTTACTGTCGGAGTTCATGGATTTGAACTGTGGTGTAGCGGTTAGCAGGTCTCGAGTCCGAGTCCCGGGCTCGGCGAGGGCGTTTCGGTGTGGCGTTTGCATGTTCC
>JBCNYG010000017.1:1316135-1329288 GCA_039654305.1 Porochilus rendahli | reverse complement strand
TGTGTGTGTGTGTGTGTGTGTGTGTGTGTGTGTGTGTATATATATATATATATATATATATATATATATATATATATGTCAGGTCCAGTGTCTCTCATTGAGCATATCACTGACCTCTAGTGTTAATTAGTGAAACCTGCACACTGTCACAGTTTTTATTTTTCAATCGTTTGGAATTGAACTTCAACAACTTCAGTGTTTTTAACCATAAACCTGCTTCGTGTGCCGTGTTTCTGGAACTGGAAAAAGAAGTAATAATACTGACAATAATAAATATTATTTTATTTGTTTGTTTGCTTGTTTGTTTGTTTTTTTAATCTACACGTTCCTCCTTCTTCGTGTATGTGGTGAACCCGTTTCCTAAAACTGAACATATTCATGTGAACTGAGATGGAAGGGAGACAATAAAAACAACAACAGCAAAAGAAAAAAAAAAGATGCGTGAGAAAAGCGTTTGGCCTGCGCCGGCATGTTCTGCATTTTTTAATCAGAAAGGAAACAGGAAATGATGTCACTAGGTCACAAACAGGATGCTGTGATTATAACACAATGAGAATGCCTGGCCATGTGATGGAGACCCTGAGGCCAAAGTGCGGGGCACACACACACACAGACTGTAACAGTTTGCAGGTCGAAAGCTTCACCGCATGAATAATTGCTGCGATAACGAGTGTTATGTGACGGAAGCGTTTTGCTAACCTTGTTGCTTTTTGGGCATCCTTTTCACCCGGATGACACTGAGTGTGTTTATCCGTGTGTGTGTGTGTGTGTGTGTTTAGCTTACTGCTGATGTTAGCGTAAATAATAACTAATAAATAACTAATCCTGAGTCCGGTACTTCACATCCTTGACCTTCTGCTCGCTGAAGCTCGACGCCGGACTGGATGGTGAATTATTTCCAGACGAGGCTCAGGGGGGAAAAAAAATCCCAGACCTGTGTTCAGGTGTTTGTCACAGCTTTGACACGGGGCCTAAACATGTAACACGTATCCCCATCTTTTTTCCCCCAAATCCCTCCATCTTGTTGAGTCTCGGCTCTCAGCACTAATGGAGGACGTAAATTCCCTCTCAGCTGCAGGCGGTCTAACAGGCGACCCTTCCGACCTTTCCTCCGTTAAGTGGAGACCCAGGTGACCCGGCGCCACCCATATGGAAAAAGCGACAATAAATAATCCCAGATTTATGCTCCAGATTGCTCAATTAAATTTTTTTCCTGCAAAGCCTGTAGCTATTTTGTTTTTGTTTTTTTTTTTTCTGGTGCCAGCGTTGCCCTGAAGCCCATCTGTGCAGGACACGAACACATGCACAGGACGGCCTCCATCTTTTGTTACGGGTTACAGGAAACCGGAGGGGGAGCGGCAGCACCACCGTTTCTCCTTTTTTAACCCCCCCACCCCCCCATTCCACGGAGAAGAGGCCAGGGCTGTTGGCGCCGAAACCCACGTGCGTGCATGCGCTTTATAGCCGCAATGTTCACCACGTGGAGCTGGGTGAGAGGGGTGGCATATGCCGCTGTTTTTATAGTGGGGCAGAGTTGCACCCCGGGGGCATCTGTTTCACTCCCTGCACTTCAGCAGCTCCAGGGGCCTGTAGCCGGGGCAACGGATTTGAATTTCAAGCCAAATTACAAGTGAGGACTGGGGGGTGATGACAGGGTGAGAGAGAGGCTGTTGTTTTTTTACAGAGATGTGATGACTATGAAAGAATTTAATCAAATAAAAAAATGTATAAAAATTATTAAAAAAATGAATGAAACTACACAAAACACACACACACACATATATATGACAAACAATTTGAATTATATTATAAATAAATAAAATAAGATTCTATCAATTATAAATAAATAAAACACAAATAAAAGAAAAATGTAAATGTTATCTTATTATAAAATAATAAAGTTTATTTTTGAAATCTCTAATTAAAAAAATATATTATAAAAGTAAAACAAGCCATCAAGCAATTATTATTATTTTTTTATTCTTCAGTTTGTTTGGTTTTTTTTTTTATAAATATGCATTATATACAAAAAATAATAGTATAAAACATATAAAGAGCAGTGTGTCGTAATTAAATTAACTCTGCAAATAATCATTTTATCTTTTAAAAATTACATTATTGGTCTAAATTTATAGGCAGTCAGTGGTTGGTGTGCAGTCACTTTTTTCTTTCTTTTTTTTGACTCTCTTTTTTCTCCGATCCCTGCTGCTACACGCCGTTGCATCGAGATTGCAGCAATTTCTGATTTTTTTAATTCAACAAAGCTGAGTGTTCCGTTTGTCCTGTTTCTTTTAAGGCTTTTTTTTCGTGAACATCGGGCTGCATCCAGTCTCGGTGAAACAAAACAACAGTCTTGATATGATTTGCACTTCTTCTTCTTCTTCTTCTTCTTCTTCTTCTACTATAACTTTTTTACTACAGACATTCATTCCCCCATGATTGGGATTGGGAGAGGTTGTAATTGTTATTCTTCCTCTCCGCTCCTCTTCACTTCTCTCAACCCCCCACCTTTTTATCCCTTCCTTTTCTTTTCTTTTCATTTTTTTTTTTTGCATAGCGGGCTGTAGTGATGCTGGCATGAAGGTTTGGAAGTTCCTGGCAGCTTCGTAGTGATTAGTTGGCAGATGACGTGTCTGTGATTTCCACACGAGAGAGGGAAAGAGAGAGAGAGAGAGAGAGAGAGAGAGAGAGAGAGAGAGAGAAAATGCTCATGTGGGGAGGGGTCTCGTCTCGTCTCTGTGCCAAAACTTTTTCTCCCCCCTCTGGTCCTCCTGCAGTGCAGTCAGTGTAAGTCCTGCGTTCCCCCCCCCCTTCCTTCCTTACAAGCTCGAGTAGGAAAAAACCCTTAATCCATCCCGTAGGGCTCAAAAAGAAACGAAAAGAAAAAGAAAAAGATCCAGGACTGTACACGTCTGTACACGAAACACAAACCTCATCGATTTCGTCCTCAAGTTTCTTAGAGCAGCAGTGGACATCACAAAAAATCATCTCCAGTCTATCAGTCCTTCTTCTCCTTTTTTTTTTGTAAACAATCCAGAAGTTTCTGCTTTGATTGTGTTTTTCTTCCTCCTCACATCTTCCGTTCCTCATCCTCCTGTCAGGTTGCTTATACCTGGAAAATAAAAATATATTACAGTTACAGTTCTAAATCTGGTCACATGACTCATCGGGATGCATTAAAGAAATTAAGGAGTGTTTTTTATTTTTATTTCTCTCATTGTCTCTCTCATTGCCTTCTCACCTCGGTTGCTATGACGCATTCACTTCTCTCCTCTGCTATTACAAACACAGACTGGTACATGGAGTCTCTCGGGGAGCATATCGTCGATATCCTACACTCCGGCTTTTCACTGCGCACACATCACACACTCAGCGTTAGCGTGAATTGAAGGAAGCTACGTTTATATTTGTAGATTTAATTCTTTAATTCGACGGAAAGCTCCCGGACTCACCTGTACATTCTACTCAACGGTATTTTGTCTTCTAAACACTTTTCGTACTTTTGACTTTTATCCTCTTGCGTCTGGCTTTCCTTAAACTCTTTAGACGAATTGTAGTCCAAATGGTAGTTCTTGAGGATGTAATTCGACTTCTCCTGACCGCAGTCCACCTCCAGGTCGACCTTCTTGTTCGTGTTCTTGAGTTGCGAGGTCGGGATCAGGTTGTCCCTCTGCGTGTCCGACTGATTATTCATGGCGTCATGAGTCCTTTCGGCTGCCGCCTGCCTGTGGACGTGGCGCAGAGCGATTGCCACCATACACAAGAGCACAATCAGAGCCACCAAGCCTATACCCAGGGACACGGCGGCCCACGACGGGAAATCGGGGTCCGTCTCGACCGGAAGCGTGACGGCAAAATAATCGCAGCGCGGCCCCATGAAACCACTGGGGCACAGGCAGACGTCGTTGGCGCACGATCCTCCGTTCAGGCAGAGATTCTGCGTAGAGCAGGGGGCGCTGTGGATCTCGCAGTTGTGCCCGGAGTATCCTGGAGCACACGAGCAGGTGTAGTCGTTGACGCCATCGTGACAGCTGCCACCATTAGCGCAGGGGTTCGAGGAGCAGTCGTTGATGTTGATCTCGCAGTGCTGGCCCGTGAAGCCGGCTCGACAGCTGCACATACGGACGCCGGCCCGGATCACACACGCGCCACCTATGACACAGGGTGTTCAGTTACACAGCTAAACAGACACACACACACACACACACACACAAACATGGCAGGTGAGGCAGGACGTACCATTAGCACAAGGCAGAGTCGTACATTTGTCCACCCTCTTCTCACAGTTTTGTCCGGTGTATCCTTTAGGGCAGTCGCACAGATAGCTGCGTCCGTTGTCCCTCTGGTGGCACTTTCCGCCCTGAAAGCAGGGCATGTCTGCACACGTCAGGAGGCTGTTCTCGCAGTGTGTGCCCTCGAACCCTGGCAGACACATGCACGAGTAGCCGTTATCCAGCTCCTGAAAGACACATGACTTTTAGCAATCTGCTCGAATTAGCGACGCTAACAGCTTCATACAAAACCATCGGCGGCGGCGGCGGCAACACGACTCACCACGCAGTTTCCTCGGTTCCTGCACGGGTTGCTGTCACAGTGACGCACCTCCAGCTCGCAGTTGACCCCGGTGTAGCCTGGCCTGCACGTGCACGTGTAGCTGCCCTGCCCGGTGTTCGTACAGGTGGCTCCGTTCTTACACGGCTTGTGGTGGGTGCAGAAGTTCAGATCTAGTGTCAAATGTGAATGATAGCACTTAAATCACAACCTAGAGCCAACTCGCTAATCACGAAACCCTGAGTACACGCCGCCGGACGAGCTCGCTAATATTCCGACTAATAAAACCCCCCAAAAACTTTATCCTCAGATATAACAACAATAATTATAATATCAGGTTCACACAGAACCTTACGCTAATCAGATTACTTAATAAATGATATACTGCACGTAACCAGGTCCCTACACGTAGAGGGTAGGTTCTTTAGCTTAGCATTCCCTATTTTATTAAAGGCTTCCTGCACTTATGAAGAGGTTTGTATTCTTTCCAAAGTCTCCGTGTATTTGTTTCATATGAGCATCAGGTATTTACTTCGTCAGCTGGATTACGGTGTTATTCAGCCTCACCTTGATCACAGAAGAGTCCTCCCCATCCTTCCTTACAGTGACACTCGCCCGGCTTCTGGCATGTACCATGTTTACACACAGGATGTTTCTTACACTCGGTGCAGAACATTCCCTGCCAGCCCTCTCGGCACCTGCAGCACGCAACCACAGAACAGAGCCCGTTAGAAAGAAAACACGAATACACCTGTGGGTATAGGTAATAACACCCCGCGAATATTTTTCAGATCACTACGGATCAGGTGATGAGATATCGTTTTGTTTAAACCTCCATTATGGGGGTTCTTGTGCTGTCTTGTCTCTGTATGAAATGAGTTATGGAATACTGGCAGGATGACGAGCCGTTAACTGGAGGCGCGGAATCGGAATTTTCCCCAGCCTGTGTACTTACACGCACTCTCCGGGGTTGGAGCAGTTGCCGTTAGCTTCGCTGCAGCCCTTGAGGCAGATCGCTGCGGAAGGAAATAGAAACGCTGGTTAATACACAAATAATAAACAATTACTTACTTTAATAAGCACGATTAAGAACAAACCCAGACACGAGTTCTGTGTCATGAATCAACTTCTGTGCTATTATTAAAGTAATAATAATCCTAATCATTTGATAACGATCAGTATTTATGTATCCGTTGCTATCCCTCAGTTTCAGTCATGGGCGGAGCCAAGGGGTGGCCGCCACCACCCTAATGTCAAGCATGGCCACCCCACTGAGACTTTATTCGTAATTATTGTTATTATTGACGTGATATGATGCTAAACTCAGCTTAATAACAGAACTACATGCACTACAGTGTCTCCGTAAAATCCACGTCATTGCTGTCCAGAGGCGAGGAACGGGCGAGTTGAACTAGCTAACAGAACAGAACAACTTTCTGGTCCAGGAGCACCGCAACAAACAGCGGAACAAACAGGTGAGCGAACACCAATCAGATCTTTTCTTAGGTTGATGGTATTTAGGACTGATTTGTGGATTGTTAGCTAACGATGCTGACTTGACAGTGCTAGTGTACTTCGTGGGATACAGCCTGACATTTTGCTAGCATGTATCGCTTAGCTGTCCGATAGAGAGATCGTCCTCAGTCTGTACACACACACACACACACACACACAGCTACAGAAATACGGTGTAGATGTGGGCGTGGATTAGCATATTGTTTCTAGATTTCCACACTTAATGTGTTGTCACTTTTACATCATAATTTGTACGTCTCACCAAAAATAACGTGTTATCTTAACCTAATAGCCTGCAATTTCATCTAAATAATCATTATTTCAAGGTAATATCTTGTTTTTATAACTAAATAGCTTGTTTTGACCCGTCTTATCATCGCTCCGTATTATTCTGATGATTAGAGCTCTGAAATATCAGCGCTGTTCCACATCTGGCCGGATTATATACGGTAATAATAAGATATTAATTCACTGTAGTGAGATGGAGTTGAAATGATGGTATAATATCTTGGAGTAAGGAGTTAACATGAGAAAACACTGACATGTCACACGATACAGCTGAAAGAGACATCAGAGCAGAAATAAAACATGAGGAGGGGTCTGTCTGTCTGTTTCTCTGCGTGAACTTTATGAAATATGAAAGCTCTCCATCTGGACACAATACGAGTTATTAATGACTTCATGGAAAGGAATTTTTATTCTCCTGACAGCTACTAATGTGAAGAAGCAGCGCACGTGATGAAAACCCCTGTTACCATGACAACTCTGTTATGATCTACAACCCACAGCGTAGCTAGGGGGCAGTGGTGGCTTAGTGGTTAAGGCGATGGGTTACTGTTCAGAAGGTCAGCGGTTTAATCCCCACTATCACCACTGTTGGGCCTTTGAGCGAGGCCCTTAACACTCAATCGCTTAGACGTATTAAAAAAAAAGAGATAATTGTAAGTTGTTCTGCCAAATGCTGTAAATGTAAATGTAGCTAGTCTCGGCTAACGGATTAGCCTAGCCTTCTGTTTGATTTGCATTTATTATCCGGGGTAACGAAAACGATTAAGTTTGGCTGTGAATTCGAGCTGCTTGTTATTTTTAATAACAGTAAAACGTTGGAATATTGGCAACCCAGGGCTTCCGTACCACCACAATACTAACGTTGGGGTTAACCCTGACCACGCCCTGCATGAACACTGAGCACCTGATTGGACAGGACCCGTGAGGCGTGCGTGTCACACTGAGGTTATCTTTTTTTTTTTTTTTTTTTTATCAAGTGAGCTGCTTTTTAGACCTGAACAGATGCTTTATCTCTATTAAAAAAAACAAAACAACACAAAACAAAAAAACCCGGACAGCTGCCGCTATTGTTGCTCTCAGGCCGCGCGAGCCGTAATTTTGCAGCTGCCACGCCGCAGAGCTACAACTGAGAGCGCGCGACGGCGGCGCGTGGCGGATAATAACGCCGCGATTAGGGCGGCGCGTGCTCGCCCGGGATTAAATTACCAAGCACGCGCCCTCTGTCTCTATACTCGTGACGCGCGCGCACGCGCGCACACACAGAGCGCGCCCTAGTTTAGTTCATTATTTTTTTTCTAGCAATAAGCAAAGATTTCTGCGCATGCGCGCTTCTTTACCTATAGTTCATGCTTCTAGATAGATTTAAATCTCTAATTCTACACTGGGCCAATCTAGAAAGTTCTGGATAAACAATACAACAGAATCGAAATACAAATAAAAAAAAGGTTGATTCTTGTTGCTGGATACGAAGAACCCCCCCCAACCCCCCATTCAGCCTTAAAATGTGGGAGGGTATTTTGGGTCACCCCTGCATGGAGGGGGGAGTTTTTTACATTAACCCTGTATGGAGGCTTTTTTGTATTAACCCTGTATGGAAGGTATTGTTGGGGTTAACCCTATATAAAGGGTATTTTTGGGGTCACCCTGTAAATGTTTCTTAATCTCTCGTGCAAATGTGGGGAACAAAATTGTGCGACATTTCAAAATCAGGACTAAAGTGGTTCATGTTGCACATCTTGTGATCTGTAGAGATTTAACCCATAGTGTCATTATAACAATCCCGATAATAAAAGATAAATGAAATACTGTGCTTCCTGTACTGGTTTATGAGCATCTCTGTCCTATTAATAAATGCTGCAGTGAAACAAAATGCACGAGACACCGTGAGGCACAAAACCAGAAACCGGATCCAAACTCGGAGCATTTGGCAAAGTAAACCGCATGGGGCTCTCAGTAATGGCATTAACCATAATGACTGCTACTCAGACTGCTAGAGAAAGCAGCTGGCTTGACATATTGGATGGGTTTCCAACAGGGTTGCCAGATTTTGGTTTAAAATTCACCCAGGCTTGTCAAACTGCACTTTTGAGGTACCAAACTGTACCAGTTCATCACTGCGCCGGTGCCTTTACCTTATAAAGGTATTTATGCTAATTATTATTTTTTAACAGGTACAGTAGATCCACATGTATATACCTGGGATATACACAAGCTACATTTATCAAAACTTTACCGTTATTATTATTTTCTGGGTTTTGGTTATAGGTTTATTTAGAATAATATTTACATGATAATGAGCAGCCTGTAAATAACCTCAACTCAACTTTAATGGTAAATTTAATGCACGAAAAGGTCTGTGAGCAGAAAGATCAGCAGTAAAAAGTTTTAAAGGTCCCCGGATGCAGAAAAAAAAACGGTTAAGAAGCCCTGCATCAAACCCGCACAAAGATAATTTATTATCACCAAACACCCCGCAGAGTTAAAGACGTTTTTCATTTCTACAAATGATTCGGAATTGGTACGGGAAATTTAGGGTGGGTACGGGTGGGGTACGGGTGGGGGGGGGGGTTAATTGCAAATGCCTACAAAGACTTGTGGATTTATCACCATATAGAGTTTCATTTAAAGCCATCTGGATGGAATAAGGTTCAGCTACTACAGAAAGACCTCAGCGAAAAGCGTTCAAGTGCAGGATGCCGGTTTGAAATGAACTCTGAACAGCCACTGAACTCCAGAAGCACTAAGCACCTGGATCACATCTCAATTTCTTTCTTTTTTTTTAAAAAAAGGTTATGAGGTTGCCAATTAAAAACAGAGGCCCGACATACACCTGAGAAAGCACACGTTTTTTTTTTTCTGTCTGATGAGAGCAAGGTGAAGCACTAAAGCAGACCCTCAGTCTCCTAAAGGCCAGTGCGTGGTGATCTCTGATTGCTTACGTTCTTCGCAGTATTCCCCTTTCCAGCCGGGGAGACAGGATAACTGCCCGTCTGGGTTGCAGGTGTAGTGGCCAAATCGGTCGTCCCTGGGCGTGCATATTTTGGAACAACTGTCGCCGTAGTAATTTTCATTGCAGATGAACCGGTAAGAATACCTTAGCTCCGTCTGCTGACCGCTTTGGACCTCCTGAGACCACTCAGCCCCTACTTCCAGCTGTTTTTGGATGGCAAAAGAACTAATCTGTAAGTCGGGGTTGTTTGAGTCTGTGGAAGAGAGAAAAAGGAAAAAAAAAAATTCAGAAGAAGCTTTTATTTTTCACATTACACACATTACAGAACAGGGAGATCCTTCTCTTTCCAGACTGTTGGGGTCAGAGCGCAGGGTCAGCCATGGTACAGCGCCCCCTGGTGAGAGCAGGCAGGGGTAAGGGGCTTGTACAAGGGCCCAACAGAGGCTGCTCAGCTGCACTGGGTCTTGAACCCCTGACCTTCTGATCAGTAACCCAGCAAAAACCACTGGGATTGACTACTGCACCAAAAATCTTAAAACATATACTTTTACTCTGTCACTGACTCTACTTCAAGGTCTAATCTAATCCATAGGAATAATAAAAAAAATCCCAAAAACAAAATACGAATTTCCTTTTTCCTTTAAGTCGAACGAAAAACATTCCCATGCTATTATCCCGTTCCAAAGGGCGGGACACAGAAAGGTGTAAAATACAGGAAAGTGCAGTCGGATGGTTTTGGCAAGCGCTGAGTATTCTCACCAAAGACCACTGCGCTTTCCCACGCCAAAAATAAACCAAAGGAAGTCCAATTGTGTTCGAGTATGAGAATGTGAAGGTGTTTTTGAAGCGAGAGGAAAGCGCAGTTCCACGCTTGTACATGTGCTTCAGAAAAACAACAGCTTTACTTTCTTTATTTATTCTACAGGATCGGTTTTTAAATTAAAATAATAATTAAACAGTCATAATTAAATTGCACATAGCACACGTATAGCGAACATAGCCTAACATGAATATACTTTAGAAATAAATAAACATATACTAACACCGCTTTGCTTGATTCACTCCAAGCACTGGAGTGTACAATAGTGTCTCCCTCTAGTGGAGAAAAGTGGAAGTTACTCACCTACAGGTGGATCCTCCAAAGGTGAATACCAGGCCTCAACAATCAAAGAAAATGATCCCTAAGAGAGGAAAATATCATAAGTACATCTGTAATTACAACCATGAACATGATCATTCGTGTAGCTCACAATGAAATTTGACTTTTATGAGTTCTTCAAGAGTTCCTGTAATAATGCAGGTGTATCCTGAATTCTACAACACTAAAGAATTCTGCGGTAATTTTATGTCCACTAACTGCCTTCATCTTCACTGCTTGCAGCTTTAGTTACTTTAGCTACAACCTTTTCATCCTCTTTTCCTCTTACCGGCCATCCAAAGTTGAAGGGCAGGCGTATGGGTGTGTTCAGGTGTCCGTCTTCCGTCCTGAACGAGTTGGAGCCCAGCACGGGGGTGACGGCGCTGCCGAAGATGCAGTCGCCTGGAGAAACGGACACCTGGTAATTCTTCAGACAGATGCGGAAAAAAGTCCTGCAGTCTGGCCTGCATGTGGTTCCGCTCGCCAGCAGACCTTTGAAATTCTTGAACTCGTGGAGCTTGAGCTCAAAAACACCAGATCCGAATATCTAAAAATATATTTGTTTTGGATATTTAGAGAAAGAGAGAGAGAGAGAGAGAGAGAGAGAGATGTGTTAGGCTGCAGGTCTCAAAGATAAAGGTGCATCTCTAAAGCCCAACCCAAGCAGACTTCACTCTTCAATGATGTACCCGAAATGATATTTAAAGGTGTCAAAATGCTTCTTTAACGCCACCAAAACGCAACAAGCAGTGTAGAACCCTACAGCACCTTGATATTACATTCATCTAACGCTTAATTACTGTAAAGAGTTCATAAAACCGCAACACACACCTCTCTCTCCTGATCACTGCACATCACACAGCACTTCCTGTCTGTTTCTATCATCTAAGAACTACATGCACAACCCCAACTTTCTTTTCCTAAAGATAATACAGCAGTTAATCATCACTTAATGAATCATTTGCTGCTAACAGATTGGATGGATTGTTACATTGCTCTTCTTTAAAGAGGCTCCAAAACAAACAAATAATATAACAACAACAGTTAATCCCTTACAGCTGCTTCAAAACACACACACACACACACACACACACACACACGTCCTGATTTAGTTTATTTATTTATTTATTTCCCCTGTGATCCAGAATACTTGTTTGAAGTTTTATTTGTAAGCAGATGTTAACTTTACTTAATTTCTGTATTCATGTTCATGCAGATCTACTTCAGGAAATGTTTTCAAAGGAAAAACAGAGAAATGTCGGGAAAAGATGCGGCGTTGTGTTTTCATGCAACTAAACTGTGCAAGTCAGTATCTGCTCATCATCTCCGAGCTGCTAAAATCAGTGATGATGATGATGATGATGATGATGATGGTCCTGATGATGATGATTATTATTATGAAGGTTCAGGTTCTTCATCACTCTGAGCTGCAACGCTCAGTAACAGAAGTAGTAAAGAAGATGATGATGAAGATGGTGATGATGGTGAGGAGGAGGAGGATTTCTTTACCTGCGTTAGGAGCGCGCTGAAGCATGCGATCAAAAAGGTGAACCAAGCTGCCATCCTTTATATTTTCCCCAAAAAAAATGCTGTGGCGGGGCAGCCGGGTCACCCGCGGGGGTATCTCCTTCCAAAAAAACAAGGCTCTTATTCCAAAGTGAAGGGAAGGCTTCAAAGAATGGAAATGCAAAAAAAAAAAAAAAAGATAGATATAAATAAATAAAGCACAAAAGTACGAGGAGAAGAAGAGGGTATATTCCTGCGCGCGCGCGCGTCGCCGCTCTTCCGTGCGCAAAAGGCGCGTTCAAATTTCCAGGTTATCCAAAAGGTGAAGGTGAAGCGCGGGATCCGCTCTTAGTATCCGTCCCGTCCGTGCATGTTCACTATTCCACAAACCTCCCGTGCGTGCGTGCGTGTGTAGGAGAGCGTGTGAGAGTCGCTTCAGGGTGTGTGTGTGTGTGTGTGCGTGTGTGTGTGTGTGTGTGTGGGGGTTTATGCGACTGCGCGCGTCAGGGTGCTGTAATCACGCAGATCGTCCTAACGCGTCTTTCCTTAAGTCGTGAATGAAGTGTTGGCTCAGGCGCACGCTGCTATTTATACTGGCTTCGTGTCCGCGCTGCTCATTACATAAACTGTCCATCATTAGACCCGCCCACTTTATTCAGTCCCCCTCCTCAGGCCACGCCCACACACTCCAACAACAATGTGCACATGTAAGGAACAAACAGCTCACTGGCCTGCTTGTAGTGTTACCTGTTAGGCTAATAGCAATAACAACAACAACAACAACAACAACAATAATAAATATTATTAATAATAATGATAATTATAATGATAATAATGATGATAAGTGATTTATTTCCAAATATGTTTTGCATGCTAAACACGCTAAACGTATATAATAAATACAATATACGAAGGCTTTTTATTCATATAATACATTTATAAATTCATTAAATTCATAAGAAATAATGTTTATTTTTATTACACAACCTCAAGTGTGGGCGGCACGGTGGCGTAGTGCTTAGCACGTCCGCCTCACAGCAAGAAGGTCCTGGGTTCGATTCCCTGGTGGCTTGGTGGTTAAGGTGCTGGATTGCTGATCCCAAGGTCGGGGGTTTGAGCCCCACTATCGGCGGGTTGTCACTGCTGTCCCCCCAGAGCAGCTAACTGGGTTATCAAAGGCCGGCCGTGTCTCTCACTGTCTGTGG
>JBCNYG010000017.1:1133018-1145220 GCA_039654305.1 Porochilus rendahli | reverse complement strand
GCGACCCTAATTAGGATTAAGCGCTTCAGAAAATGAATGAAGTTTTTATTATAAGGTCTCTCACCTATTATGAGTAGCAGTGAGTAAATACAGATGTCTGCAAAGCAACAAAATGTGGATATCTCAAGGGGCGGGGATTATTTTCTATATCCGGGGTATATTTTTAGACCTTGATATATTACTGTGTGAGTGACAGAGAAACGGGAAGCCATGTGACTTTGCAGCTTGGCATTCAGACGACCCTGGGGCTATAACGGCGCTACGATGCTGGTTTGTCCTCGTCTGAAGAACACAGCCCGCGTCTATCATTCTGTCTGACGGAGCTGGGGGTCTCAGTGCTCCCGCACGCGTCTCCGTCACATCTCGGCCCCGGACTCTCACCGCAAGCAGCCGGCACTTCATCGCGGCTGACATTTAGGCTCCTAAATTTAGCACTTCATCCCAGCTAGTTCTCCGTGGCAAGCTTCAGCTCCAGAGAGTGCGCTGTATACCGTGTGATGTAGCTGTCGTGCTTAATCAGTGCACCTCGATCAGAAAAGACGAAGACGAAGAAGAAGAGGTCACAGCCGCCTCCATCGGGACTTCTTCCTTCCTTCCTGTTCAGAGTTCCCACTTTCAGGGATTAATCGAGGACGTTTATTAAAATTCCAACAGTGTTTAAACCAGCTGAGGAAGACGCACGGCCAGGACGGACCCCGAAAGTGGTTTTGACAGATGAGAGGTGGTGTTAAAGTCACCGCTTCAACCTACAGTTATATTTAAATGGAGAGAACTTACTTGCTGCGCACAGCAAATTTCCTGAATTTTAATGAAAGCTGATTGTCTGAGAGTGATGATCAATCTTCCTGACCCTCAACAAAAACCTCTCAGTTATCGGAAATTATTTATTTAGAGATACAAACCTCATACTTGGTTAAAAATAAATAAATTAATTAATAAGGGGCAGTGATGGCCCGGTTGTAGGGTGCTGGATTACTGATCCCAAGGTCGGGGGTTCAAGCCCCATTGTTACTAAATTTCGTAATAGAGGTCAGCGTGGTTCTGCCCTGCGATGGCCTGGCGAGCTGTCCCGTGTAACCAGCGCCCTCGCCCCGGGTCGGCTGAGATGGGCGCCAGCCTGCCCGCGACCCTTATTAGGATTAAGTGGACATTAAATAGATTTTTAAAAAACGTCTTCGGATGCTGGGCAGCGTGTTGTCACATTCGCTGGCTACTGCAGTTTCCGCCCTGTTCGGGACGGCCGCTGTGAAAACCAAATGGTAATGTTTACTATTTCTTTTGCCCAACCACGACTCTGGGCGAAGGCAGGGTACACCGTGAACAGTTTGCCTGTCCATCACAGGGCCAACAAACACACACACTCACACACACTCACAAACAACCATTCGCACTCACACCACGGGGTGATTTGGAACAGCCAATCAGCCAACTGTGCATGTTTTAAACTGTGGGAGGAAACCGGAGTACCCAGAAGAAACCCATGCAAGCACTGGGAGAACAAGCAACACAGAAAGAGCCCAGGACTCGAACCCAGGACCTTTCTGCTGTAATGTGAACATGCTAACCATTGCGCCACCATGCCGCCTTCTGTAAGTTATTAAATATTTGAAAAAAAGAAAAAGAAAACCCCTAAATTATAGCCATTACATTTTTCTGTAAAGAACCAGAATCATTACACACACACACACACACACACACACACACAGCAATTTCACTTTTCAATTCATCTCGAACCTCGATCTCCTCCACTTGTTGCTGAACTCGTGGGAATGCAGGGACTATTTCTGTCCGTGTGCTTTTTCAGATTTTCCGAACGTAATAGCTCGAGAAAATTACACTGGGTGTTGAAGTTTTGTGAGTAGGCGGCGTTCTGTGCGCTATCGAGAGGAAGTAGGTAGAATTGGAGACCTTTAAAGCTTCATGAGAAGCCTGCTGTCATTTTAAGGTCAACACCGTAACAATCTGCCTGAACACTACAAACACCGATATATCCATGACACACACACACACACACACACACAGATGATACAGAGCATCACTGGAGGCTCTTTCACACAGCATTTCATTATTTGTGTGGCTTCATCATGCTTTAGCCGTAATGCTAACAGGCTAGCATATATTTAACATATAAGATTTATTTCATGCTAGAAGCTTTAGCTGAGCTGAGAAAATGAATGTAGAAGTTTATGCTTTTTGTAGTTTGGATTCTTCTTGTCTTGTTTGCCTGTTACCCCGCGGGTTTACACTGGGGCACCCTGTACGCGAGCGCTGCGATTCAGGAAAGCACGGAGCACTATTAGGGTATGAAATACTCACCCACCCACTGGGCGAGAGTGGGGTACATCCTGAACAGCTCTCCAGACCATTTGCATAATGTTCATGTATTTGGAAAAGAGAAGGAAGAACATGCAAACTCCACACAGAATCTGGTCAGAGTAGGCCAAGTATTTACACCCCCACAATCATGAAATTAATTCTACAATCTACTGAAAGGTTTAAATGAAGAAAAAATTCTTTTGAGAATATTTGAGATCTAAGATTTGAGAATATTTCCACCACATGAGCACGTGTACTGTGTGTTAGTTCTAGACGCTCTGGCCCCATAAAAAGGGTTAGATATTAATTAAGTTTTGAGTAGAGTACACTCGAGCCTTCTCAAGAGCACACTTAGGCTAAATGAAGGCTCTCTTAGTGTCAGCATTCATTATCATGACTCATGAATTTTCTGAACAGCCGGATGCCATTCCCCAAATCCTTAAATCCAACATCCTACAGCCCGACATCCCCACACCATACATCCCCACATCCCACATCCAACATCCCCACATCCCACATCCTACATCCCCACACCATACAGCCCCACATCCCACATCCCCACATCCCACATCCTACATCCTACATCCCCACATCACCACATCCCACATCCCCACATCCCGCATCCCCACATCCCCAAATCCTTATATCCAACATTCCACATCCCCATCCCCATTTCACATCCCACATCCCACATCCTTATATCCCCCCTGCCCCTTTTTCCCCATCCACCATCCCAACATTTGTAATAGGTCACCAAAAGCCCTCTTACAGAACGTCCATAGACCACAATGAGCAGGAGCGTCGTCTAAAACGTATCATGGATCAGTGGTCGCACAAATGAGAAGTTAATTTGATGAGCGTATTAACAAGATAAATGTGGGTTGTTCATTTCAATCTCATATTTAATTTAACTTAAATGAAGTGGGATCACGGGGAAAAAAAACAATCCCCAGACCGTAAAATCAGAATGAAACAGACAGAATGTACGTCTGCTGGATACTGGAGGGTCGACAGTGAGCACAGACAATATGCTTTAAAAAAACATCGCCATTATTTCTGGTTTAAAGAAAAGCATTTTGTGGAAAATGGAATGTCAAAGCTTATGAAGCTAGCAAATGATGCAGGCGTTTATAACGAGGAGCCTCGTAATCAGTCACATTAATGAGAAACCGCGTCAGTTGAATGGATCCGAGCTCTTCACTTCATCTGGAAAAACGGGAGAAACAGGGAGATTATAGGACATTCATAAGGACAAACATTCTCAATACATTTTCCTGGCCAATTTATTAGGAATGCCTGTGCACCAACCAGCCAATGACGGCAAAGCAGTGCATAGCAGTATTTACTTTACAAATGTATTTATTTCACTCTTTAACGACAGAGCAGTTTACACTTTATGGTCTGAATAATTGTAATGCACGACATCATTTTTAATTAGTGTAGCATAAGGGGAAGTATTAATAATAATAAGTATAATAATGATGATGATGATGAAGTTAAAATGGCTTTATTACGCCACCCTGTCATTGATTATTTTACTATAACAGCATGACACACTGTCAATCTTTAATTACTGGTGTAGCTCGCTTTGAAATCATTCATTGTGGAAAATAAATAATAAAATAAATGAATAAATAAACAAACACAGACCTATGCACAGCCTAAAAGTGGAGCTCTCTATGAGACTGTTGTGACATTTTTCTGTCCGTAATCATTTTATTATTTTGTTCATGTTTTCAAAGTATAAGCCGTTTTCTCTGAAAACCTCAAGAGAATCATTGCTATAAATACAACATCAACAAAATTATTAGTATACTTTCCCTGTTGGCATGTGTCAAGTTTCCGCCAAAGGGTAAACATCAAATTAGCATGGCTAATTAGCATCGCTAAAAGCCAATTAGTGTCATGATAATAGCCAATTAGCATTGTGATGCATAACAAGAAACCAACATCACTATTTATACCAGCCAACCAGCATCATGATGCATTACAGCCAATCAGCATTATAATACATAAAAAACTATTAGCATCACAATTCATACCAGCCAATCAGAACTGCGATACATACCAGCCAATCAGAACTGCGATACATACCAGCCAATTAGCATTGTGATACATAACAGCCAATTAGCATTGTGATACATACAGACAGTGAACGAACAGTTATACCCACCATTGCATAAGAAGCTGATGGTTTCTGTATATAATAAATAAAAATACTAAATGTAACATTTGAGGACATGAAGCAGGCTGTTGCTCTGAACTTGTTCCACGTCTCCATAACGATTCACCTTGTTTTAAATCCACTTTTACTTTTAATTGTCACGGAATAAATTGTGAGAAATAGCGATGTTAGAGAATAAATACAGCAGAAATAATGACACAAGCAGACAACATAATGCCCCTAATGTTTTACTGGGTCTATGATTAACACTGTGCGCGTCTAAAAAAAACACAACCGCAATGCTGAAGGCAACAAAAGAACTTGTTTTTTCAGTTCCTCTGTTTTAAGGACACTGTGACATGTTTTGCTGCTTTTCATTTGAATGTTTAACGCAGATTTATTCGCTTGTTTTTCTTTCTCTACGCGCTCCTCTATAGCGAGGACCCAATGCTCAGTAAATATGTGGGTTTTTTCTTTTACATCACAGCGTGTTTAAGAGTTGATTTGAGAAATTCACGAAGCTTCAGAAACTCAGATGTCCTCATGCAATGTTTATCAGAGACTTTATTCAGTAATCAGGACACGAGTTCTAAAAATGAAGGAGGGAGAAGAGAAAGGGACGTGAAGCTTCGTCTGACTGAGGGGCATGGGAAAGGTTTGACGTGATGAGGAAGAATAAAATAAAATACTGTGTATAGACAGACAGACAGACAGACAGACAGACAGACAGACAGACAGACAGACAGACAGACAGACAGATGGATGGATGGCTGGATGTTTATTGTCATTGTATCATTTGCATGTACAATGAAATTTAAAGTGTCAACCAGGCATAAAGTGCAGGAGTTAAATACATTCATACATTCAAACCTTCAACAATAAAAAAAATAGTAAATACTAAGTACCAATTAGTAAATAAAGAGAATGAATAAATGAAAATGTGAATGCTAAAATAAGTTGAGACAGCCATTTTCACACATAATCATCATGACAATCATCATTTTAGGTGGGGTGTTTGAATGTTCTCCCCGTGCTTGTGTGGGTTTCCTCTGGGTAATTCTGTTTCCTCCTACAGTCCAAAAAAAAGCACATTAGACTAATTGGCTGGCCTAGGACTGAGAGGGAGTAAATGGATGTGTGTGTGTGTGTGCGTGTGTGTGTGTGTGCGTGTGTGTTGGCCCTGCAGTGAACTGACAAGCTGTTCAGGGTGCACCCCGCCTTTATTCCGTGTCGGCTGAGATAGGCTCCAGCCTCCCTGTGACCCTAATTGAGAAAAAAAATGAATGAATAAAAGGGCCATACGAAGACAAAGCCCTGCAGCTTGTCATGTCACTGAGAAAGCGCAGAGTTTAAATTTTGTTTTGTCTTCTTTATTTAAAGTCACAAGCTCACCTCTGACTGTTCCAAGGGACTAACACTGGAGACTCCTTCCATACAAGAAGATACCATAACACTACATCATGAGCACCCAGAGAGTGCAAACCTCTACCAAGTCAGAAAAAAACAGGGTGTTTCAAAACCATAAAGGGTCAGGGGGGTGATGTTTTTACATGTACACATTCTGTCACATTCACAACTATTTCTCCAATGATGTTCCCATAACAGTGAATTTCCTCCATTTAAACAAATTCATAGAATTTCACCAAAAGCAGGTGTAGGCTACATGCAGTGCATATAAAGGAGCATATGACAGAGCAGGCAAATCTGTTGGAGCTCTGCAGATTTACACGTGAGATCTAATAGCAAAGCACACAGCACCCCCTGCTGGGCCTTCTGTGATACAACAGTTCCAAAAAATCACCCTATCTCAAAATGCTGAAGAGTCATTAAAAAAATGATGAATTGAATCCAGAACAAGTCAGATCTGAAGCCCCGCCTCCGGTGGAAAATTTCATGTAAATAACTTCTTGCATAATCCTGCTAACAAACAAACACACAAACCACAAGTAAAACCTCCCTGTTAAAGGAAATAATACTATAAATTAATTAAATTGTCCCATAATTCCATGTGAACGAGTTGTGATGATAAAAGCTGTAACATATAGAAATAAATATCAACACTGTAGTACTGTTGGAGCGATCAGACCACATTATGACCAATCAGAATCCAGAGGTGAACAGGTTGGCACATGTTCGGTATAATGGACAGCGAGGTGGTCATTATCGTGGAATAAACGCCGATAGGGGGGCAGGATCAGGTCCTGTTTCTGTCTATAATGACATAATATTGTTACCAAGAATTTCATTTCTTCTAATAATGACACGCCCCATAGAAACGATGTGATATCGTTAAAAACAGTCTATTATAAAGAAACAACCGGGTGCTGAATAACGTAACTGACCAATCAGAATCGAGTATTCAAATGAGACATATCATCGTTTGTAAACATTTAGAACGAAATTGCTTCCTTGACATGTCTATATATTACATCCTGTCACGTGACTAGCAGACACTACTACATAACATGATTATTATCTGACACCACAGAGCTAAAGGTCAGTCAATAGCGGGCAAATTAAAGCCTGGACGCTGCGTTTCTGCGTGAAAGTACATCACACCCTCTTACATTTCCACACTCAAAATAATGAGAAACGAATTACGATGGACACAGAGAGGCAGGAAGCAGACGGCTCATTGATTCTATTTCAGATAACACAGCTGGGGTCACACACAAGCAGGCAGGGCCGCCAGGGGTCGAATTCATAATGAAATCCAGAAAACAGGGCAGCATCAAGCCCAGGAAGCACGAAAGGAAAACACCAGAATGATCCGTTTTGTGCTGTATTTTCATTACTGAGTGGGTCACACTCTAGCTAATTACATGCCACTTTGGTTTCATTTTAAAACAGAACCAATAATGCCTAAAATGCTAATGGGGGAGGAGCTAAAAGCAACACAGCAGCCCATAGGTCAGTTGAACGCAGTGGACGCAGTGTGGATTGTTTTTTTTTTGTTTCGCTATGTGCTGAAACAGCACTGCACACACTCCCCGACTGTGGGAATGTTTACCCTGACCCCTGAGCTCAATGCTCGGCCCATATGACATTCTCCTCTCATAGCTTTTGAGTCAGAGCTCCACAAACCTCACACTGAGATGCTCGGGTTATTGTCTCGCTCCGTTTCATTCGTTTTTTCAGTGTGAGTGTGAATTTTGGTCATTAAGTTGACACATGAACAAATTTTTATTACAGGTGTGTAATTATAACCGCATTTCTGGATAGAAAGCAGCCCGAGTGTCTTCTGAGCGGAACGGAATTAACAGCAGAAAGTGCTATACAGTAATACTGTCATTTCTGAGCTTTTTTTATTTTCAAAACAAACAAACAATCATTAATTCATTCATTTATTCATTTTCCGAACCACTTGGTCGTATTAGGATCACAGGGAGGCCTCTGCACACTAAACAGCTCACCAGTCCACTGTAGGGCAACACCCAGATACAACCACTCACACTCGCACTCACTCGTAGGGACGACGTGGAACAGCCAATCAGCCTAATGTGCTGGACTGTGGGAGGAAACCGGAGTACCTGGAGGAAACCCACGCAAGGACAGGGGGGACCTGCAAACGTCCACATTAAAAAAGCCCTCGCTGAGATTGGGACTCGAACCCAGGACCTTCTTGCGGTGAGGTGGATACAGAAACTTGTAGAATCGTGGTGTGTGTGTGTGTGTGTGTGTGTGTGTGTGTGTGTGTGTGTGTGTGAGAAGGAGGATTTGGGAGACAGATGTCAACTGTCTCTCTCTCACTCGTACGCTATGTTCTCTAAAATAGAACACAAACAGTACACAGAGTGAATGCACTGACATCACTTTTTCATAGCGACACGCCCATTCCTAAATTAGACCGAGTGGCAAAACAGACAGCAAACAGGCTTTCAAAAATGAAACGGCAAAACCCGAAGTAGAACAAAGAATTATTTATGCATATTTACATTTACCGCATTGGGCAGATGCTCTTATCCAGAGCGACGTACAATTATCATATGGTATTTTTACACCTGAGCATTTGAGGGTTAAGGGCCTCGCTCAAGGGCCCATCGGTTCTGATAGTGGGGATCGAGCGGCTGACCGCCGGAGCAGCAACCCAGCACCTTAACCACTGAGCCCCCACTGCCCGTACTAAAGGCAGTTAACCTGCATTAGGTTTCCATTTTGGTGATTTGTTTCCATGCTATTTGAGATGAACCTCTGCCACTCACTGGGTGCAGCTACACTGACCTCCACACAAGGATGATGTCATGTGAATACCTTCTGTAAGTACCAGGCTAGGATTACACACAGGTGTACACACGTCATCACGGGATACCTGCCAGTTCAACCTCTCCATCCACAACTGAAGCTCGTCCTACAAAATATAAATCAGAGCATTTCGGGATTTTTTTATCGATCACACAACCTTGTTTACTGTTACAGTTAGTCCAACAGTGCGGTTTATTATTATATCCATTATGTTGTGCGTTTACTGGATTTTATACACGAGAGCTGCTCATTTTTGCTAATTTTTGCGTGTTCAAGATTTCAAACCTGCAACCTTCTATGTCTCCCACACTCTGAACAAGTATCGTTGGTATACGTATAATAGACTTTCCGGACAAACTGGCAGTGCTTTTCATTAGAACAGTGCGGAGAAGCGTTGGCACCCTGGTGAGAGACGAGCGCGTGAAATTCGAGCTTGAGTGCCGCCGAGTCCCTGCAGCGTAAGAAGGAGATGTAATGCTTAATGGAGTGAGTGTGCAGGAGCAAAGTGGATCATTTACAGGAACCTCATCACAGCGACTGCCCTCGAGCTTATGAGGAACATCACCTCACACAGACAGCTGGACATCACGTTCCTCTCATAGTCACCTCATCTCATCATCATCATCATCATCGTCATCACTGTAATCACCACCATCATTATCATCATCATCATCATCATCATCATCATCACTGTAATCACCACCATCATCATCATCATCATCATCATCATCATC
This sequence comes from Porochilus rendahli, assembly GCA_039654305.1. Lineage (NCBI taxonomy): Eukaryota > Metazoa > Chordata > Actinopteri > Siluriformes > Plotosidae > Porochilus > Porochilus rendahli. The sequence continues at coordinate 1,135,764 of JBCNYG010000017.1, read as the reverse complement.
ATCATCATCATTATCATCATCACCATCATCATCATCATCATCATCATCATCACCATCACCATCATCACCATCATCATCATCATCATCATCATCATCATCACCATCATCACCATCATCACCATCATCACCATCATCATCACCATCATCATCACCATCATCATCATCATCATCATCATCATCATCATCATCATCACTGTGTTAGCGCATGCCACAGAGGGCGGGGCTATAAAGGGAAACAGTAAACAGGTTAGGTGACAGGTGTTACAGCAGGTGTGTGTGATGGTTGTTGAGGTTCAGTGGCTCTAATCTCCTTCAGGGCCAATTACACACCAGCTTCCGATTTAATACACAGATGGGGTTTCGGTGAAGTATTGAATGTGTTATGGAAATAAATGCTGAAAGGGAAAGGAGTGCAGGGTAAAGAGGGGGACTGGGAGGACTTAGACATTTATAGGCAGCTGAAAGAGTATTTATTTCCTCCGCTAAATATGTTTTTCTTTCTTTACCTTTGTTTGTTTGTTTGTTTGTTTGTTTGTTTGTTAGCAGGTTAAACGTTTCTAACGGGATGTCTGACAGAGGAGGAGCTTTGGATAAAAAAGGTTCCATTAGAATTCAGAGCTGATTAAATTCTGCTGACTTTTTAGCGCTGAGATTTTTGGGGCTGTAATATTACAGCAGGCCCAGCAGTATTTCCTGTAATGTTTTCGACTTGGCTTTTGGATTGTGTTCATTTGGATCAGAGCCCCGTGGTAGACTGCTCCGCCATGTTTGAAGCACTGGGCCCTGAGCCCTGAGATAGAGATACAGGACTTTACCAGCGTGACTATTTTTATAAAATGAAAATAAATCACTTTTACAGATAAGATGGTTCACTCTGAGCAGGCTTCACATTTCTGGTGGATGGAAGAAGTGATCTGCGTTTTAAACGAGTTGAAGAAAAACTGTAGTATCGGAGGGCTGGGAGGTAGAAGCTCCCCTGTTTTGTTTGCGCTGGAGACAAATGTTCCATAATCTTTCTCAGCGACAGGAAGTCTACAAAAACAAAGCATCCTACTTAACACCCAGCCCAGTATATCTGCAAAGCATACTGATGGAGATATCGTTACTGTAATAAAGGTCATCACTTCGGCCTTTCATTCCTGTTGGTTTCCAGTTCTCTCTCTGGTACGATAACAGGATTGGATAAATCCCGTCCGCTTCACTCGACCGCAGAGAGCCGGAATCTCTTACAGGAAATGAGCGTGTTCTGGATCTTAATGTGTCCGAGGCGGTCGGCTCTCACAGGGAGGTGCAGGTGGGGGGCTTTGACATTTATGCTATTGAGCTGAATACACTATTTGCAAGCCACATTCTGTAATCATATTCTTGCCCTTTTCCATCAGCCTTTCACCGGCGTCCAACTGAGAACAGGATTTTAAAAGTGGACCAGAATAACCGCATAAAGGTTCAGAAAAAAAGAAAAAAAAGAAAACGAAGCAGGATACACGGCGAGATATGAGCGCTTCATACAGGAAGAATTCAAACGTACTGGCGGAAATGTGTGCTGGTTTAATCGGGTGCACTTCTGCTCAAACAAATCCTCATACAATAAAGGTCGAGTAGGTTAAAACGACATAAAAATAACGGGAAGAAGAAAAACACTTCTATCAAATGCTCAAATGTATTTTCTTCAAAGTGATGTTTTTTCCTTTTACACTTCCGGCCCTGTCAACACAATAAGTCAGAAAATGTAAATGTGAGACCCAGAGCTCCTGCTGAGTGAAGTCACCGAAGGACATGTAGAACTGAGGTGGAGAACAAAACAAGAAACACGTACACGCAATCATCAAGATTCCCCGATGAGACTGACAGCGAGCTCGGGTTTGAGTCTCTGGTGACAGTGACATCTGAAAGCAAGGCAGATCTTTATCGCTGCTGGCGTTGACATAACCTAATTTAGTTGTTTTCACAAAAAAAAGTCAAAAGAAAACAGGAACAGGAAGCATGCCGCTGTTTTTCGTGTAGTTTAACAGCAATGAATTAACAATATGATCAATAACTAAGTTGGAACGCTGGGTAAACTAGAAATAAAAACAGAATGTAACGATGCGTAAATCTCAGAAATGTATATTTTATTTAACGTAGAACATAGAAAACACTTCATTCATTTCATTAATAAATTACATTTTATTGAATTTGATGGCAGGAACATGTCTTTAAAAAGTTGGAACAGGGCAACGACAGCCTGGGAAAGAAGCTGACTGTGCATGTTTTTGGACTGTAGGGGGAACCGGAGCATTTACAGGTTAAAACTATCACGCAGAGTAGAAGCCGTGTGTGAAGAGGATCCAGAAACATCGATATCTTCTCAGGGTCAAAGTTCATTTCAAATGGATTGAGAGAAAGTGGAAGACTGTTCCAGAATCAATTGAGCCTTTATTTGCAAACTTGTTTCTATGGTCAGATTCACAATGAGAGTGTACTGTTGGGGGCAGCTGTGGCCTCATGGGTAAAGAAGCAGGTTGGCGTTTATGGCATTTTGGCAGACGCCCTTATCCAGGACAACTACCATTCAGCATTTTTATACAAGGGGCAGAATTCAGACCACTAAACCAGGGCCTTAACCACTGAACCTCCACTGAACCACCACTGAACCGCCACTGAGCCACCACTGAACCGCCACTGAGCCGCCACTGAGCCACCACTGAGCCACCACTGAGCCACCACTGAACCACCACTGAGCCACCACTGAGCCACCACTGAACCA